>CM053617.1:33338370-33368508 GCA_028646535.1 Procyon lotor | reverse complement strand
GAAACTCTAATGAAGCATTTTGCCTATTTACAGTTTTGAATGACATAGTTCTTGAGGAAAGACTAGCTATGTCCTTTTTTTTAGTGCCTAGTCTGAGAGGAACACAAGAAACCAAGTCCTGGGAGAAAAATTGCTTTCATAATCTTAAGTGTGAGCCATAAATAGGCTTTTCTGATAAAAGCTTCAAAGCCTGAAGAGAGATGGGAAAGGCATGCATGTATTCTATTAAACATCTCAGTAATTTATGCACAAAAATTCAGCAATTAGGAACACGGTATTTGTATAATTGAAAATGCAAGAGTTCTCATGCTTTGAATGTTTTATCCTGAGAAGAATTTTAAGGATATTTTGTTCTATAAGGTTCAAAAATAAAACTTACACATACATAACACGTATCAGGAATCCTCCATACGATTCACATTCTGGACTGTCCTAGCAATGTCAAACAATGAGAAGCCAAACAAAATCACATGAATGTTGTAAAGACAGCACTGAGAAAAAAAGGAACATCAGGAGAATGAGTCACCTATATTTTTGTTTTATGCTCAATACTTTTGATTAAGTTCAATAGACGAATGTAAAAACAGCTCTGATTTGTTTTCAAATAGCCAGACCCCTCTCACTGGCTCTGTACCAATTACACAAGTGCTACATATTCAAAGAAAGACTACAGGTGACCCTTTGCTTCTCTCTGGTCCCTTTACCAAACCTCTACATCACTTATGAGATTACTTATAATATTTCTGCATTCAAAAGGATAGGCAGCAAAAGTTGTCTAGTTTTCACTCAAATAAATTTTAAAATAGAACAGTTAAATTCTCACAACACAAACTTCAGTTTTCACATTCGCTGAAACATTTAAGAATTACTCAAACATGAGCACTGGAAATGTGTGTGCTTATTTGGAAGAGAACTGAATTTATTCTGCAGAAGAAAAAAGGAGACCTGAAGTATCACATCACTGGAACAACTGAAACATGTTGACAAATCTTATCTTCTAAACTTCAAGGAAAGCTGCTTATATGAATTTGTGATATTTAATGAATACCTGTCCCTATTAAACAAGCAAGATATCTGATGTATAAAGAAGTCAGAAGCTGAGGCATGTCATTTCTTTCTGTTGCTTCCAGTTGCTAGAATACTGGCAACTCGCATAAATATATTTAATGTATCCATGTAGATTCCCAGCATCCTGGAAAATAAAATTATGGCCAGTTAAAAATGATGTAATTCTAATAACAATGATAAAAACTATTTCTTAATCTCGAAAAACTATTTCTTAATACTGATTATTTGTCATAGGTATAAATGGAAATTAGGAAAGATGCCAACTAAGGAAGCTGTAGACACTAGTCAAGGCTTTCTTCTGGCAGACTAATCTTTGAAATGTTAAAGGGCAATTAAAAAAAATTATTCTATCCTCTGACATGTTCTTATGAGTGTAGTGTCTTGCAAAAAAAATCCCCTGGGTGATAGACAATGAAATAATCGAGCCCAAACCAAAGAAACACTTTCACAAAAATGTGCTAGACACAAGTCTGGCATTTTTAAATATAATGTATCTCCTCAAGGCAACCCCCCTCCCCACCGCCACCCAAAGAAAACTGTAACAAATCTGTGGGAAAGCAGCATTTTTAAAAAACATTACACTGAATTTCAGTTTCAAGGAAAAAAAATTACTTTAAAAAATGTGATAGACAACATGAGACTCGAGAAAGCTGTTTAAATAAAACAACCTATTTTGGTGGAGAGTCCAAGAAAAGGGAAAAGCATTATTATACAACAGCTGCACCATAAAGCTAATCAAAAGTAGGTAAATACTTAACTGATTATCTAAATATTACACTTAGTTACGATCTAATCAAATGTTCTGTGGATATTTAGCTTACTAAAGAGATAAAACAGACCAAACAACAACAGAAATAAAAAAAATACAATTCGACAAAACCATTATTGTGAGTTGACATCCTAATGGTGACATCCTAATCCTTGTACCTGGAAAGGTGCTCTTATTTGGAAATAGGATGTCTGCAAATGTAATCAAGATGTGAGTTAAGATGAGGTTAATACTGGAGTAGGGTGGGCCTCAATCCAAAATGACTGGAGACAGACACAGAGGAAGAATGCTGTGAAGACAGAGGCAGAGACTGGGGTAATGTATCTACAGGCCAAGGAATACCAAGGGTCGCCGGCCAAAACAAGCAGATAGAAGAAAACCATGGAACGGATTCTCTTTCAGCCCTCAGAAGGTATCAATCCGGGTGACACCTTGGTTTCAGACTTCTCAACTCCAGAACTTCGCCAGTATAAATTTCCCTTGTTTTAACCACTCAGTTTGTAGTATGTTACAGTAGCCCTAGGAAACTAATATAGCCGTAAAATAAAATAGACCATAATACCAAAGATGTCCTACGTAACAAAGAAAAGACATTAAAGACTACTTACGAATTGATGGGATCATATTTTTGAATTCCATACGCTGGTATTACTTCTGCACGCTTGATTACTTTCTGTGTATCATACAGAAGAAACATGCTGAAAAGAACTAATCCACCATAAATTGCCACTGAGTACAAAGTGGCACCAGCCACAGTGGTAGGTGGAAGAAACATAGATCCTGGAAGGGGAGGGGGGGAGAGAGAGAAAAGGACTCACTTCTATAATTGGATCTATGATTAATGTTACTTAAAAAATGAACAAACAAAAAAACTTCCTTTGGTATACTGCACAGATAAGAAAAGGACTGATTATATGCCCTGTATAATTTTATACATATTCAGTTCCAAATCCATTATACTCATTCCTGCAATGGGTCATTTGCTCACATTACAGAAAGGCTCTTGCATCAAGAGTAATTTTCATGTTTTCTAGACCAACTTTTCCATTTTAGATGTATTCGGTAAAACCAAAAATAATAGTTTACCATGATGCCAAATAAGAAACTAGTGTTTCCCTTTTCAACTTTTAAAAGTGACTCTTAATAAACTCCCTCCATTAGGATAACGAGTACCAACAATGATTTTAGAATACCAAGAAGCAAGTGTCAAAACACAGCAGCTTACCCAGTGAGGATACGAAGACGAGACCCAGGCCCACTCCCAGGGGTGCGCCCATGTTCAGAAACTTCTCACTGGGTGCGCACATGGCCACAGTGGAGAGGCCTCCCACAATGCCTGCTGTGTACCACGCAGCTCTGATGAGAAGGGGCCCCCCTAATATTGTCAGTGGAGCCACAACTGCACCCATCACACCTAGAGAAACAGCAAGCAGTTTTTACTAAGTGACAACCAAAAAGGAAACGTCACTTCTAATAATAAGACATGTGAATATCGTACACCTCATTGTTAAACAACAGGACTACGGAGTCTCTCCCTTATTTAATTAATGCTACCTCTGAATTCCACAACCCAAACTTGCGGCTATCCAAATTCGAAATCACAACAGTAACACTATCCTTAAACTGTCTCAACTCAGAGTACAAACACTAATCCAGATTTTGAAGTAACTTTATCAAATTCTACATAATTCGTTATCTGGATTTGAGCCTATTGGTATTCTATGCAACAACAATCATATGTATAAGAATTGAGATTAAGGGTTGCCTGGGTGGCTCAGTCGTTAAGCGTCTGTCTGCCTTTGGCCCAGGTCATGATCCCAGAGTCCTGGGATGGAGCCCCACTTGGGGCTCCCTGCTCGGCAGGAAGCCTGCTTCTCCCGCTACCATTCCTTCTGCTTGTGTTCCCTCTCTCACTGTGTTTCTCCCTGTCAAATAAATAAAATCTTAAAAAAAAAAAAAAATTTGAGATTAAAAGCCTTGACATGAATAACTGAAGGTCAAACCTATGCTGCCAAAAGGGAACAAGGTAAAATGAGAGAATGCTATAGGATGCTAATCCTAAAACGCAGGAACTTCAAGGACAGGCACTGCTATTTCCTTGTGGAATAGGGAATATCATCTCAGCTTCTGAACAGTAATTTCAGTCAGGTATTTATAAACAAGTTCAGAAAAATTACAGTGAAAGGTATTAATAATTTAATTAGCAAACAGAATGGCTTGATTAAAAAAAAAATCTTAGGTATTATTTCAGTGGTAAGTAGAGCAAGTTATCGTCCTCTTAAACGTTAAACATCCATAGTTTAAGTCATGGAACAGGCACAGCTATTGCCATACTATAATTTCAACACCAGTGTCTCTCTTTTGTGAGAGTAACATTTCTAGATCAAGTAGGAAGATATAGCTCATGATAACAAATAATTAAAACTATCTTTTGCTGTAAGAAAGACACTGGATAAAAATTCCTCTAGGAATATTTACATTTCTATTAGGAATCTCATCAGTTTTACAACTGACAGCAAAATTTTTAGCAAAAGAATATATTTTTTTGCAGAAGCCAAGAAAAACCTTTATTCTCCATACGTTCCCAACTTTACTTACTCTAGGTAATTCCCTGTTCTGAAATTTGGATTAAACCACAGAAGAGGATGAGTGTCCTTCTTCCTTTCACTATACTGATGTGCCAGCTCATTTCTCCAGCTTCTCTTGACTCTCTTGGCCACCAATGGCCAGGGGATCGGACACAGAATTGGTACCAGGGAGCAAGGATGAGTGAGGCCCTGCTTTCCTCATGGCCCTTTTATAGCACCCCCTCCCACCCTGTGGCACCTGGTCCTCTCCTGACTCTCCAGGGTCTAGCGGTTCTGTTTTCCATGGCCTGTCCCTTCAGTGGTCCTCTCTTGTGTAGATTGACCCTGTCAAAGACAGTTTTCCCAGGTGGCCTTGACGGCCATGGTACAATACTCTGGTTTTTCCATTCTTCATGGCTAGATTCACTGGAGATTCTCTCTGGAGTTTTTAAATCACTGGGGGGTCTGGCCGTTGGGTGGCTTAATCTTCCAAAGATCCTGGCCACCATGCTCTGCCCAGGTCTCATCCTAGATACCACAGTCCTCTGAGAAAGACAAATACCATAACTCTTGTGGCCTAACTCCTTGATAATCAGGCTCTGTGTGTTTTGGCCCTCTGGGAGACCTGTCTCCCACAACTCACAGAATGTGGGTACTTAAGTCCTGGTTCTTTTCACAACAGTAGCCCCTAAGTTTGAGGCCTTTGGGGAGGAGTGGGGCGGGGGAGGTCTGGTTCTCCAGGACTCTCTCATCAGCTGCGGGAAGGTCCCTCCAAAAGTCTGTTCCCCACCACCTGGCTCTTCGGTGAGCCTGTTCTCTAAGGCCTAGTTTTCTGATGGTGTGGGCAGCTGTAGTCCAGCCTTCTTGTACCTTTAGCAAAACTTTTAAGATTGCCAGAGATTTTTCAATGATATTTTCTCATAAAAAAATCTTAAATGGTAATAGATGTTTGATACTTAAGGACCTATCAATTACAAAACTAACAAGGATAGCTCAAGATTATAATTGTGAATCAAACTGGCATTCATCCAACTAGTACAGACAACTATGGAAAAGTATGGAGGTTCCTTAAAAAATTAAAACTATAACTACCATATGGTTCAACAATCCCACTTCTGTGTTTATAACAAAAAGAACTAAAATCAGGATCTCATAGAGGTGACTGTGCTCCCATGTTCACTGCAGCATTGCTCATAATCTCCAAGAGACAAAAATCAAATTGTCCTTCAATGGATGAATGGATAAAGAAGATGTGGTGCATATATAAAATGAAATATTCATCTATAAAAAAGAATGAAATCTTGCCATTTTTAACAACATGAATGGACCCTGAGGGCATTACACTAAATGAAAAATGAGAAAGACAAATATCATGTGATCTCAATTATATTAAGAATCTAAAAAAGTCAAATACAGAGAAACAAAGAAGAGTGGTTGTTACCAGGGATAGAGGTGTGGGGGAAATGAGGAGATATTGGTCAAAGGGTACAAATTTCCAGTTATAAGATGAACAAATTTGAAGCCCTACCATACATTATGGTGATTACAGATAATCCTGTATCATAAACTTGAATGTTGCTATCAGAATAGATTTTAAATGTTCTCACCACAAAAAAGTAATAGTAAATATGGAATGGAAGTGTTAGCTAATGCTGTGGTGGTAATCATTTTACAATATATAAATGTATCAAATCAACCAGTTATATGGTGTTTTGTTTTTTTTTTAAAGATTTTATTTATTAGATAGAGAGAGAGAGAAAGAAAGAGAGAGAAGAGAGGGGAACACAAGCAGGGGAAGCAGGAGAGGAGAAGCAGGCTTCCCGCTGAGCAGGGAGCCCAACAAGGGGCTCGATCCCAGGATCCTGGGATCACGACCTGAGCTGATGGCAGACGCTTAACCGAATGAGCCACCCAGGCTCCCCAAAACTTATATGGTGTTATGTGTCATTTATATCCTAATAAAGCTGGGAGGAAAAACAATTAGAATAGTTTCTCCAATGATCATTTCAGTAATTCCTGCACAGTATCACTAAATCCTGATTAAGACCAAAGCTGTGTAGACATGGTGCTAAACATCTGAGTGAAAAATGAAAATGGAATGCACTGGGAAATTAATACCGGTCAAAAGCCAACTCTGATGTCCCTTTACTGTGAGGGACTGCCCTTGGGTCATCCAAATCCCCTTCAAGTCTCATCTCAATCACACCAGTGAAAGAAAGAGTGGAGAGAGGGCTGCACTTGAAGAAATGAGTGTCAGTTTTGACTGTGGGACCTGCCAGTGTGACCTCATATAGCCTCCACTTTCTCATCCATGAAATGGAAATGCCAATGCCTGCCTGCATGGCTTAAGATATGGATGAAATGTAAACCAAAAATTGGCACTCATGCTATACCGGGAAGGGTCACCACAGCAGGCCTAAGGTCATCTTTACAAAGACTTGCTTGTAGGGCTGGTCCTTGGCTACTTAAGAACTTGGCACATGAAGCATCCTGTAACCGGGAAGGTTCGACTACTTTTGAAAACTGTATGAGTTATGCTGAAAACCTGCTTTCCCCTTGGAAATCTGTATTTTGGTAGTTGCTAGGAAGGTACTTACATGGTCAGCCCTTAATAAAAACCCTCAGGCTTCAGGTCTCTAATGAGCTTCCATCTCACTGCACTTTTCACTTTCTTGATAAGTCCCCTCAAAGAAAACAGGGAGCACTGAAAGCCTGTGGATGAATTTCTCCAGATTCTGCCTGTATTTTTCCCCTTGCAGATGCTATCATGTGTCCTTTTATTGTAATAAATGTTAGCTCTGAATACAAGCATATGATGAATCCTAGGACTTCTAAAAAAAACAAAACACTAAATGAATGAATGGGTGGTCTTGGGGGTGCCCTCCAACACATAAAATACTCTGACCCAAGTAATTTATACACTGTAAAATAGCACGTTAAAGGGGTTTTCAAAGTAGCCCAGATAGCCCTTATTCTAAATTCAAACTATATAGCTATTTTAATTTAATTCAGTAAGCCACTAAGTATTTACTATTTATCAGAGATAAAAACACTGAACTGGTTTTCTCAAGGAAATCAGTGTCTAAAATGGGAAACAGGACAGGTGCAGAACTCCATTCTCTGGGTAAGATACTATTGCTAAACTAAGATGGCAAGGATTTTGGTGTTTTAATGCAAGGATACATATACTTAAGAGGAAAAAAAAAAAAAGTTTTGTACACTACTATAGTATGTAGCTGTTCTAAAGCAAAATAATCCTTAAATATTTATAGACAGCACTCAGAGGTATTACATTTTATAGAAGTACATGTATCTTGAGTAATTTTTTTTTCTTAAAAGCAGGTTATTGTACTATGAGATAATGGACCACCTCCCTCAATCACAAGGATTTTATCCTAAAACAAAAAAGAAAACAAAAAACAAAAACAAGGATTTTATCCTGTAAAGCTCCCTGGAGAGTACCTATAGTTAAATAACCTCAGACCTAACAGAAGAGACTTGCAAAACCGAGGTTGTCAAGTCACACTGTCTCATATTTACCAAAACAAAGACAGCACATGAAGAATGTAAATGACACAGTTCACACCAGAAATTTGTCATACCGGATGCCAAATACCTAATTTCCATTTACTAACCCATGTTAGAAACACTTCAGTCTGTTTCCCTGGAAGTTTCAGGAAAATGCTTATAAAATTTGTCTTAAGTGAATAAATGAATAAAAAAAGAAACAGATTCATAAAGACAGAATATATTGATGGTTGCCAGAGGCGAGATGGCAGGGTGTGCAAAATGGGTGAAGGGGAAGTGGGAGATACAGGCTTGCCGTTACGGAATGAAGTCACAGGAGTAAAAGGCACAGCATAGGGAACAGTCAGTGATACTGTAATAGTGTTGTACGGTGCCCGATGGTAGCTACACTTGTGGGGAGTATAGCAAAACATATAGAGAAGTTGAATCAATATGTTGTATACCTGCAACCACTATACCATTGTGTGTCAACTATACTCAAATAAAAAAAATTAGAAAAAATAAAATGTCTTGTTCTGTGGTATAGAACATGTACCTAAGCACTTTTGTTTCTGGGTCTAGCTGCCTCTCTGTTCAACCTACAGACAGACTATCCTGGGACACCTGAGAAGGAAAACCCTTTTATTTCTGTCTCCACAATTAAGGGAGTTATTGCAACATATACCTACATAAGGATATTAAAACTGTCCTACAATACCACAGGTGGATTGCCTTTGCCCTGTACACAGTAGCTTTGTGCCAAACCTATCTAAATGACCTAGCTAATCGAATCAGACACAAACATACATTTCCAAAGATCTTTTTCACAGTGTTCTTTCAATGTTCCACTGCAAAATCCTTTACTCCTATTCTTTCATGTGCCTTACCCTCCTCCTTTTCTTCTCTACTCTCATTTTAAAATTTTTCTAAAAATACACAAGAACAATTCTCAAGTGATGTGTAACAGGTTTGAAACCCTCCCAAAAGCAGACAAAATACATAAAGGAAATCTCTGCAAATACTAGACTGTCACAGGCCAAATGTAATACTGGGGATGTCCATGGTCTTAGTATCAGAATTATTAACTTTTCAGAGTAGATGTCTGGCAATAAACAAACACTAGTAAGTATAAAGAACTATTAAGTGTTTTCTAAACACAAGATTTTATTAAATTATACATGTCATTTTTAATTGTGAAGAGCCACCAAAGAAAAAAGGTAGTAACGAAGGTTGTTAAGTAAAAATATAAAATTAGAACATACCAGAATGTAGTAACCAAGCAAGATGCTTTGGGCCTGGGCTCTGGTCATATGATATTGACTGTACCATCATTCCAGCTCCGATCATTGCTGCAAAGGTTGCACCAATTGTCTGAAAGACACATTATTACCGAGAAAAATCAATCCTTATACAACAACAAAGTAGAAGCCTACAAGTTCCAAGTTCAGCTGCTCCAAAAAACCCTGTTTAAAAAGATTAAGGATAATGAACTGATCCTAGTAGGAGGCAAGGGTGCCCCCTACTGTCACACAAAGTTTTGCAGATACCTTCAAGTGAGTTAAGTTCAGCTTTGATTGATATCACCATCTTTTAAAAATTTTATTATTGCTAGACAGAGAGGTTTAACAAAATCTCTTTAAGAATACCAAAATAGGGGCGCCTGGGTGGCTCAGTCGTTAAGCGTCTGCCTTTGGCTCAGGTCATGATCCCAGGGTCCTGGGATCGAGTCCCACATTAGGCTTCCTGCTCAGCTGGGAAGTCTGCTTCTCCCTCTCCCACTCCCCCTGCTTGTGTTCCCATTCTCTCTGTCAAATAAATAAATAAAATCTTTTTAAAAAAAACAAGAATTCCAAAATAATTTTTATTTTTGTATAGCAGACAGCATTTTAAAAAATTAATCGATACACCAATTAGAACATATATATATATAGTACATTGCCTTGAACTCCATCATTTGCTAAATAAAAACCTAAAAAACAGAAGCACATGGAAAATAGAGGAGAGAGTAAGATTCCACTTCTCTATCCTCTTAGTTTTCTAGCTGACTTGGTCTTTTGTCCCTTTTCTTTGCCTTAGATTGCCATATTAGTTGTAACTCTTAAATATTACTTGTGCACATAAAAAAGAAATGTACATAATAGAAAAAGATGATACTGAACCTTTAGGAAACATGAAGCAGAAACTGTACACTTGCAGCTCTTGGACAAATGGCAGACATTTTGTAGCCCAACTATTCAAAGATCAATTGAATGTGAATACTTTAACACCTTTGCTTTCTCCTCTACATTATCTGACCTATGTCACAGGAAATGTTCAACCTCCGACATAAAGTACAGCTGTTTTTGCTAAGAATGGGAAAGCCTTTGCTCCTATTAATATAAATAAGCACACTGGGTTCTACTCTATCATTTCTTAATGGAGAAACAATTACTAAAAACTTTGGACTCCATACATTTCTTCATACTTCATACAAATGCAAGGCATTTTCAGGATATTTATCACAATCATATTTTTTTCTTTAAGGTCCTTCATGTTCAGGACCCAACTGCATTTTTTGCCTTTTACCTTTCCATATTCCATACACCCAGGTACACTGAAATGGTGGGGATGCAAACATGCCCCATCTCATGCCTCTTTAATTCTATTCATTTTGCCTAAGAATACCTCTTTTCTATCTGGTTGACTTATTCAAGGATTACCTCCTCACACGGAAAGAAAGTTTTTCTGGGAGAGACACTGACTGCCAGTGTCAGAAGCCTCTTCTCTGTTCCAAAATCACTTGGTACCAACTTTGACCTTATTTGTATGTCTGCTACCCCTCAAAAGCTTCATCTTCATCTCTGTAGCACTTGCCTGGCTTTCCAAACTATTTTACTTAAGTAGCCCTAACAGCAGGTAAGAGTGATCTTATGTCCATAGGAAGTTAAGAATATGGCCCAAGCACAAAACTTCTTTGAAGTCTCATTTCAAGGGCTGAACTTTTTTGTATATTTTAATTTTTCTCTTGCAGCCATGGCGTTTTGTTAAACAGCCTTGTTTTATATTATCTACCTGATAAAAACTTACATTCCTGGTGAGAATGCACCGTGCTTACTCTGTGCCCTCATGAACTTCTAGGTTAGGAGATTCATAATATCCCTCTGAATTATACTGAAGTATCCCAATGGCCATGCTATCCAAAAGGTTTTCCTTTGGAAAGTACAGTGGAAATACTATGGTTTTGGAAGTCAGACGGAAGTTTAGTTATATCTGGTTACTGCTGGTGAATGTGTATGGTATAAATTCTCCCATCCCCATTCACTTCTAGTCTCAAACTCATAGTTCATGTTCTTAAAATCCTTCATTTGAGATTTTGAGAAGCCATGGTTGGTATACTTGCTTCTTTTCTCTTCCATTTGAGTTCTTAGAACTCAAATATACAAAATATTTTTGCTGTTTCAGTATGTGCACTAGCCTCTGACTACTTTGGCATGCTCCTCAGTGTGGCAATTAAACATTCTCTTTCTGTGTCTTCACTCTAGACAAATACTCCAACTCCACTCTTGACACTACTGTGAAACCAGTTTTACCTCAAAGTCTTTTTTTTTTTTTTTTTTAAGGATTTTATTTATTTGAAAGAGAGTGAGTGAGAAGCAGACTCCTCACTGAGCAGGGAGGCCAATGTGGGGCTGGATCGCAGGACCCTTGGATCATATATGAAGTCAGTTTTAATGACTACCTCTTCTCCTTTGCTCAAGTCGTTCTGCAAACCTTGACTACCTTTATCCTCTCCTGCAATAAAAAATGCTGGCCTTCAACAGTTCTGATGAAATAAATGTCTCTTGCATGGAACTTCACTACTAGTCCAAGACAAAAACAGTCTTTTTTCAAATGATTTTACATTTTTTAATTCCCATTGCACATCCTTTACCACTTATTCAAACTCATTTCTTTAACCAGACAGTAGAAAAATAGCTACCACTTTTGAAATCTTTTTTTTTTTTTGGTATCTAGCAAAATAACAAAAGCGCAAGAAGCACAGAATCTAAAATCTTCCACAGGGTCAAACAGAGTTCAGAGTGTTCGTGACAAATATTTTCCACTGATGGTTTTGCATTTGTCGCCCCCCCCCACCCCCCATGAACTAAATTACTATAAAACACAGGCTGTTTGATCTCTGCTGCTAGGTAAGCAGGATATTCCTATAAGTTTAATTTTCAACTTTAACTTTGCCACTATTTAAACACATACTCCACAAAGAATAATTCATGATTTACCTCAGAATTTAATTCCTACTGTGTCTCAGTTGCACTAGTAATTCATAGACTTGAACAAATTGTTCAATACAGTAAAGGATTCTCTTTCATTTAATACTCCTCCCAATATTTTTTGTCTAGTCTTTTGATATTTAGTAAAAAAAAAAGGAAACCAAAAACTGACTTACCACCCAAGAGCCTCTCATCATGAAGTTCATGAGGACGGGAGTTCTGCTCACTGCTAGGGCGGACAAAGCTGTTAAACCAATACTTCCTGCTAAGTACATATAGGTAGAATGAATTCTATCCTTCACATATTGAGGCCAAATTCTGTAAGAAACACAACACAGTTAATTTATAGAAATATGGATATAAATTTTGGTTAAATCATTCATTGCCGGGAAACTTTGGAAAATACCAATTTATTGCTCTAATCTTATTTATTATGGAAAGAATGATGCATACACTGAATTACAAAATTAAATGATACAAAACACAAGCACTTGGCACATATACAAAGCAACGCATTTTCTCTTTGCTTAAACACATACAACCTTAGCAGAAGACTTTTAAGTATGAACAGATGCTAAGAGATTTTTTTATTCAAGTGTATTTCTTCAGTTAAAACTTTAGATATAAAACATTCCAAAAGTGGCAAAAGAGAAGGATGAAAACAAAACTGGAACCTTGAAGATTGGAAATGTTTGGGAATGATTTACTTACACAGCCTTTTCAATAGCTCCAATCTCATTAGACATCCCCAGGCCATAATAGCACAATGCTCCAAGACCAACAGCAGCCCCTCCAGCAATAAACCATCTTCCCATCTGATCAACTGGAGAACACAGGGGGAAATGCACATTAATACCGTCATGTCTTGATTAAATTAAAATGCTAATGTAAGTTCTTCCTAATATTTGTATGAGGAAAATCAAACTATATACCATAGTCCTTTGTAACAGCTATAATTATAACATATAGAGATATTAGTGGCTTCAAAATCAGGGGACCAATAAAAAAGAATACTGCTGAAACATAGGTGTAATAATACAAAAAGAATCAGAATTGATTAGCCTCTAATTTCACTCCAAAGAAATTTAAGGAGGCAGTGTATCTGTAGATGTGGGGATACTTCTGTAATACATACTATTTTTTTCATAAGAATCTGGGTTATGTTTTCATCCTCTTAGAAAAAGATGAGAAATGTTAATAGTCATACCACAGTGTATAAAGTGCCATTAACAAAGACGATACCCGATGTAGACAAAGATAAAAAAAGGAACCAAAAATGTAATCAGTGTTTATGCAGCAGAATCAAGGGAGAGGGTGCACTAAAGTAAGAGCAAGAGAAACAACTAACCAACTCTTAATTAGATGCACCTTACTCCTTTTAGTTTGAATTTGTTCACTAAAAGTATTACTATGCTATAGCTTTATGATTCATTTATTTTTTAGAGCAAATTTATTAATCAGGAAGAAATGCCCAGAGGGATATGGATTACAGCTCTTTCCCAATATAATGACACTTTGTAAGGTCATTAACCAGCAACAGTGTTCTATGGATAGATTTAGGTAGATTAACAATCTAGTTAAATTTGCAAAGCTGAAATTTAAATGAACTTCTTTAAGGTTATTATTTCCAGGGAGGCCATATATGAACAACCAACTAAGAAGACTCTTCCTGAACAGCTAGGCTTTTATTAATATACATTTTAGTGATTTTTCTCTTGACCTAAAACACAATTATATGCTTGAATGAAGAGTCTATGCAACTTCAATTGAACTTCCTTAACTAATTATACCTTTTATAGCATATTAACTATTAACCCTTTTTAAAAAAAAATGGTATTAGTAAAATTTTCTGTTAAGAAATATGATTGGGAACCAATGAAACCAGTGTGAAGTATCAATCTTTTCTGGGTCATGAGTTCCTGAAGAATGACTGCCTTTCTTCCCAGAAAATACTCATATATATAAGTTTGCATACATTTTTAGAAGGCTGTTCATGGACTTCTTAAAACATATTCACATACTCCAGTTCAAAAAATAAAGACTGCTGCCTACTTTTAAATATCTTTTCCACTGATGGTTCCATTGCTGCCTCCTTAAGTTCTTGGCCAGTCTTCCCACGCCGGATCCCAATTCTTGTCTTGGTGGCATATTGCTGATATACGTGAAAACAAAGACACACGATACATACAGCAAAACAGAATGTTATTAATAAAAGATAATTAAACCTCATTTCACTAGAAAAAACTCTATGTAACTTGGTACTTTCTGTGTATGTAGTTTCACTATAAAGGACTGTGAGCCAATGTTAAAGATTAGATGCAGACCCTACCTGTTGTCTGTGAAGTGATTCACTTAAATTCTTAGTTTACAACTTTTTTTTTTAAAGATTTATTTGATACACAGAGAGAGAGAGATATCACAAGTAGGCAGAGAGGCAGGCAGAGGGAGAGGGGGGAGCAGGCAGAGGGAGAGGGGGGAGCAGGCTCCCCGATGAGCAGAGAGCCCGATGTGGGGCTCGATCCCAGGACTCTGAGATCATGACCTGAGCGGAAGGCAGAGGCTTTAACCCACTGAGCCACCCAGGCGCCCCTACAACTTAACTTCTTAAAGTTTCAGAATAATTATTTCACAAACTACAGATTTATATCTCTAGGATATTTTAAACACTAACTTTAAAAAAAAAATGCATTTAGTAAGTATTACCTACATTTTTTTTCATCTGTGAAATGGGCTCAAGAAAGTTACCTTTCTTTAACATAAAGTCAAAGGAAGGGAGAACTATTACCTTTTTTTTTAAACTCTTTTTCAATAACAGAACAGTTAATTCAAGAGGAAAACAGCTCTTTTAGCTTACATATATATTTCCTTATCTACTTCACATTTCAAAAAAATATATATAAAAGAAAAAGAAAATCTCTAACCTGATGGATTTTACCACTTTTTAATCAAGAGCTGAAATGACATTATTAAGCTACTAAAATACAAATTTTAGTATTCCTGGGTTCTTAAGCTTTTGACTACAGACTCCACAATCTCCTTGTTGTACCACATAGCTCTCAATCTCACACAGATCACTGTAAATTCTCTGAATGAAACTCCAAAAGCTGTAAGTAAAAGAGAAAGTTATAGGAGCTCTTTCTATCTTTCATATGTGATAATGAGAGACAGAATGACACAAAACTAATGGGGAGTAAGAGCTGATTTGGGACATTATCAAAGCTATTTCAGTAAATCACTAATGGTAGAACAGGGAGCTTCAGAGTCCAAAAAAAAAAAAGGTCCTAGTGCACAAAGAGAGGGACACAATATAAGATATTAGATTTTTTTTACCCGGCTGGGTGTTAAAAGCCATTGATTCTTCGTGATGGAATTCTTCACAATAGGGGAGGCCTTGGTGAAAGCTGGTTGGAAAACCCTGGAAGGGAGTGTCCGGAGACACACAAATCTTGCGGCCAGCATGGTGGTGCACCAGGTTTACCAAGCAGATCTGAAATGCTAGTTCGAAACACAAACAAAAAATAACCCATTAATCAACTGGGGAAATAACACAGAAAAGATCCAGAGACACAGAAGGGCCTGTCAATCATATTTTAGTAGAAAAAGGGAGTAGGGATCTTTTTAAGTTTTAATGATGAACTGTTGACTTACTCCTTGTTATTTCAAGAAATCCACCCACAGAACCCAATTTGGGATGATCACCAAAACAGAATTAAATCCCAGCTTGAATAATATGGTGTGTGACTCGGTATAAGTTATGTGTCTAATGCAAAATAGATAAGATAACTATGGTGTGTGTGATGACTTTTTTTTTTTTAAACGATTTTATTTATTTGACAGAGAGAAACACAGTGAGAGAGGGAACACAAGCAGAGGGAATGGTAGTGGGGGAAGCAGGCTTCCTGCCCAGCAAGGAGCCCAATGCGGGGCTCGATCCCAGGACCCTGGGATCATGACCTGAGCCGAAGGCAGACGCTTAACGACTGAGCCACCCAGGCACCCCATGTGTGTGATGACTTTTATAGATGTAGTTTTAAGCATTCAGTGGGAAAATTTAAAACAAGACTCTGTATAACTTTTGAGAAGAAAAATGTCATCCAAGGAAGAGATTACTAACTCTTCAAGGTCATGCTGCACTGTAAGGTTTCACACCATCAATAGTAATCAAACATTTAAATTTCTGCTAAACATACCAAATATTAATTCCCTTCAAAATGTGATAAAAATACTCAAGGTTCTGAAACCACCTGTGAAGCATCTTAAAATGTAGATGTTGTGTCTTAACTCTGGTCCTAACGATTTAACCTCTAGGAACGGGACCCACGAAGTTTTACCTAGCATCCCCAAAGCTAAGAATTCTTGCTTAGAAATACCTAACCCAGCGCACTTCCAGCCCTGCCACTGAACTTGTACAACACTAAGAAAATATCGATAACTTCTACTACTTTCACACCATTACATCATCTCAGCCTGTTGCGGTTTATCTCCCTCAGTACTCAATACACTGACCCGGAACGGGGCCTCGTTGAGTGGCCTCCAAGTCGCGCAACAGAACTAAATGGAAATCTAGTTTCTGCCACATACTCCAAGTGGCCTCCTGAGTGTCTGCCCTCCAAGATTCAGGTGCGTTAGCTACACATGATCGAGCCCAGCCGCCTGGTCCCCCAAGAAAGTTCACCCAGCTCTCCAGACTCGGTTGAGAACTCGGGAGCAAGCCTCCAGTCTCCCCAAGTCAACGCACAACCTTACACACAACACCCCTGTCTTTAATACTCCCGCTCCGGCACCCCCTTATCTGAAAGGGCGGCAGCTGTGCGGCCCAGCCGCTGGGTGATTCAGCACCTCTGCCCGAGCGAGAAGAGGGCAGCGGGGACGAGCTCCTGCCCGACCGCCCCAGGCCCCGCGGCCACTGCCCCCTTTTACCCGGTCACCCGCAGGACGGTGACCCTAACGAGCCGCCAAGCTGTGGCACTGCCAGGCTGTGACGCAGCCAGCAGCGCCGCCGCCTTCAGCCCTCCTCAGACGCACCCAGCAGGCCCGCGAAGACGGCCGTCAGGACTGTGGCTCTCTAGTGCCAGCAGGCCCGGAGCGACCATACCTCAGTCCCGGTCACCTCAACCGCAGTTACCCTTCCGGGCCGGCGAAACGCAAACGCGCACACCTCCTTGGATCTCCGCCGGCTCTTTATTGCTTCTGCGCGCGCAGTTTCCCTACTCACTGAGTGACGCAACATCCGGAGAATCGCCGAACACTAGGATCACCCAATCGCGAGCAGATCTCGAACGGAAGGGCGGGCACGGTAGGGAGGAGGGGTTCCGGGCTACAGGGGCGGGGCCAGTAATGAATTAGCGAAAGCGTCATAGTCAGCGTCCATTTTGAGTGTGGGCAGCGAAGGCGTTTCAGCCATGTTAGCTATGGGTAGCGGAGCTAGTCTTTTTTGTCTCAACAGTTTCACTAGCGGCAGTTAACAAAAACGTAAACATTGAAAAAGAATATTAAATCTGTGAGAACTAAAAAATTTTCCGTTGTCCCTTTATTTTCCCCATGTTGCTTTTTTCCTTCTCAAGAATGTTTTGCGAGATGGATAAGTGTGCCAAACGTGGTAGTTTCAGAGTGAATCCAATCCGTTTCTTGGGTCTGACGCCCAAGGTTGGCTCATGAAATCTAGGAAAGGGTCTAAATCACACAAGGTCACTGGCTACATTTTAACAGGGTGTCCCCCACCCCCACCCCATTGCTCTGACCTTCCACGAAACATTTTCAGGCTTCAGTGTGTACGTGTATTACAGGCATGATACAACAGCCTCTTCCTTGGTCCTGAGGACTGTGAAGGTGTTTTCAATACACATAATTGGTGAAGTGAAAAGCCATTTCTCAACTCCACAACAGAGGTTTTGTTTTGTTTTTCTTTCACTATCTTTTATCCATTACACAAATATTTGCTGAGTCTCACTTTGAACCAAGCATTGAACTAGGGATGTATACAAATGAATAAAACACAACCTACACTGTTGTTTGGACAAAACAAAGTTCTTGCCCTTACGGTGTTGACTTTCTGGTGGAGAAAAAAAATAGACAAAACATTTGGTGGTGATAAGTACTACCGAGAAAAATAAAGCTGCATAAAGCCTTAGAGGGGTGCTATTTTAGATAAGATGATTAACAACACGTAAAATTCATGAGCCTTATCTCCTCAGCTATTGTTAATTGTGATTTATGATAATCCTCTAACCATGTAAATCTTGACAAACATAAAGGTTTACATTTTATGTGGGTAATAAAACAGTTTGGCAGCTCACAATTTTTCTTTCTTTCCTCTGAAAATGCCAGGAAAACACTGTAGAGAAACTGTCACTTAAGATAGTGAACAGGTCAAGTAAGATCATTTTAATCTTTAGATCTTCAATTTGATTAGCTAGCAAATGGATTCTTTGTTTAGCTACCTTAGTATTGTTTTTTCTCCCTACAGCTTCTGTTATCAGCAAAGAGAAGGGATTCACACCACAGTACCTGAATGAACAAAATGCCTTTTTAAGTGATCTGTGGTATTCTTTCTTTCCCTTTCTTTTCCTTCCTTCCATCCTTCCTTCCTTCCTTCCTTCCTTCCTTCCTTCCTCCCTTCCTTTTTTTTTTTTTTAGATTTTATTTATTTATTTGAGAGAGAGAGAGGGAGAGAGAGCCAGCCTGACCAGGGGTAGGGGCAGAGGGAGAGGGAGAAGCAGGCTCCCCTGACCTACTCCTTCCCAGGACATGGGATCATGACCCAAACCGTAGGCAGATGCTTAACCAACTGAGCCACCCAGGCGATTTATAAGATTCTTATTAACTAAAGCTTATTCTCCTTATAAAGGAAAATAAATTTCCGATTGCTCATTTTCTTTCCTCAAGTGTGGGGTTTGTATTGTTTCCACAGATGTCAGATCTTTTGAAAAAGGAGTGTTACGTGGTCGTATGGGGTGGGGAGAGATTTCATTGACTGGAAACTAATTAGGAATTTATTGCAATTGTTCAAGCAAAAGATGTTGAGGGCTGGAATTAAGAGAGTAGAGGGACCGAGAGGGGGTTTATGACAGAGATATATGACTAAGGAGGAATTTATAGGATTTAATGACTGATTGAATATAGTTGATAAGGATGAGGGAGGCACCCAGGATAATCCATGTGTTCTGAATTGAGTGAAATTGGGTGGATAATTACATCATTAATTTAGAGATAGCATACAGAAAGAGATACAGATGTGGGAGAAGTAGGTAAGTAAAAGTCAGTATTCAGACAGGGAAACTGAAGGACTCTGAAAAAATCTGTTTTTCTTTTCCTGCTTCGATTCTTTCGAAGACCTGCACTCCCAGCCCACTTTACATATCCCTCATAATAACCCCTTGTAAGAGACAAGGAGTCAATGATTTCTTTAGATAACATCCAAGGAAGGACAAGGTGACAAAGGCTGGATAAAGCTATTATATGGATATTCCAGACCACCAGCACTAGACCTAGTTGCCAAGGCCCCCTGGCTCCAGGGAATAACACCTGGGTGCTCATTTTTTTCTAACCAGTTCCCGGATGCCTGAAGGGACATGTATAACGGACCACCCTCAGTAAGAACCCCCAGACCCTGAACAAAGACATGGTCCTTTCACTTCTGAGTTTCCCAGGCACTCTCTCTGTATCTGCTTGCTCTGTATCTTCCATAAGCTCTACTCTCACTTCCTGCTGGTTTGCATTTGATTTCTATCCTACGGGAAGCCAAGGACCCTCTTGGCTGGTTCTGCAGGACCCCTTCTAGATCCCTGGACCCTGCCTGCCAGCATCAATATCAAGTGTTAAACTGTAAGTTCTCTGCTTCTAAGGCCTTGGAGCATAGGAGAGAAAACAGAAAAAGACATGAGTCATGAATCCTAATGCTATATATCCACCACTATTTTTACTGAAGCCTGCTGACTGGTTCCTTATCCTCCACCTGCTGGCTAAATGAAAAGTGCTGGGTTGTAGAGGAGAAAAAATCAGTATCAAAGACTGAAGAAAAAATATTTTATTTCTTTTTAGTTAAAAAGATTCAAGAGGATTGTGGAGATGTTTTCTCCCTGCCCAGCTAAACTTTTCCATCAGGAGATGTGGGGTGGGTGAAAAGGGGTTGAAAGGGGAGTCTGTGAAGGTTTTACCACTGCCCTCCCCAATGTGCTCACTGTGTCTCCCTACAAAGGAAAGGTGTTTCTCCCTGAAAGGTTGGTAATGTTTGTGAACATGGGGGGCCAACTGGTAGCTGCTTCTCACATGGTGTTTGTTAAGTGGCAGAAAACAAAGCAGGTGGGAAGGAATCAAGATCTTCCCTCCTTGTTTTTTCTTGAATTTAAAATCTGCCATGTCAGATTCCTAGAATTCCTGAGACCTGGATAAACCCAAGAGCGTAGCTGTGAGGGTGGGCTAGCTTGTTTGCCCCCTTTAAGACTCCGTTCAGTAGTGAAGTGGTCCTTTTCCAGAAATAGGCTTAGATGGGCACCAACAGATCATGGTGGGTGCTTTATAACAGAGCCAGCATCTCTCTGTCTGAATTAGGGATCAAATTGTGCCAACTTCAGCTGAAGAAAAATGGAGCCATAGTTAAGAAGGAACTGCTCCCTCTGGGTTCTGCTGAAAGCATTACCTGGAAGCAGGTACATCGACCAGAAAGTAGAGTGGAGGAATAGAAAGCAGGCCACACCTGTTTCCTCTTGTTTAATGTAATATTTCTCAGCCATAAGGGCCCAGGAGAGGAGAAAGGGCTTTGAACTAGAAGGCAACTGATTGTGAGATATCTTAAATCTGACCGATAAATTGTCAGACTGTCCTGAGCCTACCAGAATGGAATAGACTAAGCTATGTGCTTTAGGCTGACTGGTGGCTCAAAAGCAACATTGACTCCAGACTAAGGAAAAATGTAGTTCATTTTTGTGCTCATTTTACTGGCAGTTTTTCAATGTATACCCCTCACTGAGATGCAACCAAATACTGAATGTGGATCAAAAGTGCAAGTTCATTGGGTGCCTGGGTGGCTCAGTTGGTTAAGCAACTGCCTTCGGCTCAGGTCATGATCCTGGAGTCCCAGGATCGAGTCCCATATCGGGCCCCTTGCTCCGCGGGGAGCCTGCTTCTCCCTCTGACCTCTCCCCTCTCATGCTTGCGCTCTCTCTCTCTCTCTGAAATAAATAAAATAAAAATAAATCTTTAAAAAAAAAATAAAAAAAAGTGCAAGTTCATTAATGGGATAATAACTCTTAAGGGGCAGCACATTGGAGGAACCTTAAGAATAATCTCACACTTTCTGGTCAGGTTGCAGAGGGGACACCAAAACTCATAAATGATAATAGCCTAAGAACGTAGCAAGGTAATGGTGTATCTGGGTCTAAAAGAAGCATTCTCAGTGGGGGCTAAAAACTGGTTCTTGAGGAGTGAAAAAAATATATATATATCTCAAATATAAAATTCAATATACAGTTTATAAAGATATATATCTATGTATAATAGACACATAACACACAGTACATAGGTAAGTATATCTGTGGCATTAAAATTTCATGAGGGAGGAAAATTAGGGGAAAATGTCTAAAAACCCTTCTTAGAGAAGTAATAATGAAATAATGGTTGAAAAATACTGGTCTATAATCCGGGACTTCTGTGCCTATGGTGGTTCACTCTGATGGCAGGCCTGCTCAACAGTAATGTTTTGGGTATTTCCCTCTATGATTCTATCAGTGAGATGTTATTTTAGGTAATTATATGATCTCTTAATTCAAAATCCCAGCGCTTATCCTTTTTTCTAACTGCTTTGGGACATCTCCATCTAACATGTCTCAAGCCAACTTGCAGCCAAAATTATGAAGTGGATTAGAAATGTTTTATTCCTGGGAAATCTCACAGAATCCAAGGGTAGGAAGTATAGCTGTGTGTCGCAATGACTCAGGTCAAACACTGAAAAGTCACAAAACATGAAAACTGGAGGTTCCCATACCCTGCCCTCAGGTTTGATTAATTTGCAAGGGTGGCTTATAGAACTCAGGAAAACAGCTACTATACTATTGACTTATTATAAAAGGATACGACTTAGGAACAGCAAGACGCAAGAGAGGCATATGGCAAGGTATGTGAGAAGGGCGTGGACCTTCCAGGCTTTCTCTGGCTGTTACCAGCCTTTCAGCAGGTCCACCTGTTCACCAACCCGGAAGCTCGGTCCTGGTTTTTATGAAGGTTTCATTACATAAGCATTGTTGACTAAATCACTGGCCATTGATGATAGATTCAACCTCCAGCTCCTCTACCCTCCCTGGAGGACCGAGGTGGGAGGGTTAGGCTGAAAATTTCAACCCTTTAATGACACGGTTGGTTTTCCCTGCAACCAGTCCCCATCATGTAGTTATCTAGACGCTTTCCAAAAAAACCACCTTATTAACATGCACACAGGTGCGGTTGGAAAGGGCTTGACATGAATAACAAAAAACACCCCTTTCACCTTTCTTCTTCTTTTTTTTTTTAAGATTTTATTTATTTATTTGACAGAGAGAGAGGGATCACAAGTAGTCAGAGAAACAGGCAGAGAGAGAGAGGGAAGCAGGCTCCCTGCTGAGCAGAGAGCCTGATGTGGGGCTCGATCTCAAGACCCTGAGATCATAACCTGAGCCGAAGGCAGAGGCTTTAACCCACTGAGCCACCCAGGCACTCCTACCTTTATTATCCTTATCACTTAGGAAATTCGAAGGGTTTTAGGAACTGTGTGCCAGGAATCATGGCCGCTAAAATATATATTTATTGTAAATCACAATTCACAACAATCCCAACATAAAGGGAGGATATCAAGGAATGTATGTGGTGGCAGGTCTTCTTAATTTTGCTTGAAGTGGTAAATAATAAATTCGAGTCAATTGTGGAAGTTCGGTATGTATATATTGTAAGCCCTAGAGAAACCACACCAAAACAAAAAAGAAAACAAACCAAAGCAACAACAGCAAATCATACAAGGTTATATAGCCAAAGAGTCAAGAAATAAATTAAAATGGAATGCTAAAATATAGTCAAATATTCCAAAAGAAGGCAGGGAAGGGGGAAAAAAGGAACAAAAAAGAGGGGACAAACATATCAATATTAACACATCAATATAACAAATACAACCATATCAATATTAATAAAGATATAAACGGTCTAAATACCCTAATTAAAGATAAAGATTTTCAGATCGGATTTTAAAGGAAGAATGCCATCTCGAAGGAACCTACTTTAAATAAAATAATGTAGATTAAACATAAAATGATGGGAAAAGAAATACCTTGCAAACACTAAGCAAAAGAAAGCTGAAGCAACTATTTTAATTTTAGACAAAGTAGACTTCAGAAGAAAGAAAATTACCAGGGATAAAGAGGGATGTTACACAATGATGAAAGGCTAAATTCATCAGAAGGGCATAGCAGTCCTGAATGTGTGTGCCCCCACCACAAAACAGAGATTTCAAAATACACGAAGGAAAAGGGTTGTGACTGAAAGATGAAATAGACAAATCCCCAGTTATACTTGGAAACATCAATACTTCCCTTTCAGTAAATGATGTAATATACAGACAGAGAATCAGAGAAGTTATGGGAGACCTGAACAACACTAAAAACAATTTAATCTAATTGATACAGAATCCACCCAAGAATAGCAGAATACACATTCTTCTCAAGTACAGGTGATAGATTGACCAAGATATAGACCATGTTCTGGGCCATAAAACAAACTGTAAAGAAGTTAAATGAGGGGGCGCCTGGGTGGCTCAGTGGGTTGGGCCTCTGCCTTCGGCTCAGGTCATGATCTCAGGGTCCTGGGATCGAGCCCCACATCGGGCTCTCTGCTCAGCAGGGACCCTGCTTCCCCTCCTCTCTCTGCCTGCCTCTCTGCCTGCTTGTGATCTCTCTCTCTGTCAAATAAATAAATAAAATCTTAAAAAAATTTAAAAAAGGAAGTTAAATGAGTTAAAATCATAAAAGTGTATTTTATGATGATAATGGCAGTGAGGAGCCAATAAGAGAAAGGTATATAGAAAATATTCAAATATTTGAAAACTAACAATACATCTCTAAGTAACCCATGAATCAAAGAAGAATTCTCAAAGGAATATAGAAAATATTTCTTTTTTTTTTTTTAAAGACTTTATTTATTTGATAGAGAGAGACACAGCAAGAGAGGGAACACAAGCAGAGGGGATGGTAGCGGGAGAAGCAGGCTCCCTGCCTCGCAGAGAGCCTGATGCGGGGCTCGATCCCAGGACCCTGGGAACATGACCTGAGCCAAAGGCAGACGCTTAACGACTGAGCCACCCAGGCGCCCCAGAAAATATTTCTTAATTGAATTAAAATAAAAATGGAGCATAGAACATTTGTGTGATGCAGCTAAAATAATGCCTCAGAGAGGAGGACTGATCACCTTAACACATAAAGGCAAATTTTGTCAGCCGATCTTTATTGATGGGAATAGAAAAGGAAATGCTTCCTACATTAACTGTTACATGCCAGCTGCTAGGGTGTTTGGTGGTTGCTCCAGTAAAGATACATATTTGGTGGAGCTAGACAGTATCATGCTAAGAGGAATAAATCAGTCAGAGAAAGACAAATACCATATGATTTCACTCATATATGGAATTTGAGAAACAAAACAAATGAGTAAAGAGAAAAGAGAAAAACCAAGAAATAGACTCTTAACTACAGAGAAAAATTAATAATTACCAGAGGGGAGATCGGTCGGTGGGGGTATTGGTGAAATAGAAGACGGGGATTAAGGAGTATGCTTGTAATGAGCACCAGTGATGTATGGAATTGTTGAATCACTGTATCATATGCTTGAAACTAACATAGCACTACATGTTAGCTATACTTGGATTTAAAAAAGATACTGTATTTGGAACTTCAGGCCCACTTGACATCACCACCTGATTAAATTTATGATAATTAAGAGTCATTTCCAAGACGTAGAAGACATTTGCACCAGCTATCTTGGCAGGTTAAATGGAGATGTGAAGAAATTACTACCCTTGCATCTTACAAATCTTTGGGAGAGACATTATTCCTTGCATTTTTTGGGAAATGCATATTACTTTTTGTTTACTATTTTGGCAAGGAGTATTCCAGGGGCTTCCACTTGACCCTTCCTTCCATAATTTGCATGAGGAAAGCACTGCGGAAACCCTTCAGTTATTAGTAATCTCTTTACTTTATGTTTCAGTTCTTGGGAAATAGCCACAGCATGTGTCTACAGACCTGTTGGACTTTTTTTTTTTTTTTCCTATTGGACTTTTTGTAAGACAGACTCAGGCTAAGATTCCACATATCACCCGACCTCCGCAAGGCCTCATGCTTAACACTGGATCAGAACAATGTTGTGATTCTTCAGGGATTAGTGACACTTCAGAGGCAGTATCTAATAACCTCCAGAAGGGCTGGGTATTTTTGTTTCTCTAGTAAATGGTCATAGATCTTTCCAAAGAAGACTTGGAAGGAGAGTCATAGTCCATGCTTATGGCTGTATTTCAATATGCTTCTTCAGAGGGACTTAGTCTCCCCTTCGAACAAGGCTTTCTGAGTCTGCTTACTGGTTTTGGTCCAGGAACTGGATAAGAAGCAATGAATCTCCTCTAATGCAACTTAAACCTGGTGTCCACTTATCAGACCAAGACATTTTCTGTTTATATATTATGAAACAGCACTTCATTAGGCTACTTATTTATTTCATTTCCAGGGATTGAATGGTCCATTTAGTTAGTCACATTTGCCCAAGGGGCCATACTCTGAGTACTATTCTGTCTCTGGGCTTTATTATGGTAATTATTCCCATTGTTATCTAATTGTTAAGGATCAAAATCTGTCCTCTCATGCCCTGGGATCTCTGGGATCTCATCCTTCCCACTGAGATCAGGGAGCACAATTCCATGTTGATATCTCAAAATTGTCATCTCTCACCTACAGAGGCTGGCCACCATGGAAATTCTGAGGCTGTTGGTTATCCTCTTACCAAAGCACTCTCCGTGTGTAGGGCTAAGGGGTGGTCCAGCAGTTGCACATAATGGATATACTCCAATGTTCTTTTTTTCTCTCCTAGTCTTCAGATCCCTTTATAGCAGAGCTTCTCAGATTGTAGTCCCAGGTCCGAGTGTTGGCAGCAGTGGCATCCTCCCCGAGGTTGTTAGAAATGCAAATTCAAGGATACTCACAATGTACTGGGTCAGAATTTCTGGGTATGAGGTACAGGAAACTATTTAAGCACATCTCCATGGGATATTGATGCGTGTAAAAATGTAAGAAAATCACTGTTCTACAGCATGCCAGAGAAATTTTGGCATCTTATACTCATAGACTATAGGCTGTTGTGTCTAAGCTTCAGTCTTCGTCCACCAACTACAAAACCATAAAGGCACTTTCATAAGCTTACACTAACACATTTAAATCCCAAATTCCAGGGGCGCTGGTTGGCTCAGTCAGTGGAGCATACAACTCTTGATCTCAGGGTTGTAAGTTCAAGCCCTGTGTTGGGTGTAGAGATTACTTAAAAAGAAAAATTAAAAAAAAAATCCTAAATTTCAGCAAGTGCCTTCATATTGAAACTCAAACCACATATTTAATTTTCTTTAATGTAATACCCTTAGAGTCCACCTCCATACATGCTGACTGGACTCCTGATGACACTATTTGGTGAGATCCCATCAGTCCTTTTGGTATGTGATATGTCTCTCCATGAGCAGGATTTATACTGCTCTGTCTGGACTTTGCTGAAATTTAACTTTTAGGTCCAGAGCCAATGAGGGGCAGGCAGCATGGGTGATGAGATTCTGTGACTCTAGTGAGTGAAGTGCTTCGGGAGTAGTTGTTGAATCTCACTTTTTTTTTTGTTTTAATGGGGCAAAGGCTGCTTTCTTAGATGAGGGCGGTGTGTGTGTGTGTGTGTGTGTATGTGGCTACTGCTGCCAGTAAAAAAGATTAAGGGGTACTTGGGGGTTCAAAATTCTCAGGCTTGCTAGTGTCTGCCCCAATGGTGCTATACCATTCTCTCTGCACCAATGCCCTCCTTACCTTAGTGTGAGGGACTTGGCAGATTTTCCCAGTTAACTCATGCTGCAACTTCATAAGCCTTCCAATCAGGCCCCGAGTTTGATCCTCAACTACATTTGTTCTGTGGTCATAGGAGAGAAGAGATTCCTTTCATAGTGGTATTTTGGTTTTACACCCATACTTGAGTTTGGATTTCAAAGTTTCAGTGTCCTCTTCTCTGTATAGGATAGTCAGAAATAGCCAGCTGACCCTACAATCTTTATCATGACCTCACTTGGCATAACAAACAAAGGCCACACTTTTGTCTTAGCTACTAAATGCCACAGCTATCTCTCAACTCCTGTCCCTGGACGCATACCCCATCCCCTGCTACTACCAGTAATGATTTGAGTAACTGTGATGCCACCTCATGTCTGGAAAAGAGGTTATGTGTGCTTTCATCAAATGTGTGAGCCATTTCAGAATCATATTTTGAGAGTCTGTCTCCTGGGTACTACTTACTGTATTAACATCCACTAGGAAACAGATGGTACATTAAAGAGACAATTGAAGAGAGTCTAATGAAGTCACTTTTTGGAAATGCGTAACCTGGGATAACACACACATGGGGATAGTAAAGCACCCTGGAATTAGCAGTAGTGGGAAGCTGTTATCACCCTGGGCCTGGAAGGATAAAGGGGAGGAGATGGTCATAGCAGATCAGGCAAGAATTTCAGGTATAATAATACATTATATGTTAATAAAAAATAAAATAAAATAAAATAAAATAAAATAAAATAAAATAAAATGGGCCATTTGGGGAGGAAAAAAAGAACTGTATGTATAGGAGAGGGATCACCAAACAGGAGTTGTGACTACCATTAAACCCACGGCATGGCAGGGAGCCAGGGGGATAAACACTCCAACTTCCCATCCTCTGGTCAGCGGCTGGTGCCTCCCAATAACAGAACCCAGCTCTAAGCCAGAAGGACCTGGGACAATACAGTCCCTGGAGGTTAGCTTTCCATGGCCCATGGTAGGGTGGAGAAGTGTGGGGAATGGGTCTTGAGTTTCTCATTCATTATAGGCTGACTTCTGTCCCCCCAGAATCATAGGTTGAAGCTCTAACCTGTGAATGGGACTATATTTGGAGAAGGAGACTTTAAGGAGGTGAGTTAAATGAGGTCATAAGTGTGTGGCATTAATCTGATAGGACTAACATCCTTATAAAAAGAGGAATATACACTCTTACTCATGTGAGGGCACAGTGGGAAGGCAGCTCTAAGCCAGGAAGAGAGGTCTTATCGGACACCAACCCTGCTGGTCCCTTGTCCTGGACTTCTAGCCTCCAGGACTGTGGGAAAATAAATTGCTGTTGTTCACACCATCCAGTCTGTGGTAGCTTGTAATGGCAATCCAAGCAGACTAACATCACATCACCTACATGACAAAAATCCTAATACGTGTCTCATGGGGTTCCCATGAGGATTAAGTGATGTAACACGTGTGAAGTGTCTGAGCTGAGTGGATGCACAATGATTATTATTTTTATTATTGGTATTAAGAGTTAAATACTGAAAGTCTCACTTGATGATTTGTAGATAGTACTCTATGTTTTTTTTTTTTTTGTTTTTCTTTTGAGCTTCAATTATCCTTCTTGAGGGGAACCAAGTAGATCTTCATACATTATACATAATATGTGGTTTATGATACCTTTTTACATTCTATTTATAATCTGCTTTTTAAAATGTCTTAGTCTCCCCCCACCCCCGCCACTGTAGCACATTGGATTAGTGTCTCATTTTAGCAGTTTCTAATGTCTTCCTTACTAGTTGATAACAGATGGTTCTGAGCTCATTACTCTATAAATATAGATTATATATATTTTTTTCTGAGTGAATTACTTTGTATTAGTCCCTGATACACGTCCTGTAGTCCCTGAAGCTCACCTGCCACGTTTCAAAATGTTCTTGTCAAACCACAGACCCAACACTATTTTCATTTTTATCTTCTGTATTTTACATTTGCCTTGCTTGTCTTTTCAGTACATAAATGCTTATGGGCAGAAAGCCCTCATTTTATGTCATTTTATATGTCACTTTCAAGCATCAAACACACTGATAGTTTTGGAAAAAAGTAATGAAAATCCTTTGAGGTAAAAAAAAAGTCACATTTTAGGATTTATTTAGATTTACTGAAATGGTGGTGTGCTTATAATAAAGCACTGTCATCCAAATATTTCAATGCTGGGTTCCATGATTAGAAACCCACAAGTGTGGTGCCCACACAGATCTTTTAAAAAAGGATAATGATGGCAAAACGGTTTGTTAGTTATTAAGATTATCCCATTTTATCAATAATACAGAAAGTAGGTCACAAGAGTAGTTTAATAATAGCTACAGCTTATTGAATTCTGTTATAAGCAGTCACTACTAGTTGCCGGCTCTTTTGTACTTATTATATTGTGTTCTCTTGTAAGATGGTCTGAGAGGTTTGACCCTGCCCTTTCCCCTGTTATCTGACCACTAGCAGCATTAACTCTTAACTGGATGTAACCAGGGGATGGGGCTTTTCCAGGTGAGTGTGCAGGAGGGTGAAAATAGCAAGGGAGTATAATGATGGGCCATAGAATGTCGGCTGGGTCAGAGGAGATGTGAGGAAGATGAGAGAAACTAAGAAACTAATATGATCAATGGCTTGGACGTTTTTGAATTTGAATACTTGTTAGAGTTGGTGATTTTATTTTATTTTATTTTATTTTATTTTTTTAAATTAACATATAATGTATTATTTGCCCTGGGGTACATGTCTGTGAATCATCAGGCTTACACATTTCACAGCACTTAACAGCACATACCCTCCCCAATGTCCACAACCCAGCCACCCTGTCCCTACCCCCCACTAGCCTCCCAGCCACCCTCAGTTCGTTTCGTGAGTCTAGGAGTCTCTTATGGTTAGTCTCC
>CM053617.1:33313830-33337870 GCA_028646535.1 Procyon lotor | reverse complement strand
TTATTTATCTACTCGACAGAGAGATCACAAGTAGGCAGAGAGGCAGGCAGAGAGAGAGGGGGAAGCAGGCTCCCCGCTGAGCAGAGAGCCCGATGCAGGGCTTGATCCCAGGACCCTGAGATGATGACCTGAGTTAAAGGCAGAGGCTTTAACCCATTGAGCCACCCAGGTGCCCCGGTTTTCTTATTCTTTTTTTTCCCCCTGTTTTCTTATTCTTAATTGATCTAAAATATAACTGAGGCAGTAATAATAACAATTAGGTGATAATTAGCATATGGACAATTGAAAATAAGGACAACAATGCCACAAGAGACAGAGGAGAGGAACTGGAAATGCTTTGTTATCAGGAGCTACACTACATACACATGAAGATGTATGGTTCTATTTCAGAGTAGATTTAGATTAGTTAAATATGTATATTGTATGCTCTAGGGCAACCACTAACATTTTTTAAAAGAAGTATTAAAAAAAAGAAATATAATTGATACACTGATAAGATAAAATTGAATCATGTGAAATGCCAGTTAGAACCTGAGAAGGAAGGGAAAGAGGGACAAAAAGAAACAAAGAACAAATGCAACAATAGATAACAGTTACAAACATGGTGGAAATTAATCCAAATATACCATTTGTCACTTTAAATTTAGATGGTTTCGGTATACCAACCAAAAGACAGAAATTGTCAGAGGGGAGAGTGTATTAAAAAACAAAAGACCCAACAGTATGTGGTCTACAAGTAATCCACATACACACACACACACACACACACACACACACAATCTTTAAACACAAAGACTCGGCTTAAAGATAAAAGGATGGAGATTAATATTGAAAGGCTCTTGTGAATGCGTGTGTCAGGGGAGCATGTGTTAGGAAGTCTGGATTCTATTTAAAATTCTTGTCGAGGGTGGGGGTGGGCAGGCATCCAGGACTAATTTATCCTCACTCACAGGGATGACCAGAAGGCATCTGTCCCTTCAGCAGGATGCTTTCGGGTCCTGGAGTTGCTAGAGTAGAGGCTCTCAAGTTGTGGGCCCTGAGCCAGCAGCAGCAGCATGTGGAAATCTGTTAGAAATGCAGATTCTTGAGCTCCAACCCAGACCTACTAAGACAGAGCTCTGGGGATGGGGCCCAGTAATCTATGTTGAACAAGCCCTCCAGGTATTTCTGATGGTGACTCAAGTTTAAGAACCTCTGCTGCTGTGCATGTTCCTGGGAGTTTGGTCATGGACCATGATCTGGGCATTATCGGGAACACGTACTCATTCTCAGACATATGCTTTCTTGTACTACTGACTGTGTAGGGATGCATTTATTTTTTCTAGCCATACTGTAACCTCCTGGAAGGCCAGGGTGTGTCACATTTATCTTTAAATTCTGGTGCCTCGCTTTGCAAGGGTTGGTCCAAGATCAGAAGCAGGAGCAGCACTGTATCAACTGGTGTCTTGTTAAGACTGTAGCATCTTGAGCCCTATCCCAGTTCTACTGAATCTGCATTTTAACATAATTCCCGGAGAATTTTTTTTTTTTATATTTTATTTATTTATTTGACAGAGAGAGAGAGATCACAAGTAGGCAGAGAGGCAGGCAGAGAGAGAGGGGGAAGCAGGCTTCCTGCTGAGCAGAGAGCCCCATGCGGGGCTCAATCCCAGGACCCTGAGATCATGACCTGAGCTGAAGGCAGAGGCTTTACCCACTGAGCCACCCAGGCACCCCAGATTCCCGGAGAATGTTACGTGAATATTCAATGAACAACTGGGTAGAGAAAGGGCTTATTAAGGAAAACATGCATTAAAAATTGAGTAAAGAAAAACAACCATTGTTCTGTTTGTTTTTTTAATCAAGGGGGGGTCCTAGACAGAGATTCAGGACTACCTGGTTCTATCTGGAGGGAATATGGTACCGCCTGGACTGAAAGCTACATGAAGGGAGAAGGGAGAAGGAAGCACTAAGTCGGGAACCATCAGAGCTACAGGGATGTAGCTGAAAGGATTTAGAAGTGTTTGTCATTTTGGTTCTTGTCCAAGTCCTTACTCCCTAGGTTTCACAGAAGATGAGAGCCCCTTGGAGAACAGGTGTGCTATACATAACATCTGACAAGGCTGTTTCTCTAAGACACTAAGGCATGAGCCACACAGCTTTGATACTCCTACAACAGAGCAAAAGAGAAAGGGCAGGGACCACTGTGCAGTACTGGTGTGTAAGGGGTGCTGGGAGTTCAGCTGTAATGGGAAAGGGGACATCTGGGGGGAGGCAGAGGGACAGAAGCAGCACTCACATGGGGTGGACATGTCCATACACATACCTGAGATATCTAAGTGTAAGAAACACTTAGAGTGCCCTGCAGGGTTATGACCCAAGAAAAATGAGTTATTTCTGCTGATGTCACCCCATTAGGTCCCCCAGGCTGTGCAGGCGTGGTTAAAGTCCCATTAACTTTGAAGAACAGTTTACTGTTCGCTCTCATTCTGATTGTTCCTTCAACTAGCCTTTTGGTTAGCCTGTAGAAACATCCAGAACTCATATAAGAAAAAGCCTAGGGAGCAATATTATGTGGGATAAGTTTTCTTTGTCCTGTGATTTGATCTGTTCCTCTGCTTGATTTTCTTTATTTTGAGAAATAGAAATTTCATTAATATCTCCTTGAAATGGATAATGTGGGCCAGCCTATTTGTGAATTTCTTTGTACCTCTGGGCTTTATCCTCTTTGAATAATAGAGTTTGAAATTGGCTGAACTGCAAACTACCCACGTTTCTCAGCTTTTATCTCGTACTTTACGAGTTTCCCCCTAAGAACACTGTATTTGCTTTCCAGGACTTTGGTTGTGTGCTTTATTTCCTCTACGGAAAGACCCAGGTAAAGTTTAAATTACAGTTAATTGATAGAGGCCAAGAAGGAAGATAGAAAAATTTAATTAGTTTCCCTGCAAAGTAACGTGCATTAATCTGACTTTCCACACTAGAGACTAACATATCTTAACTTAAGGTGCACGTGAAGTGTTCTGTGTAAATATACAGGGTCTGAGTCATTCTCCCAGCTTATATTCTGTCTAGACAGAGAAGAGAATCAAATCCCTTTTAAATTATAAAATTGTTCTGTGATTAGATATCGCGGCTCTCTCCTGAGGCTCTCATGGAACATCATAAATAGTTAACACCTGTTAGAACTTGATTATTTAGGAGGCCCGGAGCAGATGCTGTTGGTGTCCTGTGCTGTGTGCCCTCAGCCTACCTCTGTGTTCAGCTGCAGGGTGATGGGATTGCTCAGGCACCCACCTCCCACCTCGAGCGCTCATGAGCATCAGCTTTCCGCCCTTGCTACTTCTCCCAAGTGCAGGGAGCTTGTTGAGCACACCTGCTCAGGCCTGGAAGTGGGGGAGGGAGTTAGTGTCCCCCCCAGTCACCAACAGCCACTGGGGGTAGGAGTTGGTGGATAGATGCCCCAGCCCAACATGGGGTGTGGAGCTCCTGGGGGCAGACTGAGTGGGGCGGGAAGCTGGGCTTCCTTCTTGAACTTTTGAGGAAAAGTGATTGTTGTTATACTTCACCAAAAAAGACTTTTAGATCATTTGGAAAAAGAAATGAGAACTTTTCTGTTCATGAGGGCCTCTTTGAATTTCACGGCCTGGGTGGGCCAGCCTTCATCCTGTTTATTTGGCTCCGCCTTTACGGTAGGAACGTTCTAGAAGCCAGAGTTTGTGGTAAGCAATTTGGCACCTCCTCTTGTGCGGGGGAAATGCCAAATCTTGTGCCCCGCTGTTGTTGAGAAGGCTTAAAAAGCCCTACCATGAAATATGCGTGAGGTGTGTGTGTGCAGGGGGCAGGGGCTTGTGGTTAAGGCACAATCCCTTTGCTTTTATGGCAAAGCACTTAGAAGACACTGTTGCAGGAGGTCGTGGAGAGGACACAACGGCGGGGTTTGCCTGTGGGCTCGGTGGGGCAATCAGAGGCTCCTGACCCCCTCCCTATGCTTGGAACGCCGGTGCCTCTTACCTTCCCCAGCTGAACCTGCCTCAGGTGCTCGGCCTTGTTGAGACCACCTGGTCGGTACACGAGACTGACGTTGCGTGAGGCCACTATATAAACTGGAGCAGGGGCTAGTGGGAACGGGGCTATTCTTCTGCTTGCTGCTCGGGACTGGCCTCTTAGGTAAGTTCTGCTGTGGTTAAGCTTGCGACCTCCAAAGCCGGCGTGGCCTGTCTCTGTTTTACGTCTCTCCTTGCTGTGTCCCCGGTGTACCTGGGCAGTTTCAAGTTTCACCCGGGGAGCCTCTAGGGCTGTGGGCTGCCAAGTGGTGAACTAGCCCGAGATTAAAGAAGCAAGCCTCAAAAGAGGGGTATCCCCTGGAAGGGGGCAAGGGGCGGGGGGATCCTGGGTTGGTTATGTGTCTGTGGGGGAGGGGTGGCTTGTACCGCTCCTGGTGCTTGCGGACCGCCACGTGAACGTTGGGGTGCCCTGGAACCACCAACCGGCTTAAGGTGCACGTTTGAGGACCCTGGCAAAATGTGAGGCAGAGAAGGGGAGCAGGTGGTGCCCAAAGGGCCGAAGTCTCCTATGGGCAGTTAAGCCGCCGATGCCCAACTGGGGAGTGAAGCCTGAGTTAGAAAGTCGGAAGAAAAGCTAAGGTTAGAGAAGGTGTTCTTGACGCTGGCCTCCGGGCTGGCAGGCTAGGTGGGAGAGCAGGATAAGTTTGGAAGCTTGGTGTGCGGGTTTGCAAAACTAGGAGGACACAGGTGGTGCCGGTTAAGATCTGGAGGCTTGTAACAACTTTCTAGGGTCTCTTTGTTCTGTTCAGAACCAGTTTCGAATCTCACAGAGGAATTCCCAGAGTTACAAATAGGTGCAGAGATGAGATTGAACAGAAGGGATTCTAAAGCCCTTCAGGTCTAAAGATCTTGCCTTACAGTTTTGGCTTTTGAATGTGATACTTTTTTTTTTTTTTTTAAAGATTTTTATTTATTTGACGGAAGCACAGTGAGAGAGGGAACACAAGCAGAGGGAATGAGAGAGGGAGAAGCAGGCTTCCCGCCGAGCAGGGAGCCTGATATGGGGCTCGATCCCAGGACCCTAGGATCATGACCTGAGCTGAAGGCAGACGCTTAACGACTGAGCCACCCAGGTGCCCCTTGAATGTGATACTTTTAATGTTTGCTGTTTATACCTTTGCAACCGGGAAAGGGAAGGTGGAGAAAAGCAGGCAGACAGTAATCAAATTCATTTGTAAGCAGTTCAAAATTACAGTCATTTTAGGGAAAAGTGGCAGAGGTTCCTCTTGTTGCTTGGGAGTGGCAAATATTGAATTACTCATTTATGTTAGGCATTGGTTGTCGAGCTCGTGTTGAGGAGGAGTCTGAGGCCATAAGCAGGTGTAACAGGAAGGTAATTAGGACACTGATTATCAAAGCCAGTCATGTACTTAGGTGAGAACAGCTTTGTTTCTATAACCTGTTTGTCATCATGGTCCAATTTCATGTTAACTAGTTGCACTCATGTATGACCACCCGAAAGTTTTCTGGAGTTTTAAATCTAGGTTTTAACATTCAAGTTTTTGGTTGCAAACAATAGGAACTTAGGCAGAAAACAAATGGATTGTAGGGCAGTGGATAGTTCACTGAATCTCCAGGAAGACTGTAGAACCCAGCCCAGGAAAGGGGCGGCAACCAAGATTAGCCAGGCATGGTCACAGGCAGGTGACTCTGGTGCCACGAGGTGCCTCTGACAGGACCACTGCTCCTGGACATTGCTTGCAACACTCTTCGACTTCCAAGAAGTTGAACTTATGAAAAACTTCAAGGATAGATCATAAGTATAATGAATCTTCATGAATCCATTCCTAGATTCCCTATTATAATTCTGCCGAGCTGAATCTATCCTCCTCTTAAACATTTTTTTTCTCGCTGGAATATTCTGAAGCAATCCTAGACATCCCAATAAATCACTTGTAAATGTTTATTTTAAGCTAATCAGAGGAGTTTAAAAAAATTTACCCATAACACTATTATCCTAATTTGAGATACTGTCTTATAAACCTCAGTAAGATTCTCCTTATTAGTAAATCCTTTCTATTACTCCAAGATTCATCCTCACATGACTATGTTCTTGGAGCTAGGTAACTAGGGGAGGGAATGGGCATCCCTTTGGCATCCATGATGGAAGACCAGGCCATCCCTCCGCTTCCCCCAAAACTGTCTTGCAATTATTTCCTAACAAGAAGGATATACACATTCTGGGCAGACAAAATGGTAGATAAAGCCTAATAGAGATTGGAATGTGCTCACGCGGCCATCAGGTGAGTAGCCACTTGTCAAAATTGCAACTTACATTTCCCAATGCCTTTGACTTATAGCCTAGCATTGTTCTGTAACTTTATAAAAATACTTTGGTTGTCATTAAGCTTTGATTTAAAGCGATATGGTTTCTACCTGGATGGAAGGCTGTTTCTTCTTGGGAGGTTTATTAGCAATAACGTATGTAAATCTATGCACACTTTCTTTTGATAAGTTCTCTTGGGAAAAATTACACCAAGAAATTATTAATGTACACGAAAACAACGGTTAAAATTCCCAGAGGATAATCGAAGCATTGAATATTTTTACATATTTTAAGGCATCCACCAATATCACTGGAGGGTGGCAGGGTTGAGGAAAGAAAGTTAAAATAATTTTCCGTGTTGATATACCTAAAAAGACTTGATCAATGAATGGGTTTATACCAGAAGAATTAAGGTTGTTTCTAGCAGTAAGATGGAAATAACAGTAGGCTCTTGGCTTGATCTGATAGTATCTGTCCTTAATGCAAATTTATAATCTTGTATGAGAAGTGAGATGCTAATTTTTCTCATTTTGAATCAAATACTCACTTTTATTTGCACCTTGTGTGTCTTTCATTGTTTTTAATCCTCACCAGAGATCATGACTGATAACTACAATCTAATTTCTAACAGCCATCACTGGGGACCAGAATTAGAAAATAAATGCAAATATCTGTTGATTGGTATTGATCTAATCACTGTGGAGATGGAGGGCATACTCCTATTCTCCCAGGAGATCAGGGGAGATGAGTAACATACATAGAAGATGAAGGTATCCGTAAGGAGCTAAAGCAAAAAGCTCTTAGTGTTGAGAGGGGAAGGATTTTTGCCTGAGGGGATCTAGGAGGGCTTTCTGGAGTACGTGGCATTTGAGCTGGAGTTTTAATAGTTCAAGGACATTCTATGTGGAGGAAGCACATTCAGGAAAGTACAGGCAGGCACTAGGAATTGCCCAGTCTAAGAGTGTGTGTGCGCATGTGTGTTAGATGTCCCCCTGGTTAGATTCTGCCTGAAAACCAGAGCTTTCAGAGTTAACCTGCAAATCCTATAAGCAAAAGTTCCCAAATTAGTAATAAAAACTATACAGGGAAATAGCCCCTGTCTCACAAGATCTTTCTAACCGAGGGGCACAGCTCTAGCTGGCCCAACCCCACGGAGTGGGCAGCCAGCCTCTGTGGGCCCACAGCCTGGGATGGAGGTGGTCCTGGGGACCAGTACTCCTCAGGCTATCTGAGCTGGCCTTAGCCATATTCCTTACCTGTATTCCTTTCTGGTGGTGGCTTTTGGGCCTGCCGTTCACGAGCAGAAAGCATTAAACTGTACGGAGTCCCAGGACTTTGCAGCCTGATCTTGCCTGTGGGTTTTGTGTGAAAATCGGCTAAAGCAGCATCAAGCACTCGTGAGCCTTTTTGTGTACCTTTCCAAGCTGTGGGAGGGAGTTGGCCATTTCCCTGGATTTGGATGTTGGCTCTAGTGCTCAGAAATCCGATTTCAGGCAAGTGATTTCTCCATCTGTAAAATGGTGGTAGCTGTCTTGTTTTCTTGCAGGGTGGTTATGTGTGAAATAGGTACAAAGTACTTGATGGTACTTTGGTGGTGATACTGAGCCTTAGTTCTCACTGGAGCACCAGGGGGTGGGGAAGGGGTGCTGGGCTGCCTCATGCACAGCCTTGCGAGACCAGAAGTTGACAGCAAGAGCCCTGTATGCTTGAAACACCTGGGCTTGGCCTAGATGAAGGTCCTCCTTTCTGAGCGTGAAATGATTTGAAGGGGATAGGGGCTCACTTCGCTGCCATTCTAGCCACTGCAGGGGAACTGGGTCCCTCTTCTGTGGTTCTTATAGGCCAGCCTGGGGGAGGGCTTTGGTGTGGCCCAGTGTGACTGCCTGTACTAGCCTGTCCTGCAATGAAACACATGCAATCGAATCCGTGGAGTGGGCAGCCCCTGCAGATGGCAGGGGGGAACGTACAAAGGTGACCCCTGCAGATGGACTCATCCCTGTGCCAGGAAACTTCCATTCTAAGGCAGTTCACGCACTAGCAACAAGGGATTACAGGATACAAACGCATGCCAAGAGATAGACTTGTCAAGCTTAAAAGACCAATGCCATAGTTAAAGGAGTAAGAAGTGAAAATTCAGGGAACTGTAAATCTTTGAGCCGTTTTGTGTACCTCGAAGGCATTGCCGTCGTCAAATAGAAGCCTTACATTGCTGTGTTGAACGATTTCGCAGAGCAGAAAACATAAAAGTTAGATTACCTCTGAGGAAATCAGTGCCTGGAACCCGAGGGCTGCCAATCACACTGCCGGTCACCCAAGGGCTGCCGAGCTCATGGGGCCAGACCTAGCTTGAGCGGATGAATTAACCTCCCCCGTGCTCCTGGGCTGAGTCTGTGTGTCCCCGGGGGAAGCAAGGTTTCCTTGCTCATGCTTCTGTTAAACAAAGTTAGGGCACCCTGTTGGAGATGAGCCTTCAGTGCTCATATATTCAAGGGCAGATTTCTTCTCCCAGGGCAGGAGAAAGGCTCCCTATCCTTCCAGTCCTGGGTGCGTACGGTGTTTTTCCTTAATTGTTCCTTGCTTCCCCTCTTCCTTGGGGACTCCTCAAAATGGAGCTGCCCCCTCTGAACTGGTCTTCATGGATAGTGGACTCAAAACCGTGGAAAGAACATCGGTTTCTGAAGATGCCTTAGAAACCTCATTGTCCAGTAGTTGCTATCTTTTTTTTTTTTTCCTGGAGAATAACCAAATTTAGAGAAATGAAGTGCTGCTGCTTACTTTGCATTCTCATTAGGGTATTACTCCATAATGTCTGTCCAACGTTAGCCTGAGCGGCTCCGTTCTGATCTAGCCTACTTCTGAAAGAAAAATTGAATTCCAGAGGTGGGGAGCAGTTTACCTGCAGGCCCCCAGCTCAACCTATAAGTGGCAGAGGTGAGCCGGGGTTGGGGGTGGAGGAGGGACCAGGGTCTGGTTTTGTGACTCTCACTTCCACGAAACACAGCTATGTGCTCTGATTCTCTAAGCTGTAATTGCCTTAATGTCTTTCCTTTATCTGTTTAGAGAGCACCAAATATTATGGGTCTCCTTCTGTACAAGCTGACGTCACTTTGGGGGACACGGAGATCCTACAGGGGAAGTGGGAACCTCTAGTGGCTCTGTTCTTGATCTTTCCAAATGTCTCTAGTGATGAGCGTTTGTTTGAAGAGAGAAGCTTAAAATAGGGCAGAGTATCTTTCTTTCCATCAGAAAAATGCCAGCGGCTCACAGGATCCTTAGCCTTTCTGACATTTCCCAGAGAACCTGCAAGTCACTCACCGTGATTTGGAAATAATGAAGGACATCACACATCTTGTAGTAATACATTTTCCCAAACGTGTTAAATTTATCGGTGGTATAGAAGATGACTTTAAGTAGCCTAAAGATCAGACCTTTTATTTTAATAGGCATAAATAGGTATTTAACGTAGGCAATAAAGTGAGCACGACAAACCTATAACATTTTATTGCTTAGAATGGGGCTAAGTATAAAAGCGAGGTGAGTTAAAGAGAAATGTTAAATAATAGTATAAATAGTAACCAAATCTGGCAAAAATCGGAGCAGTTGTATCTAACGTTACATCTACAACTGCAGTTTGGGAAGCACTTATGAAGGCCACATGTAACGGGTATAAACTGAACTGTTAAAATGGTCTTCCAAACCTGTGAGCACAGCAACGGAACCCACAGTTCGTAAAGGAGATTGTCATTCCCATGAGTGGGGGAGGAACTTCGTCCTGGGCCTTTCTGGAATAGTAAACATGATGGGGGGCTTTTTCCCAGGTGGATCTGAGATTTTCTCTATCCCAGAGTGGTACCCAGATACTGAGCTGTGCCTGCCTTCCTCCCGGTACCCTGCACCCGGAGGAGGCCCCTCTGGTAACTGCTTACATGTTGGAGGAGGAGAGGAGAGCAGCTTTCTTCTGGGCCTCGTGTATTTTCCCTGCCAGGCAGGGCATTGTCCACACGGCTCCTTCAGCCTGTGGGCTGCAGGTGGCTTCACTCAGTCTGGCCTGTGACACCGGTGGTCTGTGCTGCCCTGAGGCACCTTCTAGGTGTACAGCGCCACCTCCCCGTTGCCCGAGTATGTGCATGTGGAATCCATATACCTTCTTGGTTTTTCTTGAAGGATCCCTAAGGGTTATGGGTCTTTCGTAAGCCAACTTGATCGGCTGGACCTCAGGCGGGTCTGGGGTGGTTGGCTCCTCCTCAGCTGTGCTTTTTCTACCTTCTTGGTACCAGGTGTCCCTGTGGGGATGGCTGCTCTGCGAAATCTTCTAGATCTTCGAGGCCAGTCTCCGCTACCGGATGGGAGGTGGATGCATAGAGGCTTCTTTAATTTGCTTTTCTGGCCATTACCCCTCCCCCACACCTGTTAACGTGTTTTAGATCCTTCTTGTACCCTGGCTCCCTAGGTGACCTCATCCAGTCTCATGGGTCAGATGAACGGGACTGAATGGTACCTGTTCTCATGAACTTTATGTCCCACTTGGGTTTAGAAGTTAAAAAGGCAAGGGGAGCCTGGGTGGCTCAGATGGTTAAGTGTCTGGCTCTTGATTTCGGCTCAGGTCATGATCTCAGGGTCGTGAGGTGGAGCCCTATGTCAAGTTCAGTGCTAGGCGGGGAGTCTGCTTCATGATTCTCCCCCTCTGCAAAAAATAAAAATAAAAAAAAAAATAGACTAATACGAGTGTTTAAAGGGAGAGAGCCTGAGATAGAAATAATGCTAAAATGAACATTGTTTACTTAGTTTTGCTTACTCAGAGGAGCATGGATTCTTAAATGTGGAATTGTTAGGGAAAATATCTTTGTCTTCAAAATTCTGGAAACCTGTCTGGTTCTAGGTGAAGCTGATAATTCAGAAGTTCAGAAGGCTTGGGGGCATGTTTCTAATACTTTGAGCTAGGGATTAAAGGAAATAGTCATTGAAATAGTCTGGGTGTAATTAGACAAAGCACACTGTAACTCGAACAGGGCAAGTTTAATAAATTGACTGGGCCTGAGTATTACCTCCTATAGGTGTTAGAACCACAAAGAACACAGGAAGATAAAGGGAATGGTCCCTGTGTCTGGGACTATGGCAGAGCACCAGGGAAGGAAGGGCCCTTGAAGGGGTTCTCCTCCTTCCTGCCCCCATTAGGGTAAAAATGGATCTGATGCAGTGTAGGGGGGGGCATGGCTGATGCCAACAGGGTGGTAAAGTAGTTGGAGATGTTGCACCTGTGGCACCCCTCTAGGGTGTCGGGGGGCATGCCCCCGGGGACATGCCTTGCTGCAAAACTCCCTGCAGAGCAACCTGTGAACCAGGAGGAGCAGCCCCTTTCTCCTCCACGGTCTCTAGAACCTTCTATTGGAGAAGTTCAACATCGTGCCAGTTGGCGAGGGGAAAAAAGCTCTAGCATCCCAGTGGAAGCCAGTGGAGGGTAGATTTGGAATGGAGAAGCAAATCTATCCATTCTCGCTCCTTTATGGTTGAGGGTCACTTCTGGGGCATTCATTCACCAGCAGTTTTGGCATTTGTCCTGTAAATGCCAGTCCTCCTGTGGCTGGGGAAAGCCCCCAGCTCATCTGCCTGTGATGAGCAACCCTCTCTACCCAAATGCTGGGTGCCCTGTGGATGTGGGTGCAGAATCCAAAGTATCTCCAGCAGGGACTTACTACATACTGTCTATATTGACCCTTGTCTCCACATTAGGAGGTAGACTTTGAGGACAGGAGTTTTGTCTGGTCCATAGACTGCAGCTGGAACAACGCCCAGCATGTAGTGTAGACTGGGTTCATTTTTGGCAAATTAACGGATTTCCCATGAGCCTCAAGGAAAGTGTGTGAGGATCAGTGGCCCTGGTGCTATTGGGACCATTAGCTCATGGGCTCCAGAGATCTCCCTCCCTGATCTCGAGCTGGTGAGCATAGAGCCCTCTAGAGCAGTCCACATTGCCTCTTTTAAAGTGACTGTGCATGCCGGCTTCGAAAGGACAAGACCGACAAACACAGGGCTTGACATTGCTCATTTTTTGATTGTGAGCCATAGCCGCTGCCCTGGCCCAGGCTCTCTGGGTGAATTTCACTTCAGATGGAAGATGACTATGCCTGTGTAGACAAGGGAAGCAAGCTCAAGGCAGAGGGACTGCAACTTTTTTCTCTTTAATCTCCTGCTGTTAATGTCCAGGAATCTTTTGCCATGAGCCCTCACAGCACCATCAGCGAATTCAATTTGTACTTTGGTTTCAGGATAAGAACATTTTCAGCTCTAGTGTTTTATTTACTAGTACCATTTTGAGAGAGGTCCTGTATTTTAGGATAATGTGTTTTACTTTAGGATGAAAGTCTGTATATTAACTTCATCTAATATCGAATCTTCTTCGGGCCAAATATTTACCTTACTAGATACTCTCATGCATCCAGGTTTTTTAAAGTGAAATAAAGGGAACAGAATGTGACTCAGGGTCTGGATTTTGGCATCTGACTAGAGGTCCAGGTGACTCAAGGGGAGACAAATAAAAAATCCAAACTAAGTGGGTGATAAATTTTCTGTTGCTCTCTAAATTTATCCTAGAGCCGACAGTCAGGTCTCTTAAAATGATGGAGGGCACGAATGCATAATTCAAAACTAATCTTAGGAGTCAACACAAAGTTGAGAAGCATTAACAATGCTGGATAGATCAATAGGGTTTAAAATGATATATCCTAGATCAAGAGTGAGTAGATGTTAATCCAAATCGTGTTTCCATATTGGGAAGGTTCTATGAGAGCTGGGAAATGGAGTTAAGAGGTCACCAGAAGAGACTTTTTTTTTTTTTTAAAGATTTTTTTTTTTTTTTAAGTGATGGCTTTCAGACTCTGGAATCATGTCTGCAAAGGAACCTCTTGCAGAGGTTTTTCCCTTCACCTTCAGATTTAGATATGCGAACATTTGGGGAAGCAGGGTCGTGGTGCTTTCTGGTCCTGACGGAATCCATCAGTGTGGTGTTTTTGGGAAGGGATTTGGTGAGGTGGCTGAGAGCCGGGTGTTTTTCCATTTGTAGTACAGGATTCACAGTACCTACTCCCAAGTTGGAAAGATTAAATGAGATCTGGGTCGAGTATATAGTACTTAGCACATAATGAACAGTAAAACCTATAGATCATTTTCATTGAATAATGTGGTTTGAGGTGGTAAGTTCTCCCAAGTTGTGCCTCTCATTTTGGACTTAATGTTTCAGTCCAGAAGCCACGGGGTTTCTGAGATAATTTTGAAGAGCTCTGAATATCACGGATTCTAACAAGCACACTAGAGGGCCAACTGTGTCCTTGCTTGAAGAAGGTTTCTGGCAAGAGGACGGACTCCATTTTTAAGAAATCAGGAATAAACACTTTCAGAAAATCTGTTTTTAATAAGAGCAAATTTACCCCCAATCCCATTAAGTTCAAGTACTGAAAGCTTAAAATCAGTTGTGGAGACAACAGTGGTAGAAAAGCTTGTTTCTCCCTTACTAAAGGAACCTGGTAGGTCTGGCAACTTGGATCATCAGCCTTTGTCGTTGAACTGTCTTTGTTCTGTCACCCTTAGGATTCTGTCCCCAGGGTTCAAGATGGCTGCTTAGGCTGCGGTCTCCACACCTACATCCCATTTAGCAGAAATGAAGAAAGAACAGGGCCAGGCCTCCTCCTATAAGGGATCTTGGGGTGTGTGGGTGGCCCAGTCAGGTGTCTGACTTCTGATTTCAGCTTGGGCCATGATCTTGGGGTTGCAGGATTGAGCTCAGCATTGGGCTCTGTGCTCAGGGTGGAGTCTACTTATCCCTCTCCCTCAACTCTTAATCTTCAGAGGAGTCTTCACAAGGGTCATAGCTGATCCTTCCACTTAGATCCTGTTGTCCAGGGCTTTGTCATGTGGCCATGCACCTAGCAGCAGTGGTGGCCACATTTCAGGTGTTCTGCTAGCTAGTGGAGTCTTTGCCCGGGAAGAAGGGAGAATAGATACTGGGGGACGATTAGTCTGTCCTTCACCCCTTTGTTCTACAGTAGATCTGGTTAGCCATGTTGGACCAATGTATCCAATGTGTTTCTGCCCTTTGATAGGGTGATGATGAGGAAGGATAGGGTTTCCTCTTTCAAAACAACACTGAGGGGTATTACTTTATAGATGAGCAACTTCAGAGATGCTATGTACCTTTTCCAAGATTACACAATATATGGTAGAAAGAGGATCTGAGCCCAGGTCAGTCTGATAGTAAAGCCTTGTTCTCCCTATTCCACCAGCAAGCTGCTGCCAGGGGTGCATGGGAAGGCTCACCAGTCATGTCTGTGAGGCTGTCCAAATATATACATGTGTGCGTCAGGCAAATTGCTCTGGAAATAATGATGGATCATTTGTCTAGAAAACCCTCTGCCAGTATAATGGCAGGTCAGGTGGATGTTGGTCAAAGGTCCAGACTCCAGGGCTGAGACTTTTGCTCCAGAAGCTTCTCCTGCGATGATGGTCAAAAGAGGGAGGGCTTTATCAAGTGTGTGTTGAAGGAACAACTTTGATCTTGAAAGAGGCACAGAGGCTGCTCTTCTGGAGTCTAGTTACCCTTTGTCCCTTTTCTTTCCACGTGCCCCCCCCCCCAAATAAATTTGTTACAAAACTTTTTCCCCCCTTGTATTTGAAAATCTGAATTCCATTAACCTGTAGCATATTAGTTTCAGAGGTAGAGGTCAGTGATCAGTGGTATTTAACACCCAGTGCTCATTATATCACGTGCCCTCTTTAAGGTCCATCAGTTACCTATCTCGCCACCCACCTCCCCTCCAGCAGTGCTGTTCCTTGTGATTAAACCTCTTATGGTTTGTCTCCTTGTGATTTGTCTTTTTATCTTTTCCTCCTTTCCCCTATGATGCTGTTCTGTTTCTTAAATCCCACATATGAGTGGAATCATAACTGTCTTTCTGACTTATTTCATTTAGCATAATACCCTCTAGTTCCACATTATTGCAAACAAGTTGTCACTTTTTGGTGGCTGAGTAGTATTCTTCTGTGTGTGTGTGTGTGTGTGTGGTGTGTAGATAAACCTTTTTCCACTCCTGTCAATGGACATCTGGGCTCTTTCCGTAGTTCAGCTATTGTGGACATTGCTGTTGTAAAATTTCTATCCCTTGAACTTGAACTACAAAGTGGAGGAGAGATTGTAATATTGTTGGACTTCACACCGCTTAAAACCCAGCACGTGTTCCATTTAAGATGAAAACAAGTCAAAATTCAAAGCACCCTTGTTGTAAAAGCCGGTAAAAGGTCAGGCTTATATAAACACATGCGTAGGATTGGCTCTTGATGGGGGCGGTACCCAGGGACCTGGAATGTGCCCTGCAGCAAGAATGCAAAAGACTCTGATAAGGGCTTCCTGGGATTTGGGGAAACCTTTGTTTACTTGACAAACTGTGCAGTACTACCTACTTAATTCATACATGACAAATGTCCTCAGGCTGCTGCGTACCAGAAGAATCACCCAGGTAAGGGGTTAGTATGCTGTCTCAGAAGGAATCCAGGCTTTGGAATCAGATCTGGCTTGTCCTGTAGCAGGTTCTATTTTCTAAGTGTGTGACCCTAGGTCTTTAAACATCAGTTTCTTCAGCTATAAGATAGGGATAACTGCAGTTGATCTGAGGCTATCCTAGAAGCCCTATATTGATCTCCTGTAACATAAGTGGCTTAAGACCTCGGGTGCCACGATATTGTCTCCTAGAATGGAGGCCAGTGTGCACATTGATACTTCAGCTGGGGACTCTCTAGCCCCAGTAGGTATCTTCTATCTGCTCTCTATTGCTGTGTAACTAAACACCCCAAAACTTCCCTGAAACAATTCTAGAACCTGAGCAGGGCTCAGGAGGGCCAGCTCCTTACTGTTCCAGCTGGTGGGGTTGGGGTCCCTCACGTGGCTGCATGAACCAGGAGATGGGCTGGAGCAGAAACTGAATGGCTTTACTCGCCTACCTGGTGGCTTGTGTTGCAATGACTGGACCACCTGGGGGCTGGACAGATGTGGTGTCTCCAGCAGGGTAGCCAACCTTCCATGGCAGCAGAGAGCTCTAGGACCGCCGAAGACCCTACCAGGCTCTCGAGAGCCTAGGCCTGGAGTTGGCACGGGGTGTCATGTATGCTACATTCTACTGGGGCAGAGAAGTTCTCTGGCCCAGAATCCAGGGAGGACACAGACTCCATGTCTTGATGGGAGAAGGCAGAATTTGTGGCCACCATGTATCCTTGGCAATCGTGATGTAAAAATAGCTCTTCCTTAGCTCTGCCTTGACCACCAGCAGGGAAATGTTGGCAAATCCTAAATGAGGAAGATCTGATGGCTGTCACCTGCCAAAACTGGCACTATTAACAGCCCCAGAAATGTCTGGGGCTCGGGGAGGGAAGTAGAGGAGTAAATGGTCTCCCCCCCCTTTTTTTTTCTCCCAAAAGTGACATCTTCACAGAGATCTTGATGCAATATACTACTGTAATACTGGTTAAGGCTGTAATAGTGAGGGAGCCGTTTAAAAGCACCACCTTGAGATGTATAGATCATGCACCTCAAAAGCAGAGCTCTTCTGTATTTTCCTCCCTTAATGAACAGCGATGCAGATCGTCTTCCCTCAACCCCAGACACATGGACTTCCCTGACATTAATTAGAACCTACTGCGTCTCACAGGACCAGAGCATCCTGGAGGCAGCCTGTCCCAGACGGTGCTGCTGTGAGGTCGTGTTTGTGAATGAGTGTGGGCATGCCTGGGAGCCGTGCACACGTGTGTCAGTGTGCGTAGCGCCGTGAAGACGAATGGGTCTGGGATGGTGCGGATGTGCATGGGGGTGTGGAGACAGCTTGGGAGTGGGAGCAAATTCAGTGGTGGGCAAAGGAAGGAGGCCACATGGAATCCTGATTCACAGTAATGTGATGAGGACCTGCTGCTTGGAGTATTGCTGGACTCCAAAGCCTGTGGTGGCTCCTGCTCCTCGCTGGTGGTGACACATCGGAGTCTTAAGTGATGGAAAATAGATGACCCTGGTAGTCCAGGAGAGTCTGCAGCCAGATGCTGAAGGTTCAGGGATCAGGATGCCGGGGAGAGGAGTGGGGGGCTGTGTGAGGGAAGCTGGTCACTGGTTCTGGAACCCAGCCTGTCTCTTCATCCTGGCAGCGGGTGTCTGTGAGGGCAGTGTACTGTGAATAGCCATCTTCCTTCTGCTTTGGAGGGTGGTCCCCACCAGGCCCTGCAGACCCTTCTCCTATTCATCCCAGGCTCAGGCATATCTAGTACATCTGCCCATCTTCCTAAACCACTGAACCCCCCGATCCCCCGCCAATGGATCTAGGAACTGGAAGGAGCAAAGGGACAAGCATCTTTACATACAGCCTTCCCATGCCCCCTTTAGAGCCTTTCAACAGCAGGATGAGATTTTCTTTAGCCTGGGAAAATTTTCCCTCCTCTTGTTTTCACTCGTAAATTCTGTGTGTTCCTCTATGGGTTTGTTTTGAGTTCAGGATGATGGATGGGTTTGCAACAAAGGAAATAACTCAGTAAAAATAATAGAGAAAAAAACAAACGGTGCTTTCCCCCAGTATAGTTTCCCTTTGAAGTTTCTGGAGAGCGGAGTGCCCCAAGCCTGATGCCCAAGCACCAGCCAGGCCACCGCAGCCCAGAGAAGATTGTGTCACTTCACCGAGGGTTTCCATCACACTGGGGTTTGAGATGGACAGGTTAATAGCCCGAGTAAGATTTGACTTGCAGAGAAGCCAGCATGAATAATTGAAGACGCCTGCCTTGCTGAGTGCCCAGTAGCATGAGAGGATGGAGATGTGCTTCGGTCTTGCACGGAACAATTCTTACACTACTGATGGGCCCTGGAGACCCACCCTGGAAGGAGATGCCATTCAACAATGTTAAATATGGTTATGGAAAAAAAATCTGCCAGGGGGCTAGCGAATGGACAATGTTTCATTCACCGTCTACTTTAAGACCTTTCTCAATGCCCACGTGTTACCTGTAAAACCTGAATTTTTGTGATCGTTTTTTGTGGTCTCCCGGAAGTCAGTAGTTTGAATAATTGTGTGGAACAGGAAGTTGCTTTTCAATAGGCATCCACTGGTATTCCAAGCGTTCTAGCTCTAGTTACTTAGGTTTGAGCTAACCAGATATTCCCGTTTTCCAGAAAAGATTCACAAAGCCTGGGGAAGGGACGTGTCTCACCCAGTCTCACCGGAGCCAGAATTGCACAGGAGGCTTAGCAGTTGCAGTCCAGTCAGGAGCCAGAAACCAAGCAGTAATTTGAACACAAAAGTTCCATATAGAGAGTTATTAACTATTTACAGGAACTTGATGAAAGCGGGGGATAGGCAAGAATACACTCTAGGGTTCTGTGATTACTCAAGGAGGGACTAACTGGGAAGGGGGGGCCTCCTTCATCCCTGGAATTCAGCCCACCTTGGAGAGGGTGTGGTAATGGTCCATCACATGGCAGAGAAATTTACCAGGTTGCTGGGGCCAGAGCTGCTCCATAGTTGACTCTGGAGCTATGGACGAGCTCTAGGAAGCTGGAAATACCACCCAGCTTTGAGTTGCCAGCTGTCCTAGACCAGAAACTTCCTGCTGGGGTGCTGATACTTGCTGGGACACCCCCTGTGGAGGGGTGCTGCTGAACTCCACCCCTAGGAAACCCGTGTCTGGGTTCGAGCACCCGTGGTGCTCCCTGGGATTCCATCTGTCCAGATGCCCCTTCAGGCTGCTAGGGGAGAGCTTTGTCTGACATCCTGTGTACCAGCTCAGCATCGCAAGAGCGAGAATGGAACAAAGCCTACAGGAGCCAGGAGGAAGGAACCTGTCCTCTCACCAGTGTTTCTTCAGCGCCTTCCTTCCCCTACGGATACAGGGTAATATTGTGCCAGTAGGCAGGGGAGAAATAACCCAGCATCTCAGTGGGGTAATGAAGGGTGGATGTGGAACAGAGTGATTATAAATACTGGGCAGCACAGAGGACATTAGGACTTAGTTCTTTTACCTTCTAGGGAGCTCGTCCTTCTTCAAAACATGGCATGCCTTTAATCTTTCTTAAAGACTTATTAGACGGTGCGTGCAATAGTGGGGAAGGGGGAAGGACCAAGGGGGAGGGAGAGAATCCCCAGGCAGATTCTTTGCTGAGTACAGAGCCCCATATGGGCTTCGATCCCAGAATCTTGATATCAGGACCAGAGCCAAAGCCAAGAGCCAGATGCCTGACTGAGCTACACAGATGCCCCTGTTCTCTTTAATTCTACACCAAGAGACCATAATTATGAGAGAACTTAGATATTGATGAGCAAAAAAGTGTAGGCGCTAGAACTTTAAGTTTTAGTACTACCTCAGATTTGAATAGCTATGGCAGTGATTAAAACTGAGTACAATATACTTGGGGCCACTGTACCACCAAAGAAATAACACAATTAAGATAATTTAAAATGTGACCTTTGAGCATTCGACATATGGCTAGTGCAATCGAGGAACTAAGTTTCTAAACTTAAAACTTAATGTTCAGTATCAGAACACTGACCATCTGGAGGCTTACATGTGACGTTTTATGGGCTAGGCCAGTAGGGGGCGCACTTCACTCCCATTCCATTGGCTGGCGCTCAGTCACTTGGCACTCAATGACCAATATAACCACTTGGTTATTGGCGCTCAGTCACTGGGAAACCGTCCCTGGGCAAAGTGAAGCATTTGTGGACAGCTAGCCACAGCCTGTCTCAGGAGACTTAAATAGGATTGAATACATCCAGGGTACCAGCATAGGTCCTCATGTGGATTTAATCAGCTGCTCTTTTCTCTTTGGACATCATGGTTAACTCAGTTGGGGAAATGATCAAAGCTGATTTGATCAGAGTGTACCTCAGGACTTCTAAAGAGAATACCAGGACACAGACTGCCTGGTGGGGTAATGACATGAGGTGTGGAGTGGTTCTCCCCATAGGGAGGGAGCCTGCATTATGGGGAAACATGGTCAGGATCCTGAGTGGGGCCAATCCAGAGAAAGAGCCAAGAGCTTTGGTGATATCCTTTGAGGTGGTGATCCAGACCTGTGTGTCTACTTATGTGACCCAATATATTCCCTTTTAACCTCCTCTGACTTGGGTTGAGAGCTCTGATGCTTGTAAAAGAATTCTCATATGGTATGCTACTGTAATTGTGGTCTATTAATGCAAGACCTATTCAAGCTATCTCAGGAATATGGCGGTAAGTTGTAAAGATGTGCTTGGAGTGAAAGTGGAATCCAGTAAGGAAAGTGGAATCCAGTAAGGCGGTAAGTTGTAAAGATGTGCTTGGAGTGAAAGTGGAATCCAGTAAGTTTAGTTGTTGTTCTCTCCCCTCTTCATGTTCACATGGTCTCAGACATTCTTATTCACTGTGGACATCTGCATGAATCCTAACTTTGCTTTGCAATCAGCCATCATATTGGGGTACTCTTATGTCCACTGTGCATGGGATGAGTCCACCAGATAGCTCTTGTCCTGGTAGCCCTTCTGGTTTAGTCCTTGTCCTGAATTTTTCATTCTTAATGGAATGTTAATGGCATTAAAATTAAGCCAGAGGAGGTTTGGTGGACCTTCACTTTGTATTTTTAGCTCTTACCACAGTTTTTTTTCTAGTAGAATGTGAGATGCCAGCGCAGCGAATGTAGTAGTAACCTAATCCATGGTTAGATATAAAAACATATACAAGCATATCTCTCTTCTGGACCCCTTTTAGATAGCTAATATCTCCCACTTCAAGGATAGAATGTAGGTAAGATAAAAATAAGGTATGCACTCCAGCTGGGAACAGCCAAAGCTCACCCATTGGCCTGGCTGGCTATGGGAGAAACATCCGGTGCTGCCTCTGCTGGCCACTTGGTCTACCAGCTTGATTGTACTGTGGCCTGAGTCTGTGAGATGAAAAGTGGTCCCAAGTTCATTAAGAAACCTAGGAAATCTTGTGGGTGATGTATGTGAATTACAGAGAATGAAAGCTGAGCAGTCCTGCCATAAAAGCCAGTCAAGGGACATAGTGAATGTTCTTACTGTGATGTTATTTGTGTGGTGTTTATCTGTAGCTCTTTATATTTGGTAACTTTCATAATTGGCAGTAGTTTTAATTGTAAAATTTTAAGTAATGTTTAGTATACTGTCATCCTCTCAAAAGGGTCTACCAGAAGTTTGGATGATACTGTAAGTCCTTCTTACACCTGTCTGCCCCAGCTCTTTTTAACTGCCTTATTCTGTTTTCCTTTTAGCTAAGATTTCTCAGATCATCTTATTGGTCTAGCTTGTGGCAATGCCAGGTCACTTGTTATTGGTTAACCAATGAATTTGCTGCTCTTGACCCAGTGCTCACATATGGTCCAGTCAGCTGTGGTGGCATGGTTGGGTGGTGGAGTCATGTAACAGAAAATGCATCTGTCCACAGAGCAGGCAGTTCCCCCTCCAAAGTGGATATGGGCATGGAAATTTGAATTCCTATGTAAAAACACTTAAAAGGAACTAAGTTCCACTGAAGCACTAATTACTAACATCACTTAATGGAATTTAAGCCTTGTGGCCAAATCTTGTTTACAGTTTTGTACTTGGCATCTGCAAAAGTGCTAGATCCATATGAATATTCACTAAATGTGTATTAAATGGATAGTAAATTCAGGTGTCGGACACAAGAAAACATTATCTACTATTGAGCTTGGAACACTTTGTCATGTGGTGTTCCCTTGAATTAGGGGCTCAAGGGAATGTGGTAGCAGGCTGAGAGACCTGATGGGACCAGGCTAGCTGTGATCCATAGCTTATCTCCTGTCTCAAGTAAGTCCCAGAAGTCTGAGAACACGGCGAAAATCTGGTAAGAGCCCCCTATAACCTAATGATAAAACCTAAACTCTCCCTCTGGAGAAAGAGCAGAGTCTGGGTGATCTTGTCTATGCCCTCATCTGTAGCACACTGTCCCCCCACCCTTTCTGCAGACCAACCATACCCAATACACTCAGCATTTTCTATGCTCCTGTGTTCTTTCCTCTGCCTGGAGGACTCTGCTTTTCCCTGCTCAGTGAGCTCGTCTTTAGTCCTTGATATTTGCCCCTTGTATTGGTTTACCATTGCTGCCTAAGAAGTTACTACAAACTTAGTAGCTGAAAACAACACATGCTTATTATTCCAGAGGTTTCATCGGACAGTAGGATTGGCATAGCTAAGCTGAGTCCTCTGATCCTGGATCTCCAAGGCTTTACTCAAAGTGTTGGCTGCATTCCTTTCCAGAACTCAGGGCTCTCTTGAAGTTGCTAGCACAGTTCGGTTCTTTGTGGTTGTAGCATGGAGACTTCTGTCTTGCTGCCTATCAGCCAGGCCACCCTCTGATCCTTGATGCCCCTGCAGTTTCCTGCCATGTGGCCCCCTCACAACATGGCAGCTTAAATCTTCAAGGCCAGCTGGAAGTGTTCTCACTCCAGACTGCTAAAAGGGAGTCTTTGGTACCATAACACAACCAAGGGAGTGGCTATCCCATCACCATACTCAATATCTTAGAAGCAGGGCAATTTTGACACCTACTTAAGGGTAAGGCTTTCACTTGGCTGTGACTCATTGCGAGTTATCACAGGGTGTATGTGGCTATCAATGGTGCATCTCATTCCATATGCAAAATACATTTATTTTATCCCAAAGTTGCTAAAAGTCTCTTCCCATTACATCTCCTTTCTAAATTGTTCCCTATTCCTCTTCAATGAAGTTGGATTTCCCTGCATCTCTGCCTCTGTCTTATTTTATTCATGTTGCTGTTACAGGGTCACCTGCAAAGACCTAGATCTACTTGAATGACCCATGAGGCCAATTTAGATATACCATCAATTCCTCTCTAAATACAATCCTATACTGAAATACGTTGATGGCTCACAGAGGACGGCTTTGTGAGGAAAGGCTTATACACCCTGAACAGCAAAACCTTTTTTCATGTCCTGGGTTCTTTCCAAATACCTTAACCCTGGGAAACTGTCATGCTCCCTCCACCTCTCCCTCCGCCCCCTCAAGCCTCCAGCATTGTCAGTCCTTGTCTCCATCCCTCCATCTCTAGCCCTCTTCTGGCTACCTGTGTTCCAATCTCTTGATCCCTTGCAGATCTTTTAATCACTTATGTTTCAATTTAACCTATGCCTCTTTGATAGTTTGCATCCCTACTTTTAATGTTAGCTCAACAAAATCCAAGATCCTTCTCCGAATCCACTATCCTAAGAAATCGGGGATTACGAGTAACTTCTTAAAAATTTTCCTATCATAATCATACCCATCATGTCTACCTTCCTTGCCGGCAGGTAGTCATTCATTGGTCCTTTGTTAGGTGAGGTGACTTATCTGGATAATTCAAGGTATTAAAAACTTTGGTCTTACTTGCATTATCTTAGTCTGAACTGACAGGCTGCCACAGTTGGTGGGTGATCTAATTTCGTATTCCCACGAGTGCTTCAATCCTTTCTACTGCTGTCTCATTCCGTAGTTGTCTTCTGTGGACATGTCCTTTCCCAAAGCTCACTGGTGGTTGTCAGCTTTGAGGCGTGACTGCTGAAGATCTTATTCCCTTAAAGCACTTAAGGCTAGGCGTGTGAAAATAGGAGAAAGGTCACTGTGGTCGAATGTAATGCTGTTAACAAATATTCCAGTTCTTTCTCTGGGCATATGGTAGGATGGTGCTGCTCTATCCCATTCCAGGT
>CM053617.1:33293080-33313330 GCA_028646535.1 Procyon lotor | reverse complement strand
ATGAATTAGTTGGTTCTAGATCCCCCAAGATTTTTACCAGCTATTGGGAGACCCTAGACCGTAAACCAAGTGCCTTCACTATGGGTTTGATAAATACAGTGGTAGATAGACACAGCATGCTGTGGGAAAACAACAGGGGGGAACACCCAACCTAGACTGATGGTCTAGGAAATCTTTGCTTGACCATGTAAGTGGTTCCTCAAGTGAACTTTGGAGAAAGCGAATAAAAGGAAGGAGGAGCTGTGTAAAATTCCAGAGGTAAGTGGTACCCTGGCTGGAGTCAGCTTTGAGGATGGAGAGAATACAGGCTGTGGGCGGAGTGGTAGGAAAGCACTCTACCAGCTTTGAGAGAGCTAGTGGACATCTAAATGGAGATATAGAATAAACTTACAAATTTGTGTGTGTGTGTGTGTGTAAGTTTACATCTTTTGGATGTTTAATATACATAGATATACTGAGTTTAGGAAGAATTGTGGAGATATTCATGCAACTAGATAGATACTTAAAAACCACAAATCAGGGTAAGATAACCTAGGGAATAAGTGTAGATAGAGAAAAGGAGAGGTCTGAAAATGGGCAACTGGGGCGTTTTTAAGATGAAGAGGTAAGGGAGATTCTGGTTTCCAGTTAAGCTTGGTTATTCTTCGTAATTCCTCTACTGAAAACAATGCAAAATGTTAGATTGATGAGGGTTGCCCCCTCATATTTTATCCAAGAGCAAAACTCTAAAGAGTCTAAAATCTGGGAGAAAAACTAAAGTTAGAAAAACAAATAGACTATTGGAATCTCCCAATCTGGAGGGCATTTGCTGCTACTGTGCACTAGAGCTTCAGTTAAATGGCCTGAAGAGCAAAGGAGAACTATGTCCAGACCTACTTCAGGTGGGATGTCTTAGAGTCCTCTGCCAAGGATTAATCGGCAAGTCCAGACTGCCAAGGATTTAAAGTATAACAATTCAGCTGCCTCTCTGACACCCAATAAAGGGGACTATGGAGAAACCTGCCTTTCTACTAAAGAGCAGGAAAGGAAGATAAGAAAATCCATCATTCCTGAGAAGTTAGGACAGTGGGTTGGCCTTTTTGTAGATGTGCTCCTCTATACATACTCGAGGCGGGTCAGCCTCCCTCAGGCCGAGAAATTGGTGGGGAAGGTGGCTTTCCCCAAGACACTGGGCAGAAACAAACTGAAAGCATCTCTGGAGGAGAGCACATTTATCCCTGGTCTTAACACTTTACAAAAACTTTCTCAAAGGCGATGTTCAGAGTGTAAAGATAAACTCACAAGGAAATTAGGCAGCATAGTGAGAACCAGTCCCCATCTCCATGTCCCCCCCCTTGCTCTCCCCGGAAATGGACCACAAATACATCAGATAATAGAATTATCAGGCATAGGTTCTGAAACAGTTATGCTTCCTGGTTTAAAGAAAAAAGCTTAAATACTAACAAATCTATAAAAATGACAGATTTGCTAACTACATAGAACTTCCAAAATTGAGAAGTTCAATAACATTACAAAATTAGTGGAGCTGTTTGGCCAGGTTAGACTCATCAGAAAATTAGAGAACTATTCTATCTATATCAGAAGTTACCTGGAATGCAACAAAAAGGGGCGGGAGAGGGGAGGTGGAAAATCTGGGAGGAGGAATCCCCAGATGATGGAGATGGAGATTAAAATTTCGGGAGCGGAGAAGGGGATAGAGGCAATACTTGAATGCATGAGTGCTAGTTATCATGTGTTTCGTTTTTTAAATTTAAATTCAGTTAGCCAACATAGTACATGATTAGTTTCAGATGTTAGAGTTCAGTAATACACCAGTTGCATCTAATCAAAGAGGTAAAGGTTCTCTAAAAACTACAGAACACTTATGAAGGAAATTGAGGAAGACACAAAAAAAATGAAATAACATTCCATGCTCATGGATTGGGAGAACAAATACTGTTATCCTACACTTTCAATGAACTCTAGAAAAATTGAAAGTTCAGTAGTTCCTCTCCCCCACTCCCATTCACTGGGGGTACATTTCAAGACCCCCCAGTGGATGCATGAAACGGTGGATAGCATGGCCCCTATATTATACATATATACCTATGATAAAAATTCATAAATTGGGCACAGTAAGATTAAAAATAGTTATACAATATAATGTAATAAATCAGGTGACTGGTGTCTCTCAAAATACCTGGTAGTGTATTCATCCTTGTGATGATGTGAGATGATAAAATACCTATGGGATGAGACAATGGGATGAGACAAAATGAGGTGAATGATTTAGGCTTTGTGCTGTAGCATTACACTATGATTGATCTTCTGACTGCATGTCAGGAGGAGGGTTCTCTGCTTCTGGGCATTGGTTGACCTGGGTAACTGAAGCCGCAGAAAGCCAAACTGACTATTGTACAGCTAAAAACATCAGAGTGAAAGTGTAAAAACCAAATCTTAAAGCAACCAGCACAAAAAATTAAAGTGCCCTTCAAAGGAGTGACTGATAAACTGGCAATTGACTTTTCAATAGCAAGGATGAAAGTCAGAAGATGTGTTGAATGTGCCAAAAGATAACAAATGCTAAACTATGATGGCAAAAATCTGTTCTGAGAATGGAAACACCATAAGGCTATTTTCAGATGAACAAGCCAGTTTTTATCAGGTATTACAGGATGTACTTCAAGTGGAAAGAAACTGATCTCAGGACTAAGGAACAGAAGGAATTGAATGCAAAGAATGTGGAAAACATGAGTAAATAAGTGTCAGACACATGAAATAGTAATAGTGCATAATGGTGTTAAAAATTAAGGTATCTGTTCTAAGGTTTTTATGCTATCTGGAAACAATGTAAATCTTTTGATTAACTTTAGACTTTGATTTAAGTGCATGTTATAACTTCTACGGCTTCAACACTTCAATGTGATAGTGTTTGAAGATGGGCCTTTAAGAAGTCATTAGTTAGGTCATGAAGGTAGGGCCTTCATGATGGGATCAGGGGCTTTTAGAAACAGAGCTTTCTCTCTTCACTTGCATGTATAACCACCCAGGAAGGGCCATGTGAGGACATAATGAGAAAGCAGTCATCTTCAACCCAGGGAGAGTGCTCACCAGACACCAACCCTGTTAACACCTTGACTTGGAATTTCTCTTTTTCCAGAACAAATTTAAGCCACCCAGTCTGTGGTATTTTTTTAAATGGCAACTGAGAGACCGTCAGTCTCTAAAGAAAGAGTATTATCTCTAAACTTAAGAGTTACAAAGAAACGAAATAAAAATAGTCAATCCTAATGTAAGAAAGAAGGAAGCAGAAAATAAACGAGGCAAACATTATGCAAGATAGGATGGTAGATTTAAACTTCAGTTTTACTTACATTAAACGTAAATGTACTGAATGTTCAAGTTAAATGCAAAGATTTAGACTGGACCTTAAAATGCTATTTAATAGCACAGGTCTATAACAGATCTAACTAAAATATAAGGGTTCAGAAACCTTGAAAGTAAAAAAAGCCAAGAGAAAGTTGGTATAATGGAAGTATTAGAAAAAATGGACTTCCATGATAAATGTTACTAGCAGTAATGAAAATCACTTCAAAATGGCATAAGGTTTAGTTCACCAAGATGACATGAAAATTTAAATTTGTTATGGCTCTCAGTCTCAAAACCTATAAAACAAAATTTGATAGACTGCTGAGAATAGAAAAATCTACAATTACTATGGGACATTTAAATATGTGTGTCTAAGTGGGGTTACCATAAATTTGAGAGAGTTGGTATCTCTCAGGGAGGGAAGTTTTCATTAAGAAATGGTTTGTGAAGGGCTTCTTTGAGTTCCATAATGTTCTAGTTCTTTGTTTAGGTGGTGATCACCCAGCCCCAGACTTGACAATAATTAATTGGACTGAGCATATAGCTTTCACTTTTTTGCTTGTATGTTACATGTTGCTATAAAAGTAGTAAACAAATGGAAAAAAAACAAAGATGAGTAACCTAGATAAGAATTGAGAACCTATGGCTGGTGAGGTAGGAGGAAAATCTAAGCAAGTCATGGGAAGGCAGGTACAGAAAATGTCAGGGGAAGAACAACCCTTACATGCTGTGCAGTCAACAGAGACTGAATATCAATGTCGGAATTGCATTGTGTGGATGCGATTGGAGACTTAGGCCTGACTTGCTTTGGGAAAGCAGTAGGGGCAAAGCCTAATCAAAATGGGTTGAAAAGAGCTAGGAGAAAAATCAGAGGTAGCCACTGTATTTATTTGCTGGGGCTGCCATGATGAAGTACTATACACCTGGTGACTTGAACAACAGGAAAGTATTGTTTCACAGTTGTGATCTAGGAGTCTAGGTCAAGGTGTCAGCAAGGCTGGCTCTTCTGAAGGCCGTGGGAGCGAATCTGTTTCTCACCCCTCTTCTAGCTCCTGGTGGTTTGCTAGCAATTTGACATATTTTGGCTTCTGTTGCATCACTCCAGTCTCTCTGCCTTCATCTTCACACGTATTTTCCCCATGTAGGTGCTTCCATGTTCAAATTTCTGAACTTCTCCTTATAAGGAGACCAGTCATGTGGATTAGGGCCAGCCTCTTTCCTGCATGACCTCCTCTTAACTAATTACATTTGCAAAGACCCCATTTCCAAATAAGGAACATTCTGAAATAGGGTTAAGACCTCAATATATGAATTACTGGTGTGTGTGTGTGTGTGTGTGTGTGTCGGGGGGGGGGGGGTGTGTTGGAACTCAATCCATAACAGTAAGTATAGATCAGGCTTAAGTGGAGCAAAGGAGGAGGAGAGGTAAAGGCAAAATACATGGATATATATTTAAAGATGGGATAATAAGAGCATACTGGTATTTTTGACCTAGTAGAAAAGAGAATTGGTGATTCAGGAAGGAGTGGGACAATTGCTTGAGAGATGTCCTTTTGTGGGTAAGAGGGTATGTGATCTGTGGCTTAAGCAGAAGCCTGGGTCTTGAGAGGTGAGCGAGACCACCATATCCATGGTGATGGCAGGGAAGGCAGCGATAGGGGCATATACGTGGTAGTTTGGTAAACATGCCAGCGGGCTGGTGTGGAAGCGCTCTTCCATTTGCCAGGGAATGAGGTAAGACCATCAGCTGAAAGGTGGTGGATGGTTGTCAAAGGAGAAGAGGGTGTGAAATGGTCTTCGAGCCTAAAGAGATTAAGAAATACAGTGGGATTGCTGGGGAACACTAAAGGCTCACTTTAGATTAGTGACTGAATTTTACACCTGATCGGTCAGTATGCTGTGCACTGGTCTCCAGCCATGGTTGACTGTGTGGGTGCGGGTACAGAGTAAGCAGAGACTGGGACTTACCAGAAGATGGCTTTTGTCAGTTGAAGACCGCAGAGTGGTTGGGGCCAAGGAGTTGAGAGAATGGGCAAGTGAGTGATTATAGGATGGACTGATTGAATCCAAGCTGGTTAAGAGTAAGGACGTGAGTAAGGACATGACAGTGCCAGGAACAGTGACCATGGGGTCAGATCAATGGACTGGTGGCATTAAATGATTCTGGGAGTTCTGGAATTCTGGGATCTGCTTTCCCACCCCCTGCCATGTGCCCAATCTTGTTTTCTACTGTTCTCTCCCCATCAGCCACTTTGAGACACATCCATCAACACAAGGTTCCTCAAACACACCGGATAAACTCTCATCTTGGTTCCTTTGCATTTCCTGCTACCTCTTTGAAGGACCCTCTTAAATAATGTGCAAGGCTCGGTCCCACAGCATTCAGATCTTGGCTCAAATAGCTTTGTGGCTATCCTTGGCCATCTTTAAAAACAACAAAAACAAAATCTAAAACTTCAAAGTTGCCTAATTCTTTCTCCTGACTTATTTTTTTAATTGGCATACTTTTTTTTTTTTTTTTAGTAATACTTATCACAGATTAAATACTGCGTATTTCCTTTATGGTTTATGTTCTCTTAGCAATCCCGTGTGAGTTCCATGAATGCAGAGATTCTTGCTTGTTTTGTTCCGTACCGTGGGGGCAACATCTTGAATGGTGCCTGGGACATAGTAATTGTTGAGTGAATGAATGAACTACAGGGGATGATGAACAGAGGGTAAGGCTTGAAACTGCACTTGGAGAGGAAGAGCAGTTACAAATGAGGCATGGCATAGTCTTAGGGTATGACAGGTAAAGAAGAAAGTCATTGGAGAAAAGGAGGTTGAGGAACCTGGGAAGACTACCCCCCAGAATTTCAAAATCACTAGAAATCATGGTAGGTTGTTAGAGTGACAAAGAGGAGACAAAATCTGGGAGTGATGAGGTCTATTGATAATTGTGACAGGAGGGAATGAGGTGTTTTCTCATAGTGTAGATTTTAAGAGTGGAGGTGTTTTGTTTTTTGTTTTGTTTTTTTTTTTTTTTTTGATCAGAAAGGGAAATTGAGAAACTTGAAACTAAGAGGATAATCTACCTCATTGCTATGCTCAATGGTTGAGAAAATACTCAGCATTTGAGTGAGTTGCAGAGAAATCCATGTTCTTGGGGAAAATCAACTTTCAGTAACACAGAAGAATAAAGGAAACTTTTAGTAAAAATATTGGGATTATAAAAGGAAAGTTTCAAGAAGTGGGGTAAAATTATGAGTAAATAGTCTTGTGAAGGGGTGAGTCTGGGTGATGAGTCTGTGGCGGCTTTTTTTTTTTTTTTTTTTTTTTTTAAAGATTTTATTGAGGGGCGCCTGGGTGGCTCAGTGGGTTAAGCCTCTGCCTTTGGCTCAGGTCATGGTCTCAGGGTCCTGGAATCGAGCCCCGCATCGGGCTCTCTGCTCAGCAGGAAGTCTGCCTCCTCCTCTCTCTGCCTGCCTCTCTGCCTACTTGTAATCTCTGCAAATAAATCAATAAAATCTTTAAAATTTTTAAATTTTATTTACTGATAGATTACAAGTAGGCAGAGAGGCAGGCAGAGAGAGAGGGTGAAGCAGGCTCCCTGCTGAGCAGAGAGCCCTATGCAGGGCTCGATCCCAGGACCCTGAGATCATGACCTGAGCCAAAGGCAGAGGCTTTAACCTACTGAGCCACCCAGGTGCCCCGAGTCTGTGGCTTCTTGCAATAACCAGAGAAATGGTGAAAGGGATTAGCTTGCTGGAGTCAGGACAGACTGTTAAAGTATGGAGTTCTGGAAGGTTGTGAGGGAAGGAGGGGGTGGGAATCTGGCTAGGACTGTTAATGTGCTGGGATTTTGTCTTCTCTTCTGCCCGTAATGGCAGTGGGGAAGCTGGAGAGGAGTGGTCTTACTGGAGCAGGCAGGGCCAGAATATTTTTCCCTTTTGTATCTGTTTTCTAGGCTGCCATAAAATACTTAAGATGGGTGGTATAAAGAAGGAAAAGGTATTTTCTCACAGGTCTATCAGCCTAAAGCCCAAGGTGTCGGCAGGATTGATTTCTTCAGAGGCCCCCCTCATCTTGCAGATGGTGGTCTTCTCCCTGTGTCCTCACATGGTCTTTCCCTGCTCTGTGCATGTGTGTCATCCTAATCTCTTCTCCTAAGGATGCCAGTCATACTGGATTAGGGCCCACCCATGTCACATCATTTTGTCCTAGTTATCTCATTAAAGGCCCTGTCTCCCAATAGAGTTCCGTTCTGTGCAACTGGGGCCTAGGGCTTCAGTACTTAATGGGGAGTGCATTTTGTGGTGCATTTTGGGGAAACACCATTCAGTCCCAAATAACTTTTCATTCTGGAATATGTACACAGCATTCTATGGGAATTATTTTGAGGTCCTTATTATTCTTCCTTACTGCAGATGAAGAAACAGAGCTCTAGAAATGTCTGGTAGCTTGTTCAAAGTTACAATGCCAGGGAAGGTTCTGGAATGCTCTAGAGCATCAGGCCATTCTGTCCTGCCTAGCTTAGAGTAGTTGCCGAAATAATAGTGGAGGTAATAAGGAATTCAAAAGCAAGTGACTTTAATTTGAAATCCTTTCTATTGCCAAAAAATCTTCTGGGGAAGGGGGGAAGTTTACCAAGGGAAGATTTAGGACTTGAACATCTGATTATTGATACTTCTCCTTCCCTCCTCCCTCCTCCACCCTCTCTGACAGTATTTTTATTTTTATAGACGGGGATACCTGGGTTGAGAGAAATTGAAGCTGCTGAACATCTCAGATAATAATAGGTAGGGCCTGCGGTTTAAAATCTGTCCAATGGGCCAACATTACCTGTGTATACTGATTGCTCCAGAGTGGCTGTGTTCAGGTTGCAGGTAGCACAGAGGCCCTGTGAATATCAAGATAATTCAAGATGATGGTTGGATAATTCATTACCAAAATAGAAATTCTGAACAGACCTGGAAATAAATGCACAGCTTGCCAACATGATGACCTTGAAGGAAATGGCACTCATTTGGTTCTTTCTAACTTTTTATCTGCTAAGAGAAAAACATTTTTGTGGCTTCAGTCCATGTAGTTCTATTTATGTTACCATAAGCAGATTTGAAATTTGTTTTGAAAGGTCAGTCCTTTCAAAAGACTTATATTACCACTTAGCAATTAGTTTAGTGCTTTATATGTGCAAAATGTTCCTCATTTTAAAGACTGTTTTCGTTATGAGGTATTTTCCGCTAAAGAAATTCTCAGTTGATTAGACTCAGAAAACTCTTCTCATTCTTCCCACCCCACCCCCGCCCCCCAAATCCTCCAATTTCAAGCTCTCGGAGGCTGGCAGGCCTTGGGTTGCCATACTGGTGAATCACAAGGACAGATTTACTTGCTTTGACTTTTTTTTTTTTTTTTTTAGACCTCCAAGGGGGGAAAAGGGAAGTGAGTGTTTGATTGTTTATTACAGTCCTGACTCTAAATGTGGTTTCTGACTTGAGCATTCTTGTCTTTACTTGGTCGTAACTTTTTCCCTCAGCACTCCACCAGTGGGGCTGTTGGGCCCTTGAAGTTATCTGTCCATCGAAGCAGAAGTTTGCTCCTGGAGGCTGAGCCTGAACCCGGGGCCTAGGCAGGAGATCTCTGTATCTGGGCCCTAGTAATGGTGATTGTTTGATTCCACTCCAAGCATCTGGGTCCAGGTAGCAGGTGCCTTGGACAGCAGAAATACTACTTACTTTTAGCTCCACTGAGTTTGAGTCTGGGGAGCTCTAATCTTTGAGGTTGTGCATCACACTAGAGAGGACTGGGTCCCGTGGGTGATGCCGGAGGCTGCAGGCACAGAATAGGAACTGGGTGCATCAGATGGCCATTCAGTTCTTCCCCCAAATTTCTAACTCTCCAGACTCTGTCCCCTTTGGAGCACTTTATCTGTTGCTTTTTACTAACTGAGGTAGACATCCTATACAATAGAGTGCATCCATTTAGAGTGGACATTTAATTTTTGACAGATGTATATACCTATGAAACCACCATTACAAGAAACATGCAGAATATTTTCATTGCCTCCCAAAGTTTCCCTATACTGCTTTGTAGTAAATCACCCTCTAACTCTAGTCTCAGACAACTACTAACCTGTTTGTTATATATCAGGCAGCATTTTCTAGAAATTTCTATAAATGGAATCTACCAGTAGGTATTCTGTGGCTGACCTTGTTTCTCCACTCAGAATGATTTTTAGATCTAAGTCTACTATTATGTATTTTTTGTTTGTTCCTTCTATTTCTTTTTCCTTTGTTCTTCCTCCTGTCTCTGGATTATCTGAATGTTTTTTTAGAATTGAGTTTCTATTGGCTTTTTTTGTTTTTTAAAGATTTTATTTATTTGACAGAGAAACAGCCAGAGAGGGAACACAAGCAGAGGGAATGGTAGCGGGAGAAGCAGGCTCCCTGCTGAGCAAAGAGCCCCATGTGGGGCTCGATCCCAGGACCCTGGGATCATGACCTGAGCCGAAGGTAGACGCTTAACCACTGAGCCACCCAGGCGCCCCTCTCTATTGACTTTTAAGATCTTTGCGTTTTTTTAGTGACATCTCTAAGGATAAGACTGTAGATCTGGGTTAGTCATCCATTTATTGCTGCTCTCTGTTCCAAATCCACCCTCCCCTTTCCTCCCTCCCCCACTCTTTACGATACTGGAGCCAAACCTGTATCCTTGTCCTTTGCCAGCTGGTGCAATGCTAAACTTTGTCGACAGAAGGCACTGGAAGGCTGAAAGTGTATGGTCAAGGAGAGGGCTGCTTTTCTTAGTTCTTGGGTCCTTTTTCCTCCCATGCCTAACTGCCAGCGTGTCAGTACATGGATGTTCAGGGGGTGCTCCCTCTCCAGAGAGGTTCTGCCCCCCAGGGGTCCTCTTCCTGCTGACTTTCTTTGGCCCACCAGCATTCCAGCAGGTCATGTTCTGTAGATCATGTACCTGCAGGTACCTCATGTACCAGCATGTACCTCTTGTGGGTTTCTGGGCCACCCAGCAGGCTGTCCAAAGACCAGCTCTGTCTCAGATAGGCTGGCAGGGTTCTTTGCCTCTAGAAGGCTGTGTGTTCCTGTGGTGGCCGCCATCTCTCGGGCGAGGAATTAATCTCAGCCTTGGGGGGGCAGATAGGTCTTTTCCAAGTTCTTTGTTTTTTGTCTTGTGTAATTACGTCTCAGCTCCAGAGCTAGTAACTGTTTTATCTTTGCTTTTTCTTAGAGTCCACATATTTACCCCTTTAAGTAGGTAATTCTACTAATTAACTTTTTCCATTAAATCTGCTCTGTTCGAATAACTGGCACAGTTTGTCTCTAGGTTAGATCCCTACTGATACAATATCCTCACTTAGAAATAGTATTGTAGGATCTACTATAAACTAGTGTAGAAACCCTTCAACCATAGGCATGGATTTACCAGCATCCTTCCTCTATAGCTGTAATGTGTATTGCTTCTACCTACCTTATGAACCCAATAAGCTGGTGTCCTAAGAGAAATCATGAAAAGTTTTTGTTTACCTAGATAGTATCTAAATTTTGTTTTTCCACAAAGATCTGAATTTCCCCCAGCATTTTCTCTTACACCTGAATAACTTCATCTAGATTTCTTAGAGTAAGTGTTCATTGGTCCAATAACCTAAGTTCAATGTTCTCTGTATGTGTCTTCAAGTTGCTTTCATTCTTGAGGGATATTGTTGTTGGATACAGAACTCCAGGTTGACATGGTCGTCTGTCCTCCATGGTTTTGATGAGAAATTTGCAGTCATTTGAAGAACTGATCTCTCTACATGTGATATGTTGGTTTTCTCCTGGGTTTTTATTTTTAATCTTTGCTACAGTGTGCCTGCGCTATCTGGAGTTGGCTGAGCAAGCTTCAAAGAAAGCCTGGGCCCCGTCCTCTCTCCATGTGGAGGTGGGATAAAACATGGCAGGAATGCCAGTTGGAGGTGATGTCAGCCATTACTCTTTTCTGCCCCATTCCCTTTTTCTGGAGGTATGTTATGTTTGAGGCTTGGCCGTTTATCATTAGGTTTTTAATTTTTTCTCAATCTTGTAATCTTCAAGTTTTAGGTTTTACTTTTTCTCTTCCTTCCTCCCATCCCTCTCTGTCCTCCCTTCACATTCACTCTGATATTAAGCCATGGATTTTTAATTTTCAGCTTCTTCACTTTTAAAGGTTTTCACTCGGGGTGACTGAGGGGCTCAGGTGGTTAAGCGTCTGCCTTCACCTCAGGTCATGATCCTGGGAACCTGGGATTGAGCTGTGTTGCAGGCTCCCTGTTCAGGAGGGAGTCTGCTCTTCCCTCTGCCCCTTGCCTACCACTCATGCTCCCTTCTCTCTCTCTCTCTCTCTCTCTCTCTCTCAAATATTTTTTTTTAATTTTCATTTTTTCCCCCCTAAGATTTCTTTCAGTGTATTTTCCTTTACCTCTTTGGGCATAGTTATAATAGCTGGACTGCAGCCTAAATCTCCATTTAATTACCCTCCACCTCCCTCTTCATGAGCTGGAATGTTTGTAGCCTGCCCTGCCATCTGTGATTCAAGAGTCATCCAGAGACGGGCAGAGTTTACACAAAGTACTGGGTTCCTCTGCTTTGGTTCTCTTTCTGAAGTGCCCCCTGTTCTCTTCCCAGTGGCAGCCTTGGGCTCTTTTTATTCCCCCTGCACAGAAGGATGACAAGTTTCTCTCAGAAGCAACTCCCTGCCATGTCATGACCACAGCCACCGAGATGGGGAATGCCTGGTGCCTGTTCCAAATTTCAGCTCCTCTGCAAATTCATTGTGTTCATTCTACAGAGGATTCAGGTAGTGTTTTAGTTTTGGGCCCAGAATTTATATTAGCTGTTTTCAAGATGGTTGGTCAGGACATTACCTCACCTGACAAATAAGACTCCCTTACCCACTGTTTTCACTAACTGTGTAGTGGGTATGAATCTCCATAAACCTAGGTAAACCCAGGTATAGAAGAACTAGAATTCTCTACTGTAACTTTATTTCCATGCAGAGCCCACAACCTCTGACCTTGTAGGGATTTGTGTTCTTTCTTCCTGCTTTCTCAGTTCCAGTTTCTAAGATCTGGGACATAGGCACAGTCATTACTCAAATGGGTCACTATGCTGCTATCTTCTCTTCATGTACATATGTGGCCTCATCATACCTCTTTGCTCCCTGCTGCTCCTGGCCACACATGTGAGGCTACTTCTGTTCCCAGATGCTTGGACAAACAAGTGGCCATTTCCTTTCTAGGCTTCTCCAGTTCCCTGGTGGAGATGAGCTATGGCCCCTCTCTTCTCCCTGGACCCAGACACCTTTTTTTCTCTAGTTTTCCTTTCCTCAGAGCATAAGGACAGTCTTGGTCTAGTTTAGGACAATTTCTTCCTCAGTTTCTTTAAGACCTTTTCTTATAATGTCTGAGGCTTCTCTCAGAATTTACACTTTTGGAATCAGAACCAGAAAGACGGAAAAGCTGGGGCATCTGGGTGGTCAGATGGTTAAGCGTCTGCCTTCAGCTCAGGTCCTGATCCTAGGGTCCTCGGATCAAGCCCCACATTGGTCTTCCCCTCCCCCATTAAATTTTTAAAAATTTTAGAGAGGGGAGAGGTCAGAGGGAGAAACAGACTCCCCTCCGAGCAGGGAGCCCAATGTGAGACTTGATTTCGGGACTCCAGGATCATGACCTGAGACGAAGGTAGTCGCTTAACCAACTGAGCCACCCAGGCTCCCCAAATAAAATCTTAAAAAAACAAACAAACAAAAAAACAGCAAGGTTACTTTTGTTTCCACTCTGGCCATTATTTCCCCTGAAGCTGAGTCTGGAGCTGACCCCGGGACTGCATGAAGGGTAATGGGGAGGCCAGGGAAGGAGAAGACCTAGGAGGATGAATCCCCATAGTTTGGTACATCCAAATAGCATTCAGACAGGGAAAATGTCTTATCTGATTTCCCAGCTTGTATTTCAATGCCTGGCCCATGATTTCTCAGTAACTATTAAATCAATGAGCTAATTTGCTTTGTAATATTGGGCAAGACTGGACTTCTAACCTTTGTTCTCTGAACTATAAAATGGGGAATAAATGATACTGATGTCAGTGTTGTTGTAGGATTAAATGAGATTATTTACTCTCTGTGAAGACTTTTATAATTGTAATGGCTTATTACTATAATTATAAATGTTCATTGATCTGAATAGTGCTTGGCATCTTTATCCAAACTCTGGGTGATTCCAGTCAGACCCAGTCAACTGGAAACATGCTTTTCTCTTTCCTTCAGAAAAGCTGTACAATTTCAATATATTTTTTTCTTCAAATTATTTATCCTCCTGATGACAGTTTTTATGTCTGTTTGCTTGATGATTTCTAGATGATGAGAATCGATTTTGGATTAGATCCTACCCAGCATGGAGTAGCTGGTACAGTACTGAGAAAATGATAGTAATATTGTATTTCCTCTTAAAGGCATGCTTTGGCTATTTACATATTTTAGTTAGAATTTAAACTGAGTTCTAATCACATGACATGTTAAGATACATTTTGAACTTACCTTGTAAGTATTCTTAGAATAATGCTTTACAGATCGCCTGATGAAGTCAAGATTGATCTAGCTTTGGCTGAAACCTCAGTAAATGGACCCAGCGTTTAATAAGAAATTAAAATTTTTGATGTTACCTGTGTACTCATGTGAAAAGTACGCCGCCCATTTCCCAAAGAACTTAGAAGTGAAGGGCCTGGCTGTCACTCAATGAACTGGTGGCTTCCATAAGACTTGGCAGGTTGCACATCTGCCTGTTTTCAAAGTCCTAAGGCCAGCTGGACAGTAACATGGCAGACACCTGCACCCTAGACAAATATTGGGGTTCAGCTATGGGAGCAAGGCTAAGGTCAAGATTTGGGAGGTGGAGTGATACACGCATGAATCCTGTGTTGTAAGGTCTGTAGAAAGGGAGACACAGTATGGAGGCTACTAGTCAGCTCTATAGTGACCACAGTGAATAATACTGTAGTATGTATTTGAGAGTTGCATAGATCTTAAATGGTAACACTGAGGTGAGGGAGAGTTAAATAAACTTGGATAATTTTGCAATATATGCACTAATCAAAATCATCACACTGTACACCTTAAACTTATATATGGTATATATGTCAATATCTCAAAGCTGAGGGGGAAGAACAAGCCCCAGATCTCCAACATCTCTCCATGTGGAGGTGGGGCAGAAGATTGGTAGGAGGCGAGTAGGTGGTGATGTCAGAGTCGGGAGGTCGCTCTGCAGACCTTACGGATCTGAATCCAGAGGACAAGGGTGTTCAGGACCAGAAAGTCCAGTCTCTGAAGGAACTGAGATCCCAAGGCAGGAACCTTGTCTTTGGGCAAGAATTTTTCCAATTCAATAAATGTTTGATCCTGTATGCCAGGCTCTGTTAAATGCTCAGATAAGAGGAAGTTATTATTTCACTAATCCCTTCCAAGGTATTTTTCCTTATGTTGCATCATATGATACATATGTATTCAGGTATGTGACCCAGCATACAGACTATGATACAGCATCTCTATCCTGTATACACAGCTGCATACATACATGTACTTCTTTGAAAAGGACTATTCTATATATTTGGTGTAGATTCTGGAGCCAGAGTGAGTTTCAGAGTTGATCTTAGCTCCTCCAAGTGTTTAGTAGCTGTGTTTTCTTAGCAAAGTTAGCTTTCTGTGCCCAATCACTTTATCTGTACAAATGAAATACTTGTTCATAGGGTTGGTGCGAAGATTAAATGAGTCCTTTCTTAGACGTTCTAAGAAGTTCTTTAAACAGTGATTGGTATGTACTCTGTAACTGCTGTTTATTTGCTGTCATTTTGTGGGGCTGGGGAAGTTGGAAGCCATGTAGGGCCAGTATGGGTGATCATGGATGATTCTGAGCTGTGATGAGTTCAGATGGTGATGTAGGGAGCCGAGTGGATGAGGTGAACAGGATTGCTGGCTATAGATGTTGGAGCCTTTTGGCTCTGAGAGCCTACTGAAAGGGAATCAAAGGTTGCAATTCAATAGATGAGGGCCTTCAGAATCCTGGGCAGAAAGACTGGCACTGGGTACTGAGTGTAGGTTCTCTTCTGTGTAGCGAGATCACGTCTGTACTGTGGAATTTAGCCTATGAATATAGGCATTTAAGGTACTAAGGTTGGGGGTAGATACAGCAATGTGGACTTCATGTGAGCCCATAAGAAAGGACATCTTACTTCCTCCTGCCTCCAGACAAGGCCTGGCCAAAGATTTGGCCGTGAATCTGATTTTTGATCATAACCATAACAGTAACAATGCTTCTATGATTCACCAGTGCATTTATTAACTGTGTACCAGGAACCAGGCACTGTATTAAGGGCTTCAGTCACAAACACCTTGAGGGAACCTCATTTTTATTTTTCAAATGAGAACACTGAGTAATGAGAAGTGAAGTGTCTTGTGAGGATTGCAGCTTAACAAGTATAAGGGCTAGGTTTGAACCGAGACAGTCAGACCCCTGCTCTTAATCAGTTAGCATACTGCCTCCTAATACTTGGAACAAAGCTGTCAGCCATCCAGAGAGAAAGATGTCAAATATAATAGAGTTGTACCATCTTTGTATTTACATTGTGGGGATTCAGCAACTTGTGCTTGCCAGAGAGAGGTCAAGAGGGAGGGGGAGAAGGAGAATCCTATGAATAGAGCAGGTAGTTGAGCCCATTACTCCTTTGAGTGAACATGTGATCCAGGCCTAGAGTAAGCATCAGATAGAAAATGGAAATTGGCCGTTCCTTTGGTGGGGCTCTGTTTCTGACTGTGCTTCATGGGGGAAGCCTCTCTCTCTATCGCGATGCTAGTGTTTAAATACAGTCCTTGTACAACATGGTTATTCTATAAAAGCCATGCGCTTCACCTTCAAACTCAATGGAAGACAGCCATCTCTTCCAAAGCTGGAGGATACTGTCCAGGTTGGAATTACTGAGAAACGGTTGGTAGATCTCCAACATGGTGTCTCTCTAGGGAATTAACAAGAGTGATGTTGATTATAAGTGATTTTTCCTTGCCTGCCAACCCACAACATGAGCTGCCATTTTTCTTAGCTCAGTGAGGGGCAGGAATGAGCTGTGGGGAGAGTTAGTTAAGTAAATCAAACTCAAAAGTAAGAGCATGCAGTGTGATCCAATGTGTTTTCTGTTACCTGTGTATTTGAAAGTGGAGAGGGCTAGATTGCTGCCACATGAGGTCCTGCAATCCTTTGCAGATTTCCTGCTTGTATTTTACTGAGCCTATCCCCAATGCCTATTTAACTTCAATGTATTTTTGTGTGCATGGATTCTTCTTACGCACAAAGGAAATAGAAGGTGGGAAATGAAGGCAGACATGCCTGTGAAACTCTCCTAGCCTTGTTCAGTGATTAGATAGGGAGGTACATGAAATTTCCATTTCAATCAAGTTTTCCATTAACAAAGAGATTGACTTGGTTCTCCAGTTTAAGTTCTCAGAAACTGCAGCAGGTCCCTGTGTTACCGGGACCAGTAATGAGCTGATCACACGCCAGTAGCGAGGCTTCACTCAGTTTTCCTCTGAATATCTCTGCAGAGGCCTGGTGACATTAAAATGGCACCATATAGTAATTGGGCACCAGCTATTGTCCGGAAGCTATTGATGTTTTCTTTGGAACCAGTGCCATAATGATGCCCATGATGTGAGGGAACAGCTTCCCTTAAAAGGAGAAACAAGCTCACAGCACTGTGATTTTTGCTGGGATTGTTTTGGGGCAAGATTCCAGTAGAGATCACTGAACACATGGTCTTGACTGCTTCCCCAGTGCCTGGACTGTCCCTGGGTGTTTGTCCAACTGATCCCCACCGTCATCAGTAGTGGGGAGGTGTGTGTTTGGGGTAGGAGAGCAGCATAGTGGGCTCTGTTTTCATTTCGAAGTTTTCAACAGAAATGCGGACTAAAACCCCACTTTTCATTTGGTTCAGTGGAGAGAATCTGGGAAGTTCACAAACGTATAAAAAATGCTAATAGACAAAATACTGGGAGCACAAAGGGCTTACTGAGTGTGGATGGCAGAAACTATTTTGTGGCTCCCAGTGAAACCTGCTTCTCGGTATTTAAGCTTTCCTGTTTTTGGAGTGGCCATTTCACTTGCTTTGGCTAATGGAGCATTAACAAGTGTGATGTGGTCAGACCCTGGGGCTTTGTCCTCTTGGGATAGTCACTCCTAGGATCCAGCTGTGACAAAGCAGCCCATGTGGAAGGACCACATGGAGAGACATCCCAGCCTTCTAACTGTGTAGGAGAAGACATCTTAGAAGTCCTGACCCTCAACATCATTTGTGGCCTCATAAGAGGCCTGAGGTGAGGACAGCGAGAGAACCATACAGCTGAGCCCCAGTCAACCCACAGATACTATGGAAAAAGGCTTTTGTTTTAATTTAGTGAGTTTTGGGGGGAGTTTTTATGAAGGTAATTGAAATAAATGATGGGTTTCTGATCCCCTCAGAGTTAGAAGACTTAAAGAACTTAGGGACTCCCAGGCTTGGTCCCATACTAAATTGCTGCCTTAGATTATACTCAGATGAATCTCAAAGGTGTTTCACAGACCCCTGCCCTGTCTTCTCTTTTGCTCCATGTCCATTTCCATAATGTGTCTACCATATTAGTGACCTTTTGTTTGTGGTTTTTTTTTTTTTGGTCTGGCACAATATGCCGTAGCCCTAATTTGCACACTCAGCATCTTTCCCTTAATTTTGGTTTCTAGGCTGAGGGTCTTTCAGCAGCCACTGTCAATTGACTGGGCTGTGGGGACTGACCATCAAGGACTTCTGTCTTCCAGAGAAGTATTCTGAGACCGTGCTTCCCATATTGTCCTTTCTCAGTTTTGTACCCAGACCGGGTCAGTGCTAGTGTACTAGGAATGCATCAGATGGGGCCCCTGGTCATTAGAAAGTAGCCAGTGTGTTCAATATACCAAAGCCTGGTTGTGTGTCTTGAATAGGGTTGGGGTACAGTTTACATGGGAGACTGTTACAAGTGGTACTAGATCTTAGGGAAGCAAGTCTGGGTTGCCCTGTTGTCAAAGCTGGTAGGAGCAAGGTAAAGTTCAGACAATGGGAGCTGAAATGTGGGGTGCTGAGCAAGGCAGAGCCTGTTCTTTAGAATGGCAGCTTTTTGCAGCTGGGTTACCTAAAAAAGACCAGGAGTTCTAATGGACTGCCCTGAATTCTTGCATCTAAATATTCAAATGTGTGCAAAATTTGCATCTCCTATTTTAAATGTCTAGGATGGTATATCTTTATCTTTGTACCCAAGAAATACAGTCCAGGAAGAATCTGGACAGATGTCTTGGAAAAGATAAAGGTCATAGTTCTTGTTTCCTTAAAAACTTAATTTCCTGTGGAAATCTGAACTTCCTGTCCATTGTAGTCTTCTGCAAATGGGGGCTGCCAACCAATGCTTTGCCTGCTGGGAAAAATCTAAGCATGGGTGGATGCCACCACTCAATACATGTTTTTGATTTAGACCTGACTGGAAGACCACAGACCCCTTGACTGAACAGAAGTTTCTATTAGCTGTATATACATTCCCTTTATTGCCTACTGGGGGGGCTCACACTAGAGAGGATGATGTATTTGGTGGCTAGCGTTCTTGTGACCCATCTTTCCGACTTCCTATTTTTACCACTCTCCTGGCCCCCAGCCTTGTCTTATTGGGCTGATTAGGTCTGAGGAGACCTCTGTTATCCTGATTGAAGTCCCTTAAACTGTGATGATCACAATAATCTTCTAGAAATGGCGGGCTGTTAATCTCTGTGGCCCCTGGGTTAGTCCTTTGAAGAGTCCCAAGAACATGTTTAGGACTAGGCTTTCTTACTCATATGTCTGGAAATCAGGCTCACACAGCAAACTGGCAGGTGCAAAATATCCAAGATCAACATTAACACAGTGGGAGACTTTCCCTCTGTGATTTACCACCAACTCAAATAAAATGCTATATGCATCTTTTACCTTAGAGAGGGGGAGGGGCCAAGGAGGAGGGCAGAGAACATATTCAAGCAGACTCCCTGCTGAGCACAGAGCTCAATGCAGCACTTGACCTCATGACCCTGAGATCAGGACCTGAACCAAAATCAAGAGTCAGATGTCTAAGGGACAGTGCTACCCAGGTGCCCCATTATTTGCATCCTTTAAAGAAAAGTCTCATGTTTTTGGGTACAAAAATCAAAGGCTGCATTCCCTTAATACTAAAATAAAGATTACAGACCCCAAACGTCTCAGTTTATCAAGGGGAGGGACAAAGGGGAAATATGGGGTGGGCAATGGAAAGTAGGAGTAGGGGCAATAGGCAAAAGGCGAAGGAAAGTCAGGTAGAGGATGCTAGTGGCTTTAGAAAGACCAGAGGAGAAAGCAAAAGTGTAGGCATGCTAGGAAGGGGAAGCTTCCTGAGGCTCTGAGGGGAGCCTTTTTATGAGCTGTATCTTTTTGACACAGACTGCCATTCATTTATACTGGGGGATTTGAGTTTCCTCTTTCCTTATTCCTGAAATGCTAATTAACTGATTACCCATTATCTGTTCTATAATTGCTCTTTATTCTTAGATGCAGCCTCAAAGGAGGTGGTCCCAATGGATTGCGATAGGGGAAAATGTTCATTTGGCTAGGTGGAAGGAATTCACTGCCTACTACTCACTAAGAACTCTTTTCTAAAAAATTTTTTTAATTTTTAAATTTTTCTTCTCCCAAATGTGTTTTTCAGCATTACAAGATTAATTTTTCATGCACCACACCCAGTGCTCCATGCAATGTGTGCCCTCAATACCCACGACCAGGCTTGGCCAAACCCCCCCCCCCCCCCCCCCCCCCCCCCCCCCCCCCCCCCCCCCCCCCCCCCCCCCCCCCC
>CM053617.1:33275825-33292980 GCA_028646535.1 Procyon lotor | reverse complement strand
ATGTTGATAGAAAAGTTGGATATGCATCTTTTCTAATGGAGGCATAATATTCCATTGTATATACGTACCATATCTTTATCCATTCATCCGTTGAAGGGCATTTTGGTTCTTTCCCCACTTTGGCGATTGTGGCCATTACTGGCATGAACATTGGGGTACATGTGGCCCTTCTTTATACTGCGTCTGCTTCTTTGGGGTATATACCCAGGAGTGCAACTGCAGGGTCATAGGGTAGCTCTATTTTTTAATTTATTTTTTAAACTAACATATAACATATTATTTGCCCCAGGGTACATGTCTGTGAATCGTCAGGCTTACACATTTCACAGCACTTACCATGGATAGCTCTATTCTTAATTTCTTGAGGAACCTCAATACTGTTTTCCAAAGTGGCTGTACCAGCTTGCAATCCCAACAGTGGAAGAGGGTTCCCCTTTCTCCACACCCTCTCCAACATCTGTTGTTTACTGTCCTGTTGATTTTGGCCATTCTCAGTGGTATAAGGTGGTATCTCAGTGTGGTTTTGATTTGAATCTCCCTGATGGCTAAAGATGAACATTTTTTCATGTGTCTGTTAGCATTTGTATGTCGTCTTTGGAGAAGTGTCTGTTCATGTCTTCTGCCCATTTTTTGATGTATCGGTTTTGTGAGTGTTTGAGGAGTTCTTTATAGATCTTAGATACCAGACCTTTGTCTCACTAGGAAGTGTTATGTTTACTTTCAAATCTTTTAGTCATCACAGAAACCCTGGGAGTTTGAAAGTTAGGTTCAGAGGAGCTGTTCAGCCAATAAGGGGCTGAACAGGTCTTGTACTGATGTCAATCTGACACATGCCAAGACTTTTTCCACTGCTCTCTCCCCAAAACAGTATTTCACAGAATGCTTATTGTGGGGGAAAAAAAATCAGAAAATACTGGAAAACGTGATGATGATGTTCCCTATTATCCTACCATCCAAAATTAATCCCCATTAATGCAATTAATTTTGGTTGTTTTAGATTGTCTTTGGTGTTAATATGTATATTTCCTTTCCTACCTCATATTTAAGCTTACATGTATTTTAAGATATGACCGCTAGAACAGTACATTTCATTTTATTATTTTAAAGATTTTATTATTTGACAGAGATGGCAAGCAGGCAGAGAGGCAGGGAGAGGGAGAAGCAGGCTCCCTGCTGAGCACAGAGCCCGATAACGGGGCTCGATCCCAGGACCCTGAGATCATGACCTGAGCAGAAGGCAGAGGCTTTAACCCACTGAGCCACCCAACTGCCCCATTATTTTATTTTATTTTTTTAAAGATTTTTATTTTTGTGAGAGTGCACAAGCAGGGAAGAGGGTCAGAGGGAGAAGCGGGCTTCCTGCTAAGTAGGGAGCCTGATGGACTCAGTCCCAGGCCTCTGTAATCATGCCTTGAGCCAAAGGCAGACACATAACTGAGCCACCCAGGGGTCCAGAACCATACATCAAAAAAAAAAAAAAAAAAAATTATCATGAGCAGGAGGGGCAGAGGGGGAGAGAGATACATAGTCAAGTAGACTCTGCACTGGGTGTGGAGCCCCACTCAGCTCTCAATCTCAAGACCCTGAGATAATGACCTGAGCCTAAACCAAGAGTTAGTCGCTTAGTGCCACCCAGGTGACCTTAGAACCATAAATTTTTAGTACAACAGGGAAAATTATGAAACAAATACAATTATGAAATCAAAATTCTGGACTGAGTTTTTGAATCTGTGTATGTAACTCCTTTGATTCAAGACACAACTTCAACTTGTTTGCTGTTTCACAAATTTATACTTGAGTAAAAGACTCTACTGTTGCCCAAGAAGTAAAGAGCAACTGAAATTCTGTTGGAAGTTTTGGTTCAATAGCTCTTCTCATTGAGAGAAGTTGGTTCCTGTTTCAGAGGATGAGCTGGGAGGTTAGGATTGTACAGTGGCTGTGAGTCCAAATTACCTGACACAATAGTACGATTTCTTGGGTTATTATTTTTTTTACCAAAGGAAAATAAGGAAACAAATTTATATGAAGAATTACATGGGCAGAGATGCTCATTTTGCATTGTCTCTAATAGTAATTAATTGGCAACAACCTTTATTCCAGATAGGAGACAGTTACGTAAAATAATGCAACTGTCTGCTGGATGGAGCAGTAGGTAGCCATTATGAGAGCTGAAGATAATGCATCAACAGACTAAAGAGTAACTGGATGCTAATAATCATAGCGACTTTGATTTGCCTAATGCTTCCTGTGTGCTGGATACCTTCCATGTTCCCTTACTCAATCCTCCCCAAACCTCAGGATCAGACAGGAGTATTTCTTTATCCTAAAACCAGGCTCAGCCATGTTCCTTGCCCAACACTTAAAGACTGGGAAGTGGAAGAATGTTCTATTTTTACATATGGGAAGGAAGCAGGGCAGTGGGGGAAAGGGAATCACATGAAGGTGTAGCGTGGAGGGCCACCTGAGAAGGTCTTTGTTGGCTCTTCTGCTTTTTGGCTTTTCACCTGTTCTTGGAATCTCATGTTTCTGCCCCTTCTACTTTGATTAAGAAAATTACTTGGAAATATGGTGCCACTGTGCTAGAAGGTTAGTAACTCCAATTTCTTTAGGTAAGAGAATTTCTTGATGCGTTGCCCTAGACAAGGGGATGAAAGTTGGATGTAGAAACCTAGTGAAAAATGAGACCCTGTGAAAATGAATAACCATGTCACCTTTCTAAGATTTATCTCACAGCTTGTCCCAGAGGCACCTCTGCTCAAAAAAAAAAAAAAAAAAAAAGTCCTTTGGGCAATAGTCATAAAATAAGGCTTTTTATCTCCCCGCTTCCAGTCTACTTCTAGAGCCCCATAAACATTCACGACGGTATCCACAGGGGTTTGCACACGCTGGCTCTGTGCAGTGCTGCCCTGGGGAAATAGAGATCCAAGGTTGCAATTCAGTTGTTTTTCAAGGAATATTATCTTCTCTAGTAGAGAGGCAACATGGGTGAATCTGCTGTGTTGCTTCTTTCCTGATTAAATCAAAATCTCAGCAGAGCAAATCAATCTGCTTTTTTCCCTATTTAAGCCACCACTGATGCAACTTCGATCTTATTACCTCTCACTTGGATGACTGCAACAACCTCCCGGTAGCTCTCTCCCTGCCTTGGTTTTCCACCCTCCCTGCATTAGCCTTACAAGGCTGCCAAGGGAGCGTCCTAAAATGCAAATAGGATACTGGCAACTCCTTGCTTAAATTCATTTAATGGTGCTCCATTTATTCAGAATAGAAATGCCCCTTCAATGCGTTAGAGAAAACTTCATGATCCCTGCCTATGTTTTGAGTACTCTCACCACTCACTCCTTATGCTCCAAATATTTCAGCCACATTTGCCATCATTCCTGAACAAAGCACACACTCCTAGGTTTGAGAGTCTTTGCAGAGGGGGTTCATTCAGTTTAGAATGTCCTCCTAGAATGACTCCAGTTTAACATCATTGCCTCTGAGAAACGTTCTTGCACCATTTACCCCCGGATAACCCTGAACTTTCTCATGTGTCTCACAACAGATTCCCCTCTAGGTAGTGTAAGCAAGAATGGACTAATTGAGGAAGTTACAGTGCTTCCTTAATTGTTGCAGGGGCTGGGAAAATAGGCTTCAGACTCCTTTTCCAGTAAGAGCTCCTAGGATGGGCCTCATGGTCTGATCCTGGTAAAGCAGCCATTTCTGCCTCTGGTCCCAGACCGTGCTACTTCTGCTGCCCATCTGAGCATGGTTCCCACTGAGTCAGTGTCCAGCACCCTTCCCTGTTTATTCGTGGGACTCACAAACCAGGATCTTGTATAGATGTATCTGATGGGTGGAAATGAAGCCACATGCCTGCGTTGTAGCAGCAATTGGAAGAGTTTCATTGCTGATCCCATGTTGAGAAGGCAGAATTCAAACTAGAGAACGATAAAATGTAAAAACCTAGAAGATACAGGGCACCATGAATGACAGAATTCCACGGAGTCTTTTTTAAGAGACAATTTTTGCATTTCACTATGATAACCTTTGTGTGTGCTTCCCTTGCTAGATAATGGGCTCAGGTTAAGATGCCTTATTTACTGATTCATAATCGTCTGGCACAGTGCCCGACATAGCAGTAATTTGATTACTAAAAGAAGAGAGCTATGGGAACTCCTTGTCTAAAACTTTTTGCGTGGCCAATTGTAAGAGGTGTTTTAATCTAGGTTTGAAAATTGCATCCTGTTTCTCTATGCTCTGAAAATCAAGAAACCAAATCTTAAATAACTGAGGCTCTAGGAAATGAGACTTCAAATACTATTTCAAATCTGGTCTCTAGGAGCAGGACTGCAGGTTGTACAGAGCGCTCGTGTTCAGTTCCCCCTCATACATCATGATCAGAGTGGGGCCTTCAGCAAACAATGGAGTCAGGAGAGGTTATCTTTGCTGCCTTCTGCCTCCCCTCTGAGCTGTCCTTTCTTCTCATCTGTATCCTGCTTTATTGTCTGCAAAGGACTTTGACACCTTTATCCATTTAATGCTTACTGACCTCCCGTGTGGTTTTGTCATCTTTGCGTAAAAATTCAGGCCAGAGGTGGACAAACTATAGCCCCAGGGCCAAATCCTGCTTCAGCATGTTTGTCAATAAAGTTTTATTTGGGGTGCAGCCACACTGTCCTAGTTCAGGCTGCCACAACGGAATACCGTGGACTGGGTGGCTGGTGACAAACATTAATTTCTCAGTGGTGGAATCTGGGAAGTCTGGGAAGTCACTGGCTGATTCAGTGTTTGGTCAATGCTCTCTTCCTGGTTTGCAGCTGGTCCCCTTGTTTTATCCTCACATGGTTGGGGGGGTGGGGAGAGTGCTGTACTACAGGCTTTTCCTCTTATAAGGACACTAACCCCGTTATACCCCATCTAAACCTCATCTGTTACCTCCCAAAGGCTCTGCTCTAAATACCGTCACATACTAGATTAGAGATTTGACATGTAAACTTGGGGGAGATGCAAACATTCAGTTCAGAGCCCAGACCCACTCATTTCTGTGTTTATAGCTTCTCTTGGGCTATAATGGCAGAGTTGTGTATTTGCTGTGACCTAAAAAGCCTAAAATACTTATCCGGTACCTTACAGAAAAGGTTGTTCAGGTCTGACCCTCTGGATCATAGGGATTTGGCGAAATTACTCATGCAAGCTGGGATGTAAAACCAAGTCTTCTGATCGTAATTGTCATTACTGAGATATTTGTATTAGGAGTCATCTAAAAGTGTGCGGCACTCATTTGAAAGTAGATTTCTGGAACTACAGTGTTCCTTTTGACTGCGTTGACTTCTGCTGGCCAAGTGAATGAGAAATGGGGTTTACGGTATGTAGGTTTGTGTCTTAAGGCCTTGTTGGCTTTGAAAAAGAGATCCCAGGGCATTAGAGTGGGTTTTGTGCATTTAATGTACACAAACTGTTCACATGTAGTTCGCACAATTCTGTAGAGACAGATAATTAGCCTTGATGCTTCTTTACCCTGGTATGCGAGATTGTGCAAGTATCTATGCTTTGTCATCACTCCAAATTTAGCAGCTTAAAACAATAGCCATTTTATTATATATCTTGATTTTTGCAGACCAGGAATTTGGGCAGGGTTTTTAGTTCTTTTCCATGTGGTGTCTACAGGGGTGACTCGGTGGTCCCTGGTTGGTGGACTGACTGCTTTGGCTGGATGCACCTAGCTGAAATCTTGCTGGGGATTTCTGGAAAGCTGGGATTAGCTAGAGCTGTCAGCTACAGTACCTGCATGTGGTTTCTCCAGAACAGCAGCCTTGGAGTGGTCCAGATTCCTTATGCGGCTTCTTAAAACTTCCATAGACCACAGAGAATGTTCCAAGGGAGGAGAAAGCAGCAGCTACCGATTTTCTTTCCTTTTTAAAATCTTTTTATTGAGGTATATTAGACATGCAATATTAAGTTTTCAGCATGCAACATGATGGTTTAATATTTGTATGTATTGCAAGATGATTGTTGTAATAACTAGTTAATATCTGTCACCATATGTAGTTAGATTTTTTACTTGTGATGAGCTTCTCGTAAGATTTACTTAGAGCAACTTTCAAATATGCAATAGTGTCATTAATTATAGTCACCATGCTGTACACTATGTCCTTGTGACTTAAGTATAACTGTGAGTTTGTATCTTTTGACTTCCTTGACCCATTTTGCCCATTCTCTACCCCTTTGCCACTGGCAACCATCAACCTGTTCTCTGTATTTATGAGGTTGTTATTAAGGAGTCCACATATAAGTGAAATCAAATGATATGTGCCTTTCTCTGACCGAATTATGCACTAATTAGTGGGTAATTAAACCCACTAGGATCCATCCATGTTGTTGCAAATGGCAAGATTTCTTTTTTTTTTTTAAGATTTTATTTATTTGACAGAGAAACACAAACGAGAGAGGGAACACAAGCAGAGGGAATGGTAGCGGGAGAAGCAGCCTTCCTGCAGAGCAGGGAGCCCAATGCGGGGCTCAATCCCAGGACCCTGGGACCATGACCTGAGCCAAAGGCAGACGCCCAATGACTGAGCCACCCAGGTGCCCCAAGATTTCATTCTTTAGGGCTGAGTATTCCATAGTATATGTACACCACATCTGCTTTATCCATTCATCTATTGAAGGACACTGAAGTTGCTTCCCTTTCTTGGCTATTGTAAATAATGTTGCAATAAATGGAGGGGTGCATGTATCTTTTCAAATGAATGCTTTTGTATTCTTTGGGTAAATACCTAATAGTGGGATTACTGGATCATATGATAATTCTGTTTTTGAAGAACCTCCATACTGTTTTATACGAGGGTTCCTTTTTCTCCACATCCTCACCAACACTTGTTGCTTGTATTTTTGATTTTAGCCATTCTGATGGGTGATGTCTAGCATCTTTGCATATATCTGTTGGCCATCTGTATGCCACCTTTGGGGAGATGTCTGTTCATGGCTTTTGCCCATTTTTAAATTGGATTTTTTTGTGTTGCACTGTATAAGTTCCTTATATATTTTGGACATTAACCCCTTATCAGATAAATCATTAGCAATTTAGTTTGATGGTTTCATTTGCTGAGCAAAAAGCTTTTTGTTTTTGTGTATTCCCAACAGTTCAATTTTGCTTTTGTTTTTCTTGCCAAAGGAGACCTATCTAGAAAAGTATTTCTATGGCAATGTCAGAGAGATGACTGCACATATTTTCTTCTAGGAATTTTATGCTTTCATGTCTCACAGTTAGGTCCTTAATCTATCTTGAATTTATTTTTGTATATAGTATAAGAAAATGGCCTACTTTCATTCTGTTGCATGCAGCTGTCCAATTTTCCCAGCGACATTTGTTGAGGAGACTCTTTCCCTCATGGTATATTCTTGCCTCCTTTGTTTTAGGTGAATTGACCATAACATAGATTTATTTTCGAATTCTCTATTCTTTTGATCTATGTGTCTATTTTTGTGCCAGTACCATACTCTCTTGATTACTGGAGCTTTGTAGTATATCTTGAAATCTGGGATTGTGATACCTCCAATTTCATTCTTTTTCAAGATTTGTCTTTGTCTTTTGTGGTGCCATGCTTATTTTAGGATTCTAGTTCTGTGAAAAATGCTGTTGGTATTTTGATACGGATTGCTTTGAGTCTGTAGATTGCTTTGGGTAACATGAACATTTCGATAACATTGCTTCTTCTAATTCATGAGCATGGGAGGTCTTTATACTTGTGTCATCTTCAATTTTGTTGATCAATGTTGTATATTTATATTCAGAATATAGGTCATTTACTTCCTTGATTAAGTTTATTCCTAGTTATTTTTGGTTCAATTGCAAAGAGGATTAATTTCTCCTGTTCATTATTTGTGTATAAAACTGCAGTGGATTTCTGTATGTTGATCTATCTTGTGACCTTACTGAATTCATTTATTCAAGTAGATTTTTGGTGGAGTTTTTCTGGTTTTCTTTATAGGGTATCATGCCATCTGCAAATAGTGAAAGTTTTGCTTCTTCCTTCCCTCTTTGATGCCATTTATTCCTTATCTGATTGCTGTGGCTAGGACTTCCAGTACATTGAATAAAAGTGGTAAGAATTGACACCCTTGTCTTATTCCTGACCTTAGGGGAAAAGCTGTTTTCCCCCATTATGTTAGCTGTGGGTTTTTCATATACAGCCTTTATAATGTTGAGGTATGTTCCCTCTAAACCTACTTGGTTGAGGGTGTTCATCATGAATGATTGTTGTGCTTTGCCAAATGCTTTCTGTATCTATTGAAGTGATCATATGGTTCTTCTCTTTACTCTTGTTAATGTGATGTATCCTGTTGATTTGTCAATATTGAACCACCCTTGTATCCCTGAATAAATTGCACTTGATTGTGGGGAATGATTTTTTTTTTTTATATATTGCTGGATTTGGTTTGCTAATATTTCGTTGAGGATTTTTGTGTCAGATATTTTCTTGTACTTGTCTTTTTTCATTGTCTACCTAGTTTTGGTATCAGGGTAATGCTAGTCTCCTAGAATGAATTTGGAATCTTTCTTTCCTTGCCCTTTTGTTTTTTTTGTTTTTGTTTGGTTTTTTTTTTTTTTTTTTTTTTTTTTTTTTTTTTTTTTTTTTTTTTTTTTTTGAATCATTTGAGAAGAATAGGTACTGACTCTTTAAATATCTGGTTCAATTAGGGGCACCTAGGTGGCTCAGTGGTTTAAGCCTCTGCCTTTGGCTCAGGTCATGATCTCAGGGTCCTGGAATTGAGTCCCATGTCGGGCTCTCTGCTCAGCAGGGAGTCTGCTTCCCCCCCTCTCTCTGCCTGCCTCTCTGCTTGCTTGTGATCTCTCTGTCAAATAAATAAATATATATATAGATATATAGATATATCTGGTACAATTTGCGTGTGAAGCTCTCTGGTCCTTTGCTGGGAATTTTTTGATTACTGATTCAATTTCATTGCTGGTAATTGGTCTATTCAAATGTTCTGTTTTTTCCTGATTTGGTTTTGGAAGATTGTGCTTCTGGGAATTTAACCATTTCTTCTAGGTTGTCCAATTTGTTAGCATACAATTTTTCATAATCTTATAATCCTTTGTATTTATGTAGTTTTGTTTCCCCATTTTCATTTCTGATAGCCTTCTCTTTCTCTGGCTAAAGGTTTATCAAATTAGATCTCTTTAGAGAATGAGCTCCTGGTTTCATTGGTCTGTTGTATTTTTTTTAGTCTCTTTCAATTATTTTTGCTTTAATCTTTTTATTTCCTTTTTATTTAACCTTATTTAAGCCTGCCTGCTCCCCTTCTCACCCTCCCACCTCCGTGAGGTATAAGGTTGGGTTGTTTGAGATTTCTCTTGTTTCCTGAAGTAGGCCTGTGTTGCTATTATCTTCCCTCTTAGAACAGCTTTTGCTGCATTTTGAAGATTTTGGACCATTGTGCTTTCATTTTCATTTGTCTCCATGTAACTTCTGATTTCTTTTGAGTTTTGGTTGACCCATTCAACATTTAGTAAGCATGTTGTCTAGCCTCCATGTATTTCTGTTGTCTCCAGATTTTTTCTTGTTGACTTCTAGTTTCATAGCATTATAACTAGAAAAAATGAAGGATTGAGTTCAGGTTTTTTTTTTTTTCTTGAGAGAGTGTGAGAGCAACCACATGTTCAAGTGGTGGAGAAGGGCAGAAAGAGAATCCTAAGCAGGCTCCACACCTGACTTGTGGAGCACAGCACAGAGCCTGACTTGTGGCTTGACCTCATAATTCTGAGATCATGACCTGAGCCAAAATCAAGAGTTGGACACTCACCTGACTGAGCCTCACAGGTGCCCTATGATTTCAGTATTTTTGAATTTAAGATTTGTTGCTTAATATGTCATCTATTCTGGAGAATGTTCCAGAATGGGAATGTATATTCTGCTGTTTTAAGATGGAATGTTCTGAATATCTATTAAATCCATCCAGTCCAGTGTGTCAGAGTCACTCTTTCCTTGTTGATTTTCTGTTTGATCTGTCCATTGATGTAAGTGGGGTATAACAGTTCCCTACTATTGTATTACTACTAGTTCTTTTGTGTTTGTTATTAACTATTATGTATTTGGGTGCTCTGAATGTTGGTGCATAAATATTTACAACTGTTACTTGTTGGATTGTTCCCTTTATGATTATAGTGTCCTTTGTCTCTTGTTAGTCTGTTTTGTGTAAGTACTGCTACCCCAACTTTATTTTCATTTTCATGATAAATGTTTTTCCATCCCTTCATTTTCAATTTGTGTGTGTCTTTAGGTCAAAGTGTCTTGTAGGCAGCACACAGATCAGATGGGTCTTGTTTTTTTATCCAGTCTTTTGATTGGGGCATTTAGTGCATTTACATTCAAAGTAATTATTGATAAGTATGTATTGCCATTTTGTTTTGTGGTTGTTTTTGTAGTTCTTCTCTGTTCTTTCTTGAGGTTTTATGGTTTGCTTTCCTGACATTCTTGGATTTATTTCTTGCATATCATCAGTTTTGGACTTGTAGTTACCATTACATTTACATATAACATCCATGCATTTAACAATCTATATGTAGTTGATGGTTAAGTTTTAACTCGTTCTAAAAGCACTACATTTTTACCCCCCACCTCCACCAGGGTTTATGTATATGATGGCATACTTTACATCCTTTTGTAAATCCCTTGACTGATTTTTTTTTTTTAACATTGATTTTAATACTTTTGTGTGTTACCCTCCATACTGCTTTTATAAATGATTAATCCTTTTATTATGTTTGTGTTTATCTGTGAAATTTTTTCTTTTCCTAATTTTCTTCCAGTTATGGCTTTTTCTTACTCAAAGAATTCCCTTTGCTGTTTCACATAAGGCTGGTTTAGTGGTGGTGTAGTGGTCTTGGGAAGAAGAGGAAACATTCAGAAAACTGCATGACCGTGAAGGAATGGTTCGTTAAAAAATAGACTCCAATTTGCTCTCAAAAGATTAAGATCTGGGGAAGTGAGTGAGGTTCTGATCTGCAGGGGGATCAGGATGGAGTGAGGGAGACTGGGAATAAGTGATGGGATGTCCTGGGTCATTATTGTCCTTATCCTAAAAATGATAGATGCAGGATAAGAGGGTGAACAGGGCCAACTTTCTCACTTGGCCCCTGAGTCCCTCTCGCAGGAGGCAAAACCTACGGTTAGGTTAGAAGCGACAGCAGAGAATAACAAAGGGTTGCTCTCTGGGAACTTAGCAAAACCTCCAGGGAGAGTATGGGGCTGACAAATCTTTATCAGAATCAGATGGCAGAGTGAGTATAAATGAAGTTCTTCCCTTTTTCTCAAAGTCATCCAACGTATGAGGATGACGCTGTGAAAAGGACAACTTGGAAAACCCCAAGCAATATTTTTTTAGAAGATAAAGTAAATCCAATTTGTTGAGATGTTTCTGTGTGCTTGGAGATAAATCCCATTATTTTATCAGCAGATGGGTGGGCAGTTTAATAGCATAATAATGACAGCAAAAGGGAATTTCCTAGTATCTATGAAGAATCCATTTTATGCAGGTTTTCTGGGCAGTGTAAATCTGGTCAGTGCAGAGAAGCACAAAGCAATTATGTAAATTGGGATGGCTTGAGGGGAAATGTCTGCAGAGCATGAGGGAGGGGTGGTGGTGGGGAAGGTGGGTAGGGTAGTGGTAGGCATGGGGTAGGGGGTTTCTCTTTAGGGTAGACGCTAAGTGCTGTGCAGAGGGATACAAAGCTCTGAGGGTTAATATGCTGCTACTGCTGCTTGGGTGTCCATTTATCATAACCTAGTGGTTGACATAGTAATGAAGTGTGTAGGCTCTCTGGCTATACTGCCTGGTTCCCATCCCATACCTACCACTGACAACCATGGGTCATGTCATTTGTAAAATAGGGCTGCTAATTTTATTTACCTCGCATGCTTGTTGTGAAGGTAAGATAATATACGAACAGTGCTTGGAGCAGTTTCTGATACATAGTATGTGTCTAAGCTACTAATACCTTGATCTACATCTTGTGTGTGTTATATCCTGTAAAGGTGTGGATGTGCTGGGGCCCTTATAGTAAGGGCTCCCTCTGCTTCCTCTAATGAGACGGAATTGAGTCCTGGGTATCTCCATCACCAGGTCACAACCACGCAGACACCAACATGCCCAGAAGATAACTGAATTCCTAAATGGAGAACCTGGGTCATTAAAATAGCTCTGGGGTTGCCTAGATCTTCACTTTTCATCAAGATATGAAGGTTTGATGATAAGCAATATCACTGGTGTGTTAAGTCCCAACCGGCATTCATATAACTGAATTACTGCTTTAGCTCTGCTGTTGCCGAGCTGGGTGCCCTTGGCCCAATTAGGAGCACAGTGGACGGAAAGAACGTGGACTGGTGTGAGAGGCACATGGAGCCTCTGGCTGGGGTCAGGCACCTTTCTTTGGTACGGTTACCATGTCCTATGCAGTTTCTGATGGCTACCCTTCCAAAGACTACTGTAATTATGTTGGTGCCTTTGTCGTCTTCTCTAAACTATATGCTCCTCAAATACGAATATTATCCAGCATTTATTCTGTCCTGGCTGTCTTTCATTCTGGTATTCTTTTTAGATCCCACAGTACCTGGAGCATGGTTGGCACTTCATAAATGCTCAATAGATGACTAGATGAAAGAATGGATGATCTTTGTTACAATCAGATACTTACTTAGCTTAGGGACTTGGAGCAAATTTCTTGGTCTTTCTGGGTCTTGCCCATAACAAGGGATATCATTTAACTGAAATGTCCTACTTTACCAGCTTAAGGGCACAATATAGGTTATGGTACATAATTATTCCCAGATCTACATCTCTTGCTCCATATTTATATATTGAACTGTCCATTCAAACATTTCTGGTTAGATGTTTAGTAGGCAACACAAGACTTGTGTTTGAGCCTGACTTCATGGCTGCCTTTTGCCAAACCCTCTCCCAGGCTTCTCCATCTGAGAATGGCACCACCATCCACTTACTTGCTCAAAACAAGAATGTAGGGATCACCACAGATTCTTCCATACACCTCCTGCCTGACATTCAAGCCACTATAATCCCTTTAAGTTCTTAGTCTGATTCCTTCTCACCTTCTCAATTGCCTCAACCCTGTCCCCAAGCTCAGGCCCTCATCTATGTGCAGACTATTGCACTTGTCTCCTGAATAGTCTTGGTGCTTTCAATCTTTCACACAACCCACTTTTTTGGTATCCTGGATCCCAACCACCCCGTGCTCCCTCTAGGAAAATGTGTGGGTTTGATGAAGTGACGAACTATTCAGGTGAAAGATGACCGGAAAGAAAAGACATGGTGTTTGGAGAGCTCTGGGTGCTGGGAGGCAAGAAAGTCGAAGAGAAGAAAGGCTCTATTACAGGACGAATCCACAAGTAGGGGTAGGTGGTCCTTGGAAATGGGGCAACCACATGGGTAGGAGAAAGCAGGAATCCCCTGAGGAGAGCTCAGCCTGGGAAGTGTCCCTCATGATGTACTTCAAATGGGCTGGGAAGGATGTTCTGCTGAAACTACCCTGTTCATTCTTGAATCCTCAGGCATTTCATGGAATAATAAGCACTAACCATTTTTTGGATGGAGTCTCCACCATCCTATTCTTTTGATATTAAGAGTGTGATAATCAGTTTGTAATAAAAACACTGAACCTCAAAAGGGAATGGGGTCTAAGTCTTGACCTTTTGTGTCTCAGGATGCTCTGTGCTCCTGGGCGTGTTTACCTGCTGTCTTTCCAGTAAATCCGTGAATTCTGGGTGTGGAGGTGGGGTGGATTTATTGAACCTAAACCTTGAACTTAATGGGCAATCCATGCCTCCATCACACAGGGTGATCCAACACAGGGCTGCCTAAGGACAGGCCTCTGGTGAACATCTATAGAGGCGAAAAGCATCATACATCACTGGATACTCGAACACCCGTGAGGGATCTGCTTTGAGTCTGGGGGGAAGTGTGGCATCGTCCTTACGTGCAGTCCTTTAGCTATGAGATGGTCAGTACTGAATTTCTACAGCTTCATATTGTGCTGTGGTACACACGGATTCCAAAAATCCTGCCGGTCGAAGCTAACATATCAGCCCTGATCCTTCTACACTGGAAGCTGGAAGTGTCCGATACAAGGAAGACCTAAATGGGGTTCCCTGGCTGGAGACCTCAGCTTACTGTGAGTGAGACTCTGGCTAAACATGAACCTCCAGTTTTCAAAGTAGATGTAATTGAGAGCTGTGGTCTATTGTGCTCTAGGAGCTAAATTGGCAGCCATACAAATAAAAAATGTGGAAAGCTATAGCTGCAGGCTTAGGGGAACACCAGTCCAAAGGAAGGAGATCGTGTTTATAAAACCACAGGGTTGAGCTGTTTTCCCTTGTATGATCTCTCATTTCTTGGTCGTCTTGGTGGCTGGAGCAATGGGGCCAGTGATCTTTGTAAGCCATCTGTGTAGAACAGGAGGCCAGGAGAGTACCCTCTCCTACCCTCATTTCTTGCTGTCGTTTTGATCTGTAGGTCAATCTACAAAATCTTTCTAGAGCCATAAGAAAATCATTCATCCTTTCTCCTTTGGGTGACCATTGCATCCACACTCTTCCCCTTGGCCTCCTGTCAGAACCTGAGAGCCAGCTGTGTAATAATGTTGGAGTGTACGCTTCAGGTAATTGGACTAGGCCATGCTGCTTAGGGGAAAAGCTTAAAGACTTGAGGATAATCTTAGACATCAGGTAAAAAGAGCTCCCGGAATTCTATGCTGGGAGTTGTAACTCTGTGTCCAAGGACTATAGTTTTCTAGATTCAGCAAATAGAATTGCTGGATGCTTGAATCTAGAATTGGTAGTGATTTGGAGGTCATCTCATCTGAGTTTGTAGAAAAAATGTAGAAAAATTTCACTTTTTCAAACTGGTATCACTTGTCAGTTTTTATACTTGACAAAACAAAAATCTGCACTAAGGTCATTCTTAGTTTTCTCCTTCTTGGCCAGAGATCTTAGCCCCGTGGTAGGTACAGGTAGTGAGGGAACTCTCCTTCTCTCCAGGATGCAGAAAATGCCTGGGAAATGTTCTGGACTTATCATGGCCCCATTGTGTTTTTTTAATTTTTTTTATGCTCATCAGTTTTTCTGCAGCACTCCGCCCCAGAGGCCATTAGGAACTCAAAGCTGAGCCATGACCCTCCACCCAGAGAGGGGAGAACGCATTGATATTCAGGTGCTGTGGCCCTTCCTCCTGACAGAGCCCACTGACAGCCGTTCCCAGCAGGGCTCAGGGTGTTTAGACGCTGCATACTTTCATTCTGTAAACAGGCGGGGGCCGCGAGCAAACTGCTTGCCCAGATCTGAATGAAGCCGCCGTCTCAGGTCCTAGACCCTGCTCTGCCTGTGACCTCATTACCCCTTCATTTCTGACATGCAGCAGCAGGCTGGCCTCCTAGGAAGCCAAGCTGAGACAGGCAGAGGGGAGACTGTGAGATGTGGAGAGTCGATCAGGCCCTCACTCCTTCTCTCCCTCCTGGCTCTTTGCTCTTCTAGTGGTATGTTTGAAAAGGCAGTGCAGCGAGAAAATGCCCGAACCAGGCATCTTTAAAACATGCCCTTTGTGAGTCATCGCCATCTGTAGTCACAGTGCAGGGAGGACATCAGATGGAAGTGGCCGCTTGCTCTGAGGGGGTGGCCCCGGGGGGCTGTGGGCAGAAGAGGAAAGAGGCCCTTGCATGAGTTGGCAGGGGCAGACAAATGGCTGTTGGATTTGTTGATGTGGGGCTGATCCCAGCAGCTGTTCCGGCCCTCTGAGGGCTGTTCAGAATGCGCTGGAACCTCCAGTCAAGCTGTTCTGCTCCTGCTGCTGGCTTTTTATAACCTGCCTGCCTTACATTTCGATGGCATTTTAACAATTATGAACACCTTTTATATGCATTACTGCATTTCCTGCTCATGGAAACCCATGAAAGTATGTATTATTGTTAACGACTGTTTTAGAGCCCCAAAGGAGGCAGCCTCTGGATAAATGCCATGCCCAAAAGGAAGTGGCGGAAAGCCCCACCACCTATGATCTGGCCTCGTCGTGTTGTCACATTCACAGCTTCCTGTCGTCTGTCACCTTCCTATAGCCTAAAACAGTGGTTCTCAAACTTGTGCATGCATCAGAACTCCCTGGAAGTCTCCCTAAAGCATCAATTGCTGGTAGCCACCTACAGACCTTCTGAGGTCTGGGATGGGCCCAAGGATTTACGATTCCAGTGAGTTCCCAGGTCCCTGATACTGGTCCAAGGACCACACTGGGAGAATGGTTGGTACCCAGAAAATCACCTTTCCATAGCGCAAAACCATGGTTAGCTCCTTTTGAAGACTTCTTTCCATGTTGAAGGTAGATGGGTGTCCGTGTGTGTTGGGCAAAGGTGTGGGGGAAGAGATGTCAGAAAGCCCCTGTGGAGCTGCTGCTGTTCACAGGTGCCTCCTGTCTTCGTTCTTGCTCTGCCTCCCTCCTCTCTTGTTCAGTATCTCCCAGAGGCATCTCCCCCCCCCCCGCCCCCCAGAAGCTGTCCTCATTGTCATACTTTGGGTTCCCCCTGGAGGTCCACTCTGAGATAGTGATCGTTACATTTAGTTGATTTGGGAAGTTCTGAAAAATACTGATAGAACGCAAGATCTTCTCACTCCTGGAACAAAGCCCATTTCATTACATTAGCATACGTGCATAAATTAGCTTGGGGATGTTTGAACAAACCTACAAAGGCGTGCATACATGCGCTTACATTTTACTCTTTTAGCTGCCAGAAATAGTTAAAAAGCCTGTGCATTATTTTGCAGCTTAGGAAAGGAAAAGCACACATTCCAAACCTTGTGAAAAGAAAGTATATCCTTTTTCTGTGGGTGTGAGGGTGTGAGATGGCGAGATAGTAGGATATGTGGACAGGAAGGGCAACCTCCCCCCCCACCCTTCTTCCCCTGGGTGCTGTCCGAGTTCTAGGCCTGTGATAAGCTCTGGGGAGGCAGAGACGAACCGCACAGTCTACCATATGGTGATGGAGCTCACACGCTGGTTGGGGAGGCAGGTTCACAGGCAGATGAGGTGGGTGATCATTTTGCACTCTAAGTCTCTGTTCCCGGGCATTCCTGTTCTCCTTTGGGCCTTTCTGCCGTAGAAGCAGCTC
>CM053617.1:33257216-33275325 GCA_028646535.1 Procyon lotor | reverse complement strand
GCAAGTTTGGCGGGTAAGGTAACTGAACTAGCCTATTAGTCCAGTCACAAGTTTGGCGGGCAAAAGCCGGGGTTTACATCCTGTGGCGGTGAGGGATTCCGCATTCCTCTCTGCTAACTCAAACTGGTTCAAGGACCGGCTAGGCAATGTTCTGACATTCTGTGATCTTTCTCAGGAGCAGGTCTTGTAGGGGTTATATACAAGATGACAGATGTAGCACAAAATGAAGTTGGTCTTGTTCTGCTCTCTCAGTCCGTAGTCCCATCTGCCTGGGCGCACGCTACTCAGGCCCCTCTGTGAGCCATCTCTGTGCTGCTGCGTTAAGTCCTCTTCCACTTGCCCCGTTGGTGAGCTAGCCTGGGCTAGTTGGGAGGGCCAAGCACACCACACTGGATACTGGATGGATGAGGTGAAGAGCAGTATGTTTTTATCAAGCGCATTCACGGCCTAGGGCAGGAAGGTACCGCACCTCCCAGGGCCACAGGCATGTTGAACTTGGGAACAGAATGACCAACTGTGGGCTGGGTGGATGGTAGGCTTGATGGTATCAAGAGGTAGTAGTGGCCCCAGGTTCACAGTGGGAGGGGTGGCAGAGGCAGTGGTGGGGTGTGGTTGGTTGGTTTGAGTAACTTCTTGGGCTGTAAGGGAAAGAAAACCTAAAGGGATGAGCAGGAACTTTACTTAGCCCTTTTGATAAGGAGAGAGTTGACTAGGGAACCTTCTCTGTGGGAGTGGAGGAGAAGGGGAATTGTGGTTAGCTCCCTGAGGATCTGCCAGTTTTGCTATGTATTGAGGCAGCACTTGATATTGAACCTTGTTAATAGACCTTAAGATATGCAGGTGATGGGTCTTACCTTACCAGCCTGTCTTTAGCATATCAAACCCACGACCTTTGACCTCAGGGCTGCCAGCTCTAGGGTATGGATATTCTGAAGACAGAATGCTGGCTCTTTAGATTCTTGCCGGAGCCTGCCTTTAGAATAGTTTTTCAGTTCCTTTCAAACTGAAAGAGATTACTGTTACTTGGACGGGGAAATCTGAGCTACATTTGAACCCTCAAGCTTCCCCAGGATTCATACTGTATTCCTTAAAGTAGAACACCAGGGACTCCAGACCTCCCTTGGTCAGATTACCCTGAGTACTTAGGGCTTTTTCAGTTCACAGTTTCACAAAAACAAAGGGGGGTGGTGGTTATTAAAAGCTTATAGATTGGTCTCTGCACCGGGTAGGAAGGCAGCTGACCCTTGGGAAGGGATGGAGCCAGAGGCTGGCTGCCCACAGCCAGGCCTCAGGCCAGAAACCATGATTAACCCACAGGAAAGCACTTGATTTTTCATTTCTTTTCAGTAGATTAGGCCAGACTGAAATCTCTTAATACCAAATGGGAATCTCATGGAAAAAGGTGTCTGATTTATCTTGGGTCACTCGTGGGCCGACAACACTGTAGAACCGAGGAGTTGGGATCACCTGAGATAACATGGAGCCAGGATCCTTGATTTGTGTCCATGTGAATTGAGAAGGTGATGAGGGATAGTTCTTACGGGAAGGGTTGGGTTTTCACTGCTCTGTTCTTCCTGTAAAAGTGCTTTTATAGAACCGAGATGACGTCGGTGGTTTCCATTGTCATTTATTGTGTAGCTCTCCTTTATGGTGGTAAAATTTGTATTGGGGATATTGTTCATTGTATGACTCTACAATCCACACAGAGTCGGATACACATGGGTTTGACTTCTGTCTTGGAATTAGCTTGAATTAGGCAAGTTACTTAACCTCTCTCAACTTTGGCTTCTCAGTAATATAACAGGGATAATACACCGGATTGTTGTAGGAATTAAATAACATACTGTTTGCAAAGTACTTGCACTTAGAGTAGGAGACACTCAATGATCAGTAGCTATTATTAATTTAATGCTAATCATTATTATTTCATGCAGCACACTCTCAAACCAACATTGACAAAGGCTGTTCAAATAAATTGATGCTTTCCTTTGAACTGATGGCGACAAGATTACAAGCCAATAGGTATTGTGACAGGCATGACCCTCGCCTCGGGGAAAAATGTAAAATGTATAATTATGTTTTCATGCTAACAAGGATTGAGAGGCAGTAATCTTTTTTTTTTTTTTTTTTTCCTTTTTTTGCATGGTGACATCCACTAACCTCTACGTAGCTTTCATTGGTGGAAAGATCAAATAATGACCCTTCAGACTGTGAGTTAGATGTGAAGCTGGGGGGGTGAATGGAAGGTTGTCATTGCTGTCAATTAAATGTAACTGGGAGAGGAGAGCCATTTGGAGTCAGTGTGTGCTTTTTATTGTTCAAATACGACTTAAGGTGGATATAGGCCAAGAACAAACAGAAAACATTATGTTGGACTTCGCATTCAACACAGTGTTGAAAGAGAACAACAGGCATAAACCGGATGACCTTATAATTTACTAAGATGTGGGTCTTAGTTCTTAGCAATTCTATAACCATAAAGACCATCCCCTTTTGAGAATACCCATGGAATATGGATTTTTTCCTTATTTTTGATTCCATCACATGCTAGCTTTTAACCTGTCTGCTGGGAAGCCTTCCATTTTTACTGAACGGTAACGTTGCCTAACCAGAACTTTAAAACCTCCTATTTCTCCTAATCTCTGAAGTATTTGACTATTGTGTTCTAACTTGAATGAAGTCTTACTTCTTTGAAGGTAAACTTTTTCAAATTCTCCTTCTCTCTTTGGAAGTAGGCAGAATCTAAAAGAATGAATACAATCATGTTAAAAAGTTAAACTGAGGCAGATGGAACAGCCTGTGAGCCTATATACACCTGTATAATCTCCAGGTTACCATGATATTAAATTTAAAGCTGTAACCACACTTTACTACCTGTGTTCTTCATTTGGCAGTGACACACAGTAAAGGGACAGGCTAATAAATTACTGCTGTTAGGAATGTCCGTGACACCTTGGGAAGCTAAAATGCAGGCTGGGAGCATAGTGCAGTAATGTGGCACTGAGTTGCAGAATTTGAGAAACAAGACAGAGGGTCATAGGGGAAGGGAGGGAAAAATGAAACCAGATGAAACCAGGGAGGGAGACCAACCCTAAGAGACTCTTAACCTCAGGAAATGAACAGAGGGTTGCTGGAGGGGATTGGAGTGAGAAGGATAGGGTGGCTGGTGAGGGACATAGGGGAGGATATGTGCTATGGTGGGGGGAGAAAATAAGGAAATAGAGAAGTTAGAAGAAAAAAACAAAAAACCCAAAACTACGCAGGGAACCGGGAGGTGATTTCCGGTCTCTGTCTTGCTCAGTCATTTTAGATTCTTGTGGTCCTTTTGTTCTAACCACACCACACCCTTTGCTGGTGGGATACTGGGGTGTGACCTCTACTTGGATGGAACTCTTGATGGGACATGCACTTTCATAGCTTCCTGTCTTTGCTCTTGAGATTTCCTTTCCTGGAATCCTGGGTCTGTCTTCTACACTTGGGGAAAAATCCTTCCCAGTGCAAGGATACGGAGAGCACTCTTTTTTTTGAAGCAAAATGATACTTCTTTCCTCAGCCCTGGTTTTTGTTGGGTAAACATTTTGATTAGTAGCCTGGGGTGGGAGAGATTCTCTAAGGGCTTTCTTGCATAACACGATATGACTCCTTGAAGTGTTTTCTCAAGAAGCTTTTTGCAGACCTCTGGACTCTGGTTTTGGCCCAGTTGGATATGGAGGCTGAGGGTGGGAACCCCGGTGACTAGATATGTTGCTGAGATTGGAGGGTATGTGGGGCGGTGGGGGGTGAAGGGAGGCACCTGAGAACTGGGGACTAACCCCCTCGAGGGAAAGCAAGCTCTCCCAGGAATCTAAAACTGTTTGCTCTTTATTGTGTGATTTATCATTTTTTTCAGTCTCCCCAGCAAATTTCCAGTAAAAGTCTGTGCTAATCACCAATGAAGGTGGAGGGGGGCCCTGGGATAAAGCCCTTACAGGCTCAAGACTGGTAACTGAGGTTCCCTATGGGATGCTCACTACCTCTGGATGACATAAGGAGTCAAGGTCTATCTTCTTATGCTGTCTCCTTCAGGCAGTCCCCCATGATTGTCCCAGATAGAGCTAATGTCCTCCTCTAAATGATAGTACTTTATTCATTGGGCAGAACTAAATCTGTGACCTGAGATTAACTCGTGTGTCTGGCTTACTCACTAAAGTATGAATTACCTGAAGGCAGGGTGCTGGCCTTTCTTGCTCCTGTATCTCCAGCATTGAGTAATGCTAGGCCTAGACTAGGTGCCCAGGATGGGATAGAAATGGGCTGCCAGATACAGTTCTATGAACAGCATCCTTATTTTTTATGTTGGCTATTGGTACTAACATAATCCTAACCTAGAGCGTTGAAGGAAACTGTTCTAGGCAGCTTTCAGATTTTCCTGGCTAAGCTCTCCCATGCAAGAATCCTATCGGCTAAGGCTTTCCGTAGTTGGACATTTTGCTTATAGGTTAATAAGAACACTGACTTTTCTCTCTAGCAGCTGGAAAGCTGCATTTTTCTTGATAGTTGACCTTGCTCCATTTGGGAACTTGGCATCCAATTAGGCCTGAGGATGTACAGACCACGGGGTGGGGTTATAACCAGGTCAGCCTTCCTCTTGAAATAGTTATGAAAGCCAACTCCGAAGCAAAATAAGCATTAAGGAGGTTTTAGGACACAATAGCTAAACGTACATTTCTCAGTTTATTCCTATTGGAGGACAAAGAAGGGTGATACAAGGTGTTGGTCCAGTAGAGTGGTACTTGTCACTTGATTGAAATATGAGAAGCTTAAGTGTGTGTGTGTGTGTGGGGGGGGATGGGTGGAGAGAGCAATCGATTGATCATGGATTTAGCCTTTCTGATAACTTCCTCAGTAAAATGCATATAAGGCTTCCCCTTCCGGGGTGAGGTTTCAGAGGGTATTATCGTTGGTTCATGTTCAAGCATGACCAGGAGCTTCCTCCGTGGCTGATTCAAGGGTCTCCTGATCCCATCATTTCTCTACAACTGTCAAGTGCATGAAATTACCATGGGAAGGTGAAAGTGTAGTGCCCTGGTTAGAATCCTGGGCTGGAGTCAGCTGGAGAGCTTGGTCATAGGACATCTGGATAAATAGTTGTCTCCAAGTTAAAAAGCAAAGTTCTTCTCAACCGATCACGTTAGGCATTTGTGTCATGTAGATACATTGTGGAGTTTGACATCACAAACTTTAATCTATCTTCCAGGTGTATATCTCGATCCCGTGACTTTGTAAGTTACTCAGATTCTGGGAACCCATTCCCTACCTGCTACCTGAGCTAAGGTGTATAACCTAGAAAACCTTCATTAGAGTGGTGATGATGGGGGTGGGGGGCTGGGCAGCAATTATGTCTGAGACCACTGTTTACTCCCCATTATCTCTATTCTGTCATCTCAGGAACAGATCTGTGGTGTAGACCAGGATGACAATGTGTCTTGCATAAGCTACACATGCTCCTTTGCAGTTAGGTGTGAGTGTGTTAGCATTTCTGGCCACAACGTGAGCTGAAGTTTGTGTGTGGAAAAATTTAGAAAGGCTCTTTAAGGGAGAAACAGCCTACTTGTCCTCCTTTGCTTCCTCCTCCCAGGTGCCTGACATTCAAGAGGTGATACAAGTGCTCCAGCAGCTCTCTGGACCCTAAGGGGACTTTGAGAATGGAAGCCATGATCTGGGGGTGATGGGATAGAAAAACGGAGAAAACCTGGGTTCTTGAATCCCTGTTGGAGCTCTTTGAGAATTTTGGGGTGAGAGAATTGTGTCTAAGTCATAGTTTTTAATTTTTGAGTTTACATGCAGTCAGACTTTGTTCCAGTTGAGAGATGGTGAGGATCATGCCATTTTTTTTTTTTTTTTTTGCAAGTGATAGGGAGATGTCCCAAAGATTGCCCTCTTGGTCAGTTTTCAGCTGGGCCAGTTGGCTGGAACAAGATCTGGAGGGATTTGGGTCCAAGCTGGAATAAAGCAAAAGTTTGGCTCCAAAAGGAGAGTCTAGGAAAAAAATGCCACCAATTCTCTATTTACCTGCTGCGTGTTACCTTGGACAAGTACGATAGCAGCCCTGACGTTAGGCTGTTCCCTAATTCCTGCTGCATCTCCTAAGTGAGATAATTATTACATAATACGGCTCAGAGTAGTTACCCAAATTGTGTTTTCTTGTACGGATTTTGCTGAAATATGCATAGAGAGCGCCTGTTCCTCGGCCATCAAAAAGGTGGAAATATTTCCTTCCTCCCTAGGTTTGCATGGTTTGGTAAGTAAAAGGCTCGTAGTTTCTTTACTGGGATTTCTTACCCGCTTTCCACTCTGCTCTCAACTATTCCTCTTTGTGGCTACTGACGGGCCTGGGCCTGCCTGGCTCTGAGGGAGGTGGGAAGAGAGAGGGTGGACACCACACTTCAACCTTCATTCCGGTGCACCCTGGCTTGTCTCTGCTCATAGCAGAGCTGATGGCTCTTCTTCTCCCTTGGGATGTTCTGCTAAACACAATTACATGCTGCGTTTGACAACAGAGCTGGTAATTTATGTGCTGCTGGAATGGAGAAGGAGGAAGGTAATCGAGATGAATATCAATGTGCTCTGAAAAGATACCACAATTTCTTATCCCTTTCAGGAATCAGGCTCTGGTTAAGGGAGGGAGGCTGTTCATTGGTCATTGGGCAGACTGATTTAAAACCACCTTGACTTTAGAATTATGTGCAGGGGGAGAATGCAGAATCCCTGCCAAGGATGGTCTAGTGTCGGGGAGGGGGGTGTGTTGGGAAGGTGAGGGAAGTGTGTTGGGAAGGTGAGGGGGGTGTGTTGGGAAGGTGTGGGGGCTGAAACCTGTATCACATTGTCAGCTTGCAAATATTTGAAGTCATGGACTTAATATCCACGAGACCTTGAGGATGATTACACTTCTCTGAATTTTGGTTTTGTCCTCTATAAGTGAAAGATGAAATCTTGCCATTGACATCAACCTGGATGGGACTGGAGGGTATTATGCTGAGTGAAAAAAGTCCATCAGAGAAAGACAATTTACCTGGTTTCACTCATGTGCAATACAAGAGTGCAGAGGACCATAGTGGAAGGGAGGGAAAACTGGGAAGAAATCAGGGAGACAAACCATGAGGGACTCTTAACTATAGGAAACAAACTGAAGGTTGCCAGAGGGGACGTGGGTGGGGGTTGGGGAAACTGGGTGATGGGCATTAAGGAGGGCGTGTGATACGGTGAGCACTGGGTGTTACATGCAAATGATGAATTACTGAACTCTACATCTGAAGCTAATGATGTACTGTATGTTGGCTAATTAAACTATGAAAAAGAAGAAAACACAACCTCATTGGGTGCTTCTGAGGGGTAAAAGCTAAATTACTTAGGTCACCTACCTGAGATAGTTGTTGGCCTTGAACAAAGTAGATGCTCACAAATTCCATTCTTCACCTAGAGTCAAAGGGCCACGCTTCATTCCTACAGATATTTGTGAAAATAACTCTTTGCAAAGTCTTACCAGTGACAGAGTGATGGCCTTTCATTACGTTAAAGAAGTGTTGCTGCACCACTTAGTATCACCATAAACAAACTTGGTTTTGAGGAGCAGGTGTAAATGGGTGGGTAAATTCAAATGTCTTACGTTTTCTGTTTTCCAAAAAGTAATTAAAAAGTACCATTTCCATATTACCGCTTTATTAAGGTTTCATTTTTTTTTAGCTAAGGTTTCATTTTTTTTAAATTTGAGTGTTTTAAGATTCACTGTTTATGCACCACACCCAGTGCTCCATGCAATACCTGCCCTCTTCAATGTCCACCACCAGGCTCACCCAACTCCCCCTTCCAAAACCCTGTTTGTTTGAGTCCACAGTCTCTGATGGTTTGCCTCCCCTTCCAGTTTCCCCCAATTCACTTTGCCTTGCCTTGCCCTAATGTCCTCCATGTTATTCCTTATGCTCCTTAAGTGAAACCATATGATGATTGACTTTCTCTGCTTGACTTAACTTCTCTCGGCATAATCTTCTCCAGTCCCATCCATGTTGATACAAAAGTTGGGTATTCGTCCTTTCTGATGGAGGCATAATATTCCATTGTATATATGGACCATATCTTCATTATCCATTCATCTGTTGAAGGGCATCTTGGCTTTTCCAAGTTTGGAGATGTTGGCCATTGCTGCTATGGACATTGAGGGTACATGTGGCCCTTCTCACTGCTTAAGATTTTATTTTTAAACAATCTCTACACCCAATGTGTGGGGCTTGAACTAAAACCCCAAGATCAAGAGCCACAGGCTCTACCAACTGAGCCAGCCAGTTACCCCTATTATCCCTTTAAATGCAGCCTCTTTCCCTTCCTGAGAGCCATAATCTGGGAACCAGGCCATTTCCCCATAATACCATAGCCGGCTCTACCCTCCTTGTGTTACCTTCATAGTAACTCACAAAATGCTCTGGATCCATCTAAGACTCTGCAAGAATGAGAGTTCCTAACTTTTTTTTTTTTTAAGATGGAAGAAATGATATGAAGCCTCAGGCAGAGGTGGTCCCTGTTCCTGTTGGGTCCTGTGAATGGCCCATGGGTGGCACATAAGCAGCAGCCCAGGAAAAAATTCCTCTTTGGAGAAAGTCCTCAAGAATGGCTGCATCTCTCACCACTCCTTCCTCTCTCAGCTCCTAGGCCCCGGATCCCTTCACTGCTTTGTGCTGTTGGTTGTGGGTTTCCACTTCCTCCTTTCTCTTTAGTTTTCTTGGGCTCTGCAGCTGATCTCTCCATGTTGCCTGAGGTCTAGAAATTTTCAGCTTTGCCCTGGAGAACCCACAGCTGTGCTCCAACCCCCAAGAGAAGTGAGGAAATTTGGGTAGCTCAAGCTCCACTGAAGACCCAGAAGATCCTTATTCCACCAAGAGGTGACAGTCTCTCCTCTGGCTCCGGGACCACCTATAGGAGGCAGAGGGTGAGCGGTAGCAGTAATTTGGCTTGCTTTCTGTCATGAGAAACTGGCCACTTAGCACATCTACCTTAAAGCTGGGAGAAAAAGTCAGTGCTCATTTGTTTTCATTTCATGGCTGCTTTGTCTGAATTAGCACGTAGCAGGTGCTTAGTCTCTGTAGCAAGAAGTGGAATTGAAAACCTCTCCTGTAGTCAAGTGCGATGGCTCCAGTCTATGCTTTGTCATTGGAACTGGAGCCTCCCCAAACCCATCCATGGTTCCTGGGCTAAAACCAAGGCACTTGGACCCAGTGGCACTGCAGGCTGCCCAGAATCCCTGAAGCTGGTTCTGGCTCATCTAGCGTGGCTTTTACACTCCTGTCACTGTTGGTTACGTTCTCTCTAGCCCCTGAGGTCATGGAGTTGCCCAGCCTACCCCTCTGAATGTGTGGGACTTCCTGTTGCAGACCCACCAAGGAAAACTCTTCACTGTTCCTCTGGATGGTGGTTCTTTTCTCCTGAGGTCGTGTGTTCCCCCCTCTGCTTTCTGGAGCTTCCTCCTTTCTCTCACTTCTTCTGCTCATGTGACTATAGTTCAAGAGGCCCCGTTGGGCTTCCTCCACATGACGAGAGAACCCAAGAAGCTTTGTAGTAAGAATTTCTGATGCCTCTGCTACCCATCATCCTCCCTTTGTTAGAGGGTCTAGTTTTTTTTTCTTGGAGTTGGTGGTGAGGCTGGGTGACTAGGCCTATCCCAAATGAGGTAAAATCTTGAGAGAGGTACAGGACTTTATAAAGGCAGAGGTTATAGAATTATTACCTCTAGAAATGTGCATAAACATAAACATAAAATGTCTTTTATGTTTGTTGTATTTATTCCAGCCAAATGTGACCTAATCAGCTTACTAATCAGTCTTGTGGATAACAAATCTTTTGAGCTTCCCATGTGAGCTTAGCGTGCATTAAGGGCCCCGACGAACACAGAACGAGGAGAGGGCATAGCTCCTGTTTTGAGGCATTTTTATTTCAGTTAAGTAAAAGATGAATAATCATGTCCCAAAGAATTTCCCACCAGGGAGTTGTTCATTGATTGCTGCATTTGTGTGTGTGTGTGTGTGGGGGGGGGGTAGTGGGTGTGTGCAGGAACACCCGCCATGGAGCCATAGTACAGTCACAAAGCCAGCCTGGGATTGGGGATTGGAGGAATCAGGTTTGAACCTCCGTTCCCTTCTTACTAGTTGGGGCTCTTTGAATTCTGAGTCATGAGCAGAAACCATTTGTTGAGGACTTTCCGTGCACATCGCCAAACTGCAAAGTGCTGTGGGATTGCGGGAGAAAGGCGAGGTGCGACGCCCACCCTTGAGCTGCAGTCTCAACAGAAGCAATGAGACAAAACAGCAGATGACAACATCCTCCTCATGTGTTGGCCCCAGAATGGATGAAGGGGGAGTCTATGACTGCGAACATATGCCCTGCCAGATTGATCTAGGGAAGAGATTTATGGTTCTTTAGTGTGCAATCTGAATTAAAGGCTACCCCATTTATGGAGCTCCTACTGTATTTCAGGAAGCAAGCAAGTGATGATGGCACGTGAACACATTCCACATTAGCTTTCCCTCCCCCTCTTTTCCCATGTTGGCCTCTTGAAATCTGACATCTGGATATCCATGATCAGGTGTGATCTTACTCTTTCCATCCAGAGGAGGAGCTTCTGGTTGAAAAAAAAAAAAAAAATAGCTCAAGATCAAACACTAAGCTGGGTCAAGCTCACATTCTAACTTTGCATGGTCTCTGCCCATTTTCTCCGAGTGCGGATTTGGCAACTGAGACCTGGTTAGATAGTTGAAGATGATCCTGCGCTGAGCTGGGATCCAACCCTGCGTTTGTCGGATTCCCAAGCCTGAGGCTGTCTCTGTCCATAAGCTTGAGGGGTTAGAATCTTAGATTTTTTGGAAGAAATCTTTGCTGTATGTTAGAAAAGAGCATAACAGTGTACACTATAGGGAACCTCCTATTATACAAAAGAGCCCTAAAATAATCCAGTGCTTCTCAAACGTGCGTGTAGGTCACTGGGGGATCCTGTAAGTCTGCGGTGGGGACTGAGATGCTGTATTCCCGCTGTACTACTGGCACATAAAGTGCACCTTGTGTAGTAAGAGTCTAAACCAGGTTTCTCAGTCTGGACCCAGTTGATACTTTGGTCGGATACTTGCTCATTGTGGGGGTTGTCTTGGGTATTGTAGAATGTTTAGCAGCATCCTGACCTCTTCCCACTGGATGTCCATAGCGCCATCCCCAGTATGATACCAAAGATATCTCCTCACAATGCCAAATGCCCCCGGGGGGTAAGATTGCTCCCATGTAAGAACTACAGGTCAAAACCAGTGGTTCCCAAACTGGTCTGCACGTTGGAATCAGCTGAGGAGCTTCAAAAAGACACAGCGCCTGTGTCCCACTCGGCAGATTGTGGTTTACTTGACCTGGAATGTGGCCCAGGCTTTTGAATGTTGAAATGCTTCCCAGGTGATGCCAGTGTGCAGTCTCTAGTCTAAACTCAGACTCTGGTCCAGTCAGCTTCTCCTTAAGCTTTCAGGAAGCTGCCAGGCCCAATACTCCCAGCTGCCCGTGGCTGACGAGACACCTGGTCCTGGGAAAGGAAGGGGAGTTTCCAGGCTTCATTCATCACATACAGGCCAGCTCTGAGTTGGCTTGAATTATCCAGTGGGAAAGACACTTATGCAGGGCTGGAATATATTGAGCCCCATCCATCATGCTGTCTGGGCTGCTTTGCATACAGAAGCTGTAGAGGCAAATCTTGATCTTGAGGGTTGTGTTCCAGATTCACCACAATAAGGCGAATAGCACACTAAAGTGAATCGAATAATTTTTTGGGGTTCCCAGTGCCTGTAAAAATTATGTTTACAGTATACTGTGATCTATTAAATAATAGTATGTCTAAAAAGCCAATGTATATACCTTAATTTAAAAAAGCTTATTGCCAAAAAAAACTAGCCATCAGAACTTTTAGCAAGTTATGATCTTCTTGCTGGTGGAGGGTCTTGCCTCCATGTTGATGGCAGCCAACTGATCAGGGCGGTGGCTGATGAAGGCTAGGGTGGTGGTGGCAATTTCTTAAAATAAGACAACGGTGATGTTTGCTGCATCATTGACTTTTCCTTTTGCAAACATTTCTCTGTAGCATGCAGTGCTGTTTGATAGCATTTTATCCAAGTAGAACTTTTCTCAAAACTGGGGCCAATCCTCCCTAACCCTGCTGCTGCTTTATCAGCTAAGTTCATGGAATATTCTAGATCCTTTGTTATTTTAACAATCTTCACAGCATCTTCACCAGGAGTGGATTCCATTTCAAGAAACAGCTTGCTTTGCTCATCCATGAAAAGGAACCCTTTAGCTATTTAAGTTTGATCATGAGGTTGCACCAATTCAGGCTTATCTTAAGGTTCCATTTGTAATTCTAGTTCTCTTGCTGTTTCCACCACATGTGCAGGTACTTCCTCCTCTGAAGTCTTGATTCTAAGTCCCTCATGAGGGTTGGAATCAAGTTTTTCCTACCTCTTGTTAATAATACGGGTATTTTGACCTCTTTTTGTGAATCATGCATGTGCATGTGTTTCCATACTCAATGTGGGGCTTGAACTCACGACCTTGTGATCAAGAGTTGTATGCTGATCGAGTTGTGTGCTTTTAACTACTGAGCCAACCAGTTGCCCCAGAATTGTGAATGTTCTTAATGACATCTAGAATGGTGAATCCTTTCCAGAGGGTTTTCAGTTTATTTTGCCTGGGTTCATTAGAAGAATTTCACTTACATGTGGAATTCAAGAAACAAAACCAAAGGGAAAAAACCAAGAAAAGGCAGGCAGAGAGTGGGGGAAGCCCTGCTTTAGCCCTCAGCCCTCTTTGCTGAGCAGAGAGCCCGTTGCAGGGCTGGATCCCAGGACTCTGAGATCATGACTTGAGCCCAAGGCAGAGGCTTTAACCCACGGAGCCACCCAGGAGCCCCAAGAGACTCTTAACTATAGAGAACAAGCAGATGGTTACCAGAAGGGAGGTGAGTGAGAGGGTGGGGGAAATGGTTGATGGGGATTTAAGAGGATGCTCATCACGAGCACAGAGTGATATATAAAATTGTCAAATCACTGTGTCGTATACGTAAAATAAAACTGTTAAATTTAAAAATTCAGTGATTTGAAATCACAAATACTTAAAACACTAGAATTTAAAAACCTTGTGATTCCTTTGGATTTTTTTTTTAATCTATGGCAGCTATAGCCTTACAAATGTATTTCCTAAATAACAAGACTTGAAAGTAAAAATTACTCCTTGATCCATGGGCTGCAGAGTGGATGTTGTGTTAGCAGGTACTCAAACTTGCATTTCATTGTAGAGCTCTATGAGCCTCTTGGGTGATTCGGTGCATTGTCAGTGAGCAGTGATGTTTTGAAAGAAATCTTTTTTTTCCCTCTTGAGCAGTAGGTCTCCACAGTAGGCTTAAAATATTCAGTAAATCCTGTTGTAAACAGATGTGCTCTTACCCAAACTTTGTTCTTCCACTTATAGAGCCTAGGAAGAGTAGATCTAACATAATTCTTAAGAGCCTTAGGATTTTAAGGATGGCAAATGAGCATTGGCTTCAACTTGAAGTCTCCAGCCACATTAGTACCTACTGAAAGAGTCAGCCTGTCCTCTGAAGCCAGGCATTGACTCCTCTCTGGCTCTGAAAAGCCTAGATGGCATCTTCCAATAGAAGGCTGTTTCATCTGTACTGAAATCTGTTGAGTGTGTAGCCATGTTCGTGAATTAGCTAGGGCCCCTGGAGAACTTGCCGCAGCTTCCGTAGCAGCCTCTCTTGCTTCATCTTGCACTTCTATGTTATACAGATGGCCTCTTTCTGGAAACCTCTTGAACCAAGCTCTGTTGGCTTCCAGCTTCCTTCAGCTTCCTCACTTCTCCCAGCCCTCCCAGAATAGAGTTAGCTCCTTGCTCTGGATTAGGGTTTGGCTTAGGGGAATGTTGTGGCTGGTTGGATCTTCTCTGGACAACTCAAACTTTCTCCCCATCGGCAATAAGGCCGTTCTGCTTTCTCATCATTTCTGTGTTCACTGGAGTGGCACTTTTAATTTCCTTCACAAACTTTTCCTTTCTCTTCACAACTTGAGTAACTGGTGCAGCCTAGCTCTTGGTCTATCTCTGCTTTCAACAAATCATTAAGCTTAATCATTTCTGACTTTCACTTTAAAGTGAGAGATATGCGACTCTTCTTTTTGCTTGGACACTTAGGGGCCATTGTAGGGTTATCAACTACCCTAATTTCAATATTGTCTCTCTCCAGAGAGATGGGGGAGCAGCTGGCTGCTGGAGCAGTCACAACAGAGCACTGATCAGTTAAGTTTGTGGTCTAACATGGCATGGTTCATGGTGCCCCCCAACAATTAACAATAGTAACATCAAAGAGCACAGATCACTGCAACAAATACAATAATGAAAAGGTTTGAAACAGTGTGGGAATTGCCAAAATATCACACACAGGCATGAAGTGAGAAGATGCTATAGGAGAAAGGATGTTTGTGAGACGTAGGGTACTCATCAACCTTCAATTTGTGTTTAAAACAAACAAAAACAAAAAAAACCCCAGAAATCTCTACAAAGTGCAATGCAGTGAAATAGGTATACATGTGTCTGTTTTAATCTCCATGAATCCCATTTTGAGCTGGTGATCTCCCATCGGCGCTGTAACAGGCCTCTGCCATAGCTTGGCTCCTTAACCTACCCCCCCCCCCCATGGAACCATCGTTTATTACTCTTGAATCCGGAGGCTAGGATCATAGTCTACTGTTTGAAGTTTGGACTGATGGTGCTTGGAGGCAGAGAATCTTTGCTGGGTATTAGATCTCACCCATGGAACGAATACCTCTTTAGTTGTCATCTCCGCTGATCCTGTACGTGTGTCCTAGAACTTCTCATTCTAAGGTTATTCCTTTCTAAAGTCCATCTAAGATTTTGCTGTATGATGTGAGATGCTGTGATGGTGGACATAAATTTGCACTTGGTGCCTTGGATAGGAATTACTCATTAAGGACTTGTCAGGTGAGCCTCTGCTTCCATGGAAATTATCAGAGGAAGGATAAACTCAGGGCTATTATTTGTACTCCCTATTCCCTCACACTCACTTTAGCTTTCTTTTTTCTCTCCTGGTAGTACAGGAGAGAAGACTGAATTGCAGTGGTTGGAACCACGGATGAGAGAAACACGCAGTAATGTGTGTGGGGAACTCTCTCGGGTGGCAGCCCGGGGCTGATAGGACTTTTAGGACTAGTCACCTGGATTAGGTTCCCAGACCACTCTGGTATCAGGATTACTAGCAAGTTGCCTAAAGGCCCTGAGCCTCAATTTCCTTACTTTTATTTATTTTTAAAAAGATTTTATTTACTTGACAGAGATCACAAGTAGGCAGAGGCAGGCAGAGAGAGGGGGAGAAGCAGGCCCCCCACCGAGTAGAGAGCCTGATGTGGGGCCCTATCCCAGGACCCTGGGATCATGACCGGAGCCGAAGGCAGAGGCCTTAACCCACTGAGCCACCCAGGCGCCCCAAATTTCCTTAATTTTAAATGGGAAGGTTAATAACACCTGTAGACTTGTTATGAAGATACCATGAAGTCTCCTGTTTACTGAGCACTATGTGCCAGAAATATGTATGAGCTCAATTAATTGCCCCAACAAATCCCACAAGGTTGATTGATCTGCTCCCTCTCATTTTACAGCTGGGGGAATGAAGGCTCAGAGAGGTGGAGTAATTCACCTGAGCTCACACAAGGAGGAGCATGCTAGGCTGTCTGACCCTGGGGCATGTGATTTTAGGAACTTAGCCTCTACTGCTTATTACAAAGTGGCTGGGCATAGTTCGTGATCCAAAATGTTACTGTTCCCTTCCCCTGCTCTCTGCAACACGTTTTTCTGATTCTACGACCCACTGATAAAATGGATAAAGCTGAAAGAGACAGGTTTTCTAGAGGGAGAATTCATGGATCTTTTGGATATGACATCAAACAGCTTAGGGAAATCAGGACAGGCTGATATGAGGGGCAGAATTGATGAGGGTGACCTAGGAATCTAGCCTGCTCTTAGTTACTTGAAAACCACTGCAGAGATGCCCAAAGGAGCGAATCACTTACGTGTAATGGAAGGGGGAGGTGAATGGAGAACTAAATGTGGATTAACTGTGTGCCTTGGTTATGGTAATCGATTACAGAAGGGCCCAGCAAGTCATGAGCTGTCCGTGGCTTGGCCATCTCTACTGTCCTCAGTTCTAGAAGGCCGTGAGCGCCCCATCCAGCTGGCAGGCAGCTCATTACCCGGTTTCTCAATCAAGCACTTGTACGTTGACCGACATTTTTGGGGGCAAAATCCAAAGTAATAAACTCAAACATCTCCTCTGACTTGGGATTTGAAGTTCTCTTCCTCTGGCTGATCCTGGAGATGAGAGGAGAGAATGCACAGTGGAGTGGCAGCACGGCCGAGAGCCGACCATGGACCCGGCACCTCACCAGAGGGTTGACGCGCCTTACAGAATTCGGAGCTCACACAAGCTTGAGGGATGGGTTCTTGCTCTCTCTTTTATAGATGAGGACAAAAGGCTCAGGGGGATGATTTACCTAAGGTTGAATGCTTTGTAAAAGGAATTGGAATTAAAGCAGAATCACATCGAGAAAGAGGTGTTTCTGAAAGAACTGAGGGCCATCTTGAACGATCGTTCAAGATTGGGTTCTGGGCCCCTGGGTAGCAGAAGGCCGGCTCTCCTGGGAGTGTGGAGTGCCTGCTGGGGCCCAAGCCCTGGCAATCGCTTTACAAAGTGTTTCTGAAAGGGTCTTCCATGCATCTAGGCATATACCCTTGCTGTCGGAGATAGATTTTCTATCCCGAAGTGTGACAGCTTCCCCTAAGTGTTCCTGTCACTGGCTCAGTGATAAAAAGGGTGATTTCCATAGTTTTCCCGGCATGTAGAGGATGAGATAGTGTCACATGTAATGAAGCTCAGAAAGGCCATAATATCCTAAGCTTCTGCCTCATCGTTCTTTCAGTTCGTCTAAGCAAGTTCAGACCTGCTCCCATTTTGCATTTATCAGAACATAATGTGGAGGTGAAAATTCAGTTGCTGCTGTAGTTTGGCACATTGCCCCGAATCTTGCCAATAGAGCTTAAGGGACCCCATGAATCACAGCATGCTGGGTCCTCTCCCCATGTAGTTCCAAACCCTGAGCTACTTTTTCCTAATCAAACTAAAAATAGTCTTTTTATTCCCCTACCCCCCCTTAGCCTTGAGGCCTTTGTGCAATTTTTGCTGCTCAAGTTGGAGGCAGGAGGAGCATTCATATGTGCCTGTCACATGTGACATTCATTCACATGTCCCCCTATTCTGGGGTCTCTGGGTGCACTCTGCTGCTTCCTGTTTCCTGTTATCTTGGTGTATTGGAAAGATCCCCAGGTTTGGTCACCAGCTGACTTTTTGACTGTGTGCAAAATTACCTTTGAAAGGATACATTAACATTCTTCGGTCTTGGTTTTGCCATTGGAAAAATTGGGAAATTCATTCACTTCCCACGCCCTAGGGGATTTGGGGCCAAGCACCCGAGATAGGCTGGTGAGCAAGTTCAAACTCATCCATGCCCTTTCACAGTGGGAATCTCTGGGACCAAATGGTTTGGACTGAGCAACCCCTAGGGCTTGCCAGGCCTTGAAGTTGTCCCCTTCTGCCCCACCAGGTAAGTATTAGAATCTCCATTAGAGAGCAGAGGGGATGAGGCACTGAGGTGGTAGGTCATGTTCCCAGCCTCACACAGCAAATATGCCACAGAACTGGAGCTCCAAATTATGTTCTACTTCCAAAACCCACTGGTTCTCCAGACTCTGATCGGTGAGCCTAAGGGAAAGGAAGCTAATGTTGGCTAAATGCCTCTTTAGTCATAGTCAACTCCTTGAAAAGAGGAATTGTAACCTCCATTGTGCAGAGGAAGGAACTCAGACTGAGAAATTCTCAGGGATTTGCTCAGTCTCCCAGATAATGGAGGCAGGAGGGAGAGCGGGCACTCAGGCCTGCTGTCAGTCTCCAGAGCTCACGGCCGGGCCTCTGCTCCCCTGGTTGTGGCTCCCTGGGTCT
>CM053617.1:33237354-33256716 GCA_028646535.1 Procyon lotor | reverse complement strand
TGATCTGCAAATATCTTCCATTCAGTAGAATGCCTTTTCGTTTTGGTGATGATCTCCTTTACTGTGCAAAAGCTTTTAAGCTAGATGTAATGCCATTTTGTTTATCTTAGCTTTTGTTGTCCTTGCCTGAGGAGACTGGTCCAAAAAACTATTGCTAAGCCCAATGTCATGATATTTTTCTTGATTAACTGATTTGATGGATCTCTCCCACGCCACCCCAAATATAAGCTCCAAGAGAGAAGGAAATGGTCTGTCTTCTTCATTCTGTATTCTTAGTGCCCGGAGCACAAGGTAGGTGCCTCATGTCTGTTAAGTGAATAAAGGCATTATATATTTGCAAGCAGGGAAGTACAGGATGAAAGTGGTGCTTAAGGAGGACTACAGATCAATAAAATTCAGGGGAATCAAAGACCGCTTAGATGTAGAAATGACAGAGAAAGGAAATGGAAGGAGAGTACATTTATGGTGTTTCTGCCCGTTATAGTCCCTCTGCCAATTGAATGAGAATCTGTATGTGGAGGGGCCCACATCTGTGTGTTTTACAAGCTCCCTGGGAGCCTCTGGTACTCAGCAGGACTGAGAATGTGATTGTGCTAGATGACCTATAACTGTGTTGCCCACAGAAATAGACTGCCCAGCCACATACATGATTTTGAACTTTTTTTAAGTAGGCTCCTTGCCCAGTGTGGAGCCCAGCATGGGGCTGGAGATCACAACCCTGAGCTCAAGACCTGAGCTGAGATCAAGAGTTGTACACTTAACCAACCGAGCCACCCAGATGCCCCTTGAATTTTCTGATAATGACAGCAAAGTAAAAGTAACCTGTGAAATTAACTTTTATAATGTTTTATTTAACCTGATACAACTATTTCAACATGTCATACATATAAAAATTGAGTGGTCTTAGGATTTTTCATTAATATGCCTTCAAAATTAGTGTGTCGCTTACACTTACAGCATATTGCAATTTGGACTAGTCACATTTTAAGAGCTTGGTAGCCATATAGGATTGAGGAGCCTGTATTAGGCGATATGGAACCACAGGCCCCTTCTGGTTGTAGCATCTAACAGCTGATCCTGAGCACAGCAAGGAGATCTGATTCTGAAACGTAAAGCAGCCCAACGTGTATTGGGAATCACATTTGTTTCTTATTCTTACTCAAATCCATGTTCTTCCCAAATCTGGCTCTTGGGTCTGGATTCATTCCTATTAGCAGTCTGTCAGTACCTGGATCGGCACTATCTTGCTTATAACCTGTCAGGAGGTTTCTTTTTTTTTTGTTTTAATCATGAATAGGACTCAGGATCTAATTTTTAGCCAGTGGATGTCACTGTTTACTCAAGGAGTGTCCTTGGAGAAGACAATCCAATCCAGGGACATGTGCACATAGCAGTCAATGTTTCCTCTTCCCCTGTATTTGTGTTTCCCTTCTAATTTGGTGGAGTGACCAATTTTTAGGAAGGGAACTTGAGGTGGTCAGCACTGTCTCACCAATGTCACCTAGAGGTGTTCACTGGTCCTGGAGATTCAAAGTCCCTTTTAATAGAAGTCATTACCCAAAATGACAAGGCAATCAGCAACCAAGTTAATTGTAGTAAAAAAAAAAAAAAAAAAAAAAAAATGAAAATAAAAAAAAAATCCTCGATCTTTTTTTTTTTTAATTTTTTTAAATTTGTGTTTCTTTAAAAAAACCTGTTTGCGTGGAGCAAAGGTCACGGTCAGCCTGTAGCCAAGTCTGGCCCACAGCTGTGTGACACATGTAGTGTTTGGAAAACAATTGTGCTAACACTTACACTGGAGAGTATTTCACACAAACATTTGGATTTCTGGCTTCTGAAAGGCTGGGAAGACTCTGGCCACATTAGATTCATACCCTGTAAAGTTGCAGCTATTACAAAATCAGTTGCTTGATAAGATTGTCGTGCCCTCTTCATTTTCCACAGGCCTTCCCATTCCTGACTACTCCCCAACCCAGGTCACTTGACTCAAGTCGTCAGCCTAACCTCTGTCGGCATTTGGGTTTCTTGGACTAAAAGCCACATAGATAATTATATTGACGACTTTTTCAGGTATCTGAAGGATGGGATGATTTGGGGGGGAAGTGATATGTGGTTAGTTCTGAAAAATATGTTTCTGGCTTTAGGTTTAGGGCTGAAGAATCCTGGGCTCAGGGTAGGACCAGGTTAAGACCTGTTGATTAGAGATACCTCTTCAAAATGACAGATAGCCCAGGTGGCCAAGAGCCCTTTTCTGTAGCTCAGGATGTGGGAGATGGGGAAAAAAATAAAAGAGGGAAGAGAGTTCGGTAGGATCTCTGATGCCGAGGTTGGAGGGTATAAGGATTGACCCCACTGGCTTTCTCTAACCTTTACTCCAGTGAGTGCAGAGTTGGGGTGACTCTTCTTTTTCTAAGGCAGTGGCTCTCCAGCCTGGGAACATCAGAATCACCTGGAGGATTTGTCAGGCACAAGCAGGGTCCGACTCCCAAAACTTCTGTTTCAATAGGCCTAGGGTATGACTTGGGAATTCACATTCCTAACAAGCTCACATGATGCCGAGACTGCTGACCCTGAGATGATGCTTTGCACTGGTGCGGATGTTCAAGGCCAAAGTGAAATTTCTTTTTTTTGGCAAAAACCATGGGTTTTCGTGTGTGCACGAATGGGTTGTTCGTATGGAGTGTGCACGTACATGAACAGGAGAGAGAGAAATGATACATTGATGTCCTTTCTAGAATACATGTATGGTATGAGAGCTAGTACATTACCAAAGGCAGAGAAGAATGAACTCGCCCATAAACAACACTGGAGAGAAGGTTCTGGCTTTTTCCTTATCCGTGAGTTCGATCCGCTTCTCAAGAAAAAAGCGAAATGCCACTGGGTGGCACTGGCCTCAGCCTCTACCTGGGGCTAATTACCTGCAAATGAATGAAATGATTTTTTGTCTTAGAGGAAGAACGAGACCCGCGGGCCCCACTTCTGCTGGCTCTGACGGCGCTGGCCTGAGGCCGGGAGACGAGCTTTGGAGCAGTACCAGCTGATACCTGGTGAATGCTCATGGTATGCGAGGAGCTGTGTTCTAGGCTTACCTGGAACATCTCATTTAGTTCTCCAACCATTCCAGGTGATGCGTATCCTATACACCTGCATTCCATAGTTGAGATTGCCTCATAGTTAAGGATCTTCTCAAAAGCCACTCAGTTGGTGGGTGACAGCCAAGGTGTCAGCCAGGCTCCCTCAGTTCCATAGCTGGAGCCCTGAACCGCTGTGGCACAAGCCAGGGTGGGCTTTGGAGTGTAGGTAGGCCACTTAGAAGCTGTGGGCAAGGATAACCTATTTCGGTCCTTAGCACCTTCTGCAAAATGGAAATGACACCACTTCCCAGACTGTCTTAAGAATCCAGTTAGGTGAACTTTGGATGCCACCTGATACATCATTGTCTCAGGAAGTGTTAATATGTTTCCCTATCTCTCCCCACCCCTGTGTCTCAGGGGTTCCCCAGTGATTTGACCTATACCTCAAAGTGTCCACTCACGTGTTTCTTGTGCAATGTGGATTGCCAGGCAGGGTCCTTGCAGTAGGGTGGCAGGAAGGAGCTACAGCTTGATAATCTAGCTTTCGGGTCTTCATTTCTCCATGCAAGTCTTGCAGACCCCTCAAACTCCCCCTGCCCCCCAACCATGGCTGCTCTCAAAGCAAAGAGCTCTGTTTTGGTTGAAGGGGCCGCCCACTAGCATTATGTTCTTTGTAGCCGGCAGCCTGCCTATCCCTCTATACCCATCTTGTTCAAGTATCAAACTAATATCAGCAGGCTCCAGATTCTGGGAGTTCGACCTGGGGGAATTGCTAGGATCCTCATGACTCTTGTCTACCTGGGCCATCATTCACTTCTCACCTTGATGCTCTGTGCTTCCTAAGTAGGACCTCCTTTTCTGCCTGCCTGCCAGCCTTCCTGCCTTGTTCCTTCCCGCAGTTCCATGTGGCAGCCAGAATGGAGCCTCTGGCTGCTTGCTCCAGGCTCTGTGGCCACTCCTCCCTGCTCTCCACCTGCAACCTATGCCCATCCTTGGGACATCCAGCCTGCCACCTTTTCTGACCTCTTGGCATCACTGCTTTCTTCAGCAATCTCAGCCCATTAAAACCTATCTGCTCAGTTTACCGGCTGGTACCTTTGTGCAAAGTACAAAATCCACAAATAGGATTTGCACAGGATGCTCTCCCTGCTGGGAAAACCCCACCCCGTCAGTCCCTGCACTTAGCTTTTTCTCACCCTTTCTGACCCCACTCAGGAACCTGCTTTTTCAGACTTCCCTGCTCCCTGGGTTAGGGTAAGCTCCTCCTCTGGACTCCCGCAGTCCTTGCTCAGTATCCTTGGTAGACTACAGGGCCCTTATCTGCAGCTGTCTCTTCCATTGAATCAGAAGCTCCAGATGGGCCTTTTATTTCTGTACTCGAGTTAAGAGCAACCGGCTCTGGCCTGGGTCCCTAGGAGCTGGGTGGAGGTCCTCCTAGAGTGGGGAGGACAATGTCCAAGAGCTTTCCCCTTTGCAGCTCTGTGTGAAGGGCCTGAGGGTGGCCTTTGGAGCCTCAGGGCTCAGAGGCTTCAAAAGCTACAGAAGTCAGCATCTTTATTTCAAGACCTTTCTCTCTGACATTTCTCCTCTCAAATGCCACTTCTACTGAGCCACATGGAGACATATGTCCAGGAGGACTTGACCTATTCAGGGGCCTGGTTATCAGAAGGAAGCTGAACTGATCCTGATTCCCAGTGGGGCAGGGAGGGGAGATGGGGGGCTTTGGACAGCAGCAAACATCAGGTGGGTAGGTCGAGGACTGTGTTGCTTCACCCCTCCCTGCCTGCCTGTTGGCTAGCATTTCCTTTCTCCAGGCTCTCTGTGTCCCCAGGGGCAGGCCATTAATCAAGCCAGGACCTTTGTTTCCTGAGTTCCTTCCTCCTGCTGCTGCTTCCCACCAGGCATCTGAACTGTCCCGCTGTGGCTCAGCGAGGACCCTGGGGACAACACTGTGAAGGGTCAGACGCAGCTGAGTCTCTGGATTCAACTCTGTCGTGGGCTCCGGAGGCTTGGACAAAGAGCTCCAAGGGCTTTGTCATTTTCAGAGACCTGAGAAATGTTGGTGTGTAGTTGTCTGACAGAGGGTTCGGTCTCCACAACCCAGTAAAAATGGCCCCAGGACTCCTTGTAGGGCGGGTCTTGGGAATGAACTCTTGCTTGAAAGGGTGATTTCTTTTTCCCTGAAAAGGCTCACTCCCTGCTGGCTTGTATCCTGTTAACAGGACCACGGATGACCCCTATTGTAGAGAGAATTGGCTTCCAACAGCCCTTTCCCATTCTCTTAACCTGATTCTTCATCCACCTGTAAGATGGTGAGGTGGGAGTGGTGGAAGACAGGCTATATGCTCCATCCGTTAACAGTGGGGAAACTGAGACCGGAGGGGTCAAGTATTACTGATGAGGTCATCATTTATATTTACCAAGTGCCCTGCAGGTTGCAGAGCAGTTGCATGTAAATGCTTGTCTGATTCCTGTAAGAGTGCAAGACAAATGAAGGACGTGTGAGACACTGGCAACAGTTTTGTGCTTGTGTATATGTTAGGCATTATTTGATGTGATAATCACATATCTCGTCAATCACTCTATGGCAGGTGGGCTCATGCCCTACTCATCCAGGACTTATTTCATTTATCGGGGAACTCCGTTATCGGTGTGACACGAGGGGCTGATGTTAGCCTGAGTTCTTGTCCCAGCTCTATCAGTTCTTGAGTGTAAAACTACTACTCAAAGTCGTATTCATTCCTCCTCCTAGAATCCTCTCTCGGTGCTTGCTTAGTCTTCCAACAGGAGCATGGTCCTTTGTCACTTTATCCCTTACCCACCAGCAGGCTGGAGAGGCAGGTTGATGGTGCCCGAGTCAGGAAGGTTCCATGTCCACTCTTGCCTGTGACAAGAACTCACAAATACAGTCAGGAAATGTCTTCCCCGAGCAAGTCCTTCTGCTCTGGGAAGTCCGTTAGGCTTTGTCTAGACTTCTGGTTCCCAGATTGATTCTTGGGAATTAACATTTTGTTAAACACCAAAGCCAGTCATGTTACACTTGCACCTTCATCATTAACTCAAGTTTCAGAATTTCCTGCTGAGACCTGTAATGGTACCCTAAACCTATAAATGAGGACTTTGGAGATGCAGAAAAGTTGAATTAGTTGCTCCAGTTCGCATAGAATGTTTAATCTCTAAGCTGCGAGGCAGGGATTTGAATCTCAGCCTGGTGGACCCGGAGGCCCCCTGAGTTATCTACTGTAGCATACCACGAAGCAGCCACAAAGCCTGAAGGCAGATGATGGCTATACCGTACAGCACCTTTGAGCACATTAAGAAAGTGCCTTGCCTGGGCACGGGAAGTTAGAAAAAGGAAGCGACTCTGGCCACAACCTCCAGACACATGACTTAAAGAGCCAAGTCTGGTGGGAAGGCAAAGACGTCCTTTCTTTTCTCCAGCCCCAAGATACCATGTTACCCCAGAGGGGCGGGCTGCATTTCAGCCCTACTGTCTACCCTGGCCGCTTTGCCTGTGCACTGCTTTGTTTCCAGAAGTTATTTCCTTCTGGAGTCTCAGCCTGTGGTGGTCAGAAAGGGTTCTTGCTTGTCTTCACCAACAGATGTGCAGGTGTCCTGGTACCGGAGTGAAAAACACGTGCTGTGCGTCAGACAGCCTGGGTTTGAGTTCCGCCTCTGTTCCTGACAAGCCCTCTACCAGGAATAAACTACACTAACTGCAGTGCTGGAGTTTTCCTCCGACGGTCATTGAAAGGATTAAGTAAGATCCTGCCTGCGATGTGCTTGCCCAGAGCAGGCCTTACCCAGGTCTCAGTGTTTGCTGGTAACACTGGGAGCATTGCCTGAAGGCTCCTCTCCCATCAGTCACCAGGGCTTTGCCAATGAGCCTGCCTCCCAGGCTGTCTTTTCATCAGCTGCTTTGGCATGCTAATAAGAGGCCCATGAGGATCTAATTAGAGACGGATAAAGGAGTCAGGAAAAGCATGAGACACTCATTGTCAAATTGGCACGCACACCCAAGGTGACATTATGGCAAGTCTGTTCCCCTAGGGAGCTATAAAGCTTAGGTGGAAGTAAACCCGAAATGAGAGTCTTGCATCCCCATAGGAAGCTCTTACTCATCCTTCCGCGTCCCAGCTTAGGGCTCTTGTCCGTGGAGCTTTCCCTGATATCTTAGATACCTTAAATCCCTCATTTCCCTTTTGGTTATATCTTACATGCCTGGAACACCTGCTTACTCATTTGCTAGTTGTTCAGTTGATTCTGCAAGTAATAAGGGAGCACCTCCTACGTACAAGATACAGTACCAGGCGTGGGCGCTGTCACGGGTGAGGACTTGGGTTTCCCTTTCCTCTGGTTTTTGGGTCCCGACTGTCTTGAGCAGACTATATGCTCAATTCAAAGATTGGCTCGGGTTCACTCTGACCCAGCACCCACCCTCTCACTCTGGAGCTAACTTTTGCACGTGGCCGAGGATGACTAGAGGAGCCATGCGAGGAGCGGGACCCCCTCACTGGTCAGATTCCTGTGTGGGAAGTGGCAGAGGTTGTGAGGGGAAGACAAGGTGGGCACATGAGCCATGCAGGACTCAGCCAGCAGGACCACGGCAGGGAGTCTGACCTTAGGCTCCTTGCACCAGTGGAGGATGGGGAGTGGGGAGTGTTGGGGCTTTTGGGGCGGACTTCCGCCTCCCCCTACGTTAGTGCTCTCCTTGGCCGGGGAGGCTTTACTGCAAGTGTTGTTGTAGTTCTGTGTGTAGGTCTCTGCAAGACGGGGAAGTGGGGAAGAAAACCCCAGAAAGATAAACAGCTGGTGAAGGAGTCCAGGTCAGCAATAAGGGCATTGCTGAAGCAACCCATAGCCTTGACCTACAAGAAAGATTAAACCATCTTGACAGCAACTATTTTGTGCAGCAAAATACAGAGACACTGGACAGAAGGGAGCTCCAGGAGAGGGCTAGGGTAAGATGGACGGAGAATTCTGCACACCATCGGCAGCTTTATTAGTAATTACCTTGTGAGGAAGAGTACCAAGGATAGAGGCAGCAGAGAGAAGCCATTTGGGAAGGTGCACGGAAACAGCGGTATGATGCAGTAATAACTAGCCTGGGATGAAATCTCATTTCGCTGTGCAGACAAATCTCCATGGAACTGAGCCCCTTATAGTGGCAGCTTCGCTCTTGTTCCCAGTGAAATGCACCTGTTTTCAGTTCCAGCTCTGCACTTGCTGGATGGCGGTGGGGGAATCCTCACATTATTTAATGCCTTTGGAGCTGTAGTTTCTATGTCTGCAAGATGGGGGGCATTTTCACTGTAGGGGTTAAGAGACCATGTGTTAAAACAAAAACAAAAACAAAAAACAAAAACAAACAAACAAAAAAACCACCCTGAACAGTGCTTGGCAATGAGTAGCCATGACTAAGTAAAATGTAACTATTATGATTTAGAGGAGATTATAATGGTGGTGGTATTAACATAACACCAGCTGCTGGAAAAAAAACTGTTTCAGTTGCAAAAAACAATAGAGAGCGGTTTCTTGCACATGTAACTGTCTACTTCAGGGTTGAAGGGCAGAGGGTGGGTTTCTTCCATATGTTGGTTCCAGGACCCAGTCTCTTTCCATCTTGTTGATTAGGATCCTCGAAGACCTCAGAGTCCACAGCCAGTGGCATGGAGAGTGGAGAAAGTGCTCCCACTTCCTGAGAGCCCTGACTTGGATGTAATCTGTGGCATTCCTGCTTACATCACATTGGTGACAACTGGTCACGTGGTCCCCCACCCCGCCTCCAGTGACCAGGAGGGAGCTTCAGCAGTGACTAGCTGGGAGCTCCCTTCCATGGCTAACTGTGCACACTGTTAGTGAGCAGTTTGCTTTTTCTGCTCTGGTGGGATTGGATGGGTGACAGTTTGGGAAGACGGACACCTGGGGACAGAGCTCATGGCAGTCAGGCAGTGACTCACAGTGCACAGGGGCTCACTAATGGGTTACCTGGAGTCCTGCTACTCAGAGCACGCCCTGTAGCCCCGGGGCTGGTGTCACTCAGGAGCTTGCCCCAGGCCTCTGGAGCCCGGATCTGTACCGACAACTTCCCCGCCCTTCCACTGCACAGATCCCAATTTAGGAGAGCTGTGGCTCAGCTTGGGAATCCACGTGGTTTCTAACAAGCCCTCACGTGACGCAGGCATCGCTGGTCCCATGACTACACTTTGAGTAGAGGACTTCTGGAGCTTAACCTCGTCCTGAATGAAGTGACATTTTTTTCAGTGGCTAGGTGAGGTGGGGGCCTCTTAGCTTTTCCCTTCCTTGCGCTGGTGGTCCTCTCCCCTGCTGGGTAGCATTTCTGCAAGAAGAGGGTTTGGTAGGGTTCCAAGCTCTTGTTCTGTCTGAGGAAAAAGGAAATCCGGACATCACCCCCAGGAGGCCATGGCCAAACAGACGCCTTTTTCAGACATGTAGATAGTCTGTCTCTGGTGGGCAGGAGCCTCTGGCTGGCTGAGCTTCCCTCACAGGCATCTGTAGCGAGCAGTGTTAATGAAGCCCGTGCTAGAGCCACACAGGTAATCACCCTCTTCCTGTTCTCCTTTCCCCTGTGACAGTTCATTCTTCTGGAAAAATTCATTAACCTGCTGTAACGCTTTTCACCGGTGACAACTCTGAGTAAAAGCAGGCTGGCATTTCTTGCTCCTCACAGACTATTGTCTCAGCTCCCCAAGATGCTCACACGTTTCAGAAGAACAAAAAATAGCCTTGATTCAAGATCAGTGGCACTGAGCTGAGGCTCGATGGATGCCTGAAAGTGACGGTGGCATCAAGCTGATGGCCAAGACATCTCAGATTGTCGGATGCAAGGGAGGGTAGGGTTGTGATGTACGATCACCTACTCTGCTGGGTGCTCTACTTTGATCTGCAAAACCAAAGTGGGAAGGGAATGGATATTTCTTAAATGCCAGGTGCTCTGCTTGGTGCTAGGTACTCCTCTCAGGTTTGCCATTTAATTCCTTTGCAACCCTGAACAATAGACATTATAGTAAGTGAAGGAGGGGAGGGGAGGTTTGAAAATCCTAACTCCTACGCTGAACCTCACAGGCTCTTCCCACCTCATTATGAGGTCATGTGGAGGAGTGGGTGGCTCTCCTTGTAGTTCTCAGACTCCTAAGATGGCCCAACTCAGGGGGCGAGGAGCAGTCTAGTCTGGGAGCTAAGAGCGTGAATTTTGAGTCCGATTCACCTGTGTTTAATTCCTGCTTCAGCTGGGAGTTATAATCAGATTGGCCTCTTAGAGCCTTGATTTCCTCAAATGTAAAATTGGGGTGAAGAATAGTAGTGCCTTGGGAGAGAAATGAAACAGGAAGGGATGGGGAGGGAGACAAACCATAAGAGACTCCTGGACTCACGAAATGAACTAAGGGTGGTTGGGAGCCAGGGGGGTAGGGATAGGGTGGCTGGGTTGTGGACATTGGGGAGGGTATGTGCTATGGTAAGTGCTGTGAAATGTGTAAGCCTGACGATTCACAGACATGTACTCTGGGGCAAATAATACATTATATGTTAATAAAAATTAAAAAAAAAAATATCTTCATAGGAATAGTGAGACCATAGTATAAAAGTTTCAGTGTCATTCCAGTTGAACAAAATGAGTGTTGAGTAAATGCTGATTATCATTAATAACTTGAATATTTGTAGACTCAAGTGCCTTTGGGTTGAAAGGGACAGACAGATGCCCTCAACTCCGATCACATGAGGAGGATGGGGTTCTTGCAAAGCTATGAAGGGCAGCCTGACTAGAAAGTTGGATATGGAGATTCTTTTTTTTTTCCTTCATCTTTCCTGGGGCCACATGTGCTCCTCACACAGACGACTCTTGTTGGATCTGGGCCATCCTTCTCTTGATGAGAGTCCTTTTATTTAATTTTATTTATTTTTTTTTGGCTTTGCTCCACTGAGGCTGCTTAAGCCTGAGTCTGCACACTGTTTTATCCTAAGCATGTACCACTGATGACTTAGATTCCCAAGGCTTACCAGAGAATTAATGAGAGAGCATCTTGGTAGTTGAAGGCCAGCAAGTGAATGGGCCTCTTTAGTCCCGGGTCTGTTGGCCATGTGGATGGAGTTTACTCCCTGCTCTGGGGGCTGGCTCTTCATGAAGCACTGTGGACAGGTCACTCTGGGACCAAAACCTTGACTTGCTGGTATGTGACACCTCTGCATATGAGGAGATTGATTGAGGAAGCTACTTATTCCAGGTCATGGAGCTACAACAGAATGGTGGAGTTCCTGTCCCTCTGGGCTTCCTGAGTGACTGTGTGCAGCAGAGCCCCTTACCAATCCACAATGGGCAAATAGCACGAGTAATACGAAATAGACATTTGTGTTACGCCATTGACATTTGAAGTTTGGAGATTTGGTTCTGTGGCTTCACCTAGTCTACTAGGCTTAATTCAGCCAGGCCCTGTGTTACATGATGGGATTCAACTGTGAATAAAACTACTATAGTTCCTGTGGAATTGTAGCTTAGTGAGGAAAATGCAGATTATTCAAATCATCATGCAAGTAGAGAATGAAAACTTTGAAAGTGCTAGAGTGTCAGTTGTACATGGCAAAGTGTTCACAGTGGTCTTTACAGAGCATGGGCTCAATCAACTTTGGAATGAGATTGTCTTCATCTTAAAACTGGGAGTGTAGGGGCACCTGGGTGGCTCAGTGGGTTAAAGCCTCTGCCTTCGACTCAGGTCATGATCCCAGGGTCCTGGGATCGAGCCCCGCATCGGGCTCCCTGCTCGGCAGGAAGCCTGCTTCTCCCACTACCATTCCGTCTGCTTGTGTTCCCTCTCTTGCTGTGTTTCTCTATCAAATAAAATCTTAAAAAAAAAAAAAAAAAGTGTGTAAAACTGGGAGTGAAGAAGTCCTCTTTGCATTGCTCTAAAGAGATAACTGCATGAAGTGAACGCAACCTGAGTCTTTGAGACACAATGCTAGGGCTCAGAAAGGGCAGACTCATGAAAGGACTTCCCTTTTCTGAGTTAATAACTTCAGTAATAATCATAATAATTACAGCAATAACTAATATATCAGGCTAGGTGAACAATCAAGACAAATCCCTTTTCTCATGGAGCTTCCTAACTAGTGGGTAGGTTTTTCCAGAGGAAACCATGGCTTGGAGAGAACTCAAGGGACTTGAAATTAGGAGGTAGGGTGGGGGGTAGTGGTGGAGAAGAGGCCAGATGCCCGAAGTACAGGCATGGCTGCTGTGGGCCAGCCTTGTAGCCAGCGACAGTCTCTAGGGAAGGGGCAGCTGTTAGACACATACTTCAAGAGAGGCTGACTGGTTTTCACTCTCGTAAAGTATGGTTCTTGACATTTCCTCAGTTACTCTGTATAGCTGCCAAATCCCTTACTGATGTGTCTATACTTAGTTCACTGATGAGGTGTGCAGTCTCTCTTGGGCCCCCAGCTAGTCAGGTGGACATGGAGCAGTGATAACGTGTGCAGGACGATAGAGGTGTATGTCGTTCCTAGGAGGTTTTTGAGGAGGACAATTTGGACTTACTCCCTGTAGTGCTTAGCACAATGTGTAGCACTACGGGTTTCTATTAAATACTTAATGACAGAACACATTCTTTAATCTCATACATTCTATTGATTCACCTTAATAGGATGCTGTTTTGGTTTATTTTATATGTCTGCCTGGCTGGGCCATAGTGCCCAGATATGTGGTCAAACAGTATTCTGAGTGTTTCTCTGACAGTGTTTTTGGATGAGATGAACATTTAAATTGAATAAAGCCAATTTCTCCCCATAATGTGGGTAGGTCTCATCCAGTCAATTGAAGGGCTGAACAGAACAAAAGACTGACTTTGGGCAAGAGGGAATTCTGCAGCTGACAGCTTTCAGACTTTAGTTGTAACATAGACTCTCTTGGGTTTCCAGCCTGGTTGTTTACAGATTTTGAACTTGCCAGCCTCTAGAATCACAGGAGCCAATTACTTAAATCTCTTTCTATATACATATGCACATCTCATCTGTTCTGTTTCTCTGGAAAACCAAGACTAATACAGACACTCACTTAACCTCCCAAATCTCCACAATTCCTTAACGTCTACTTTGTGCCAGAAATTGTTGGGGAAGTGAAAGAAGCCATATTTGCCTTCAAGTTCTTTATTCATCATTTAGAACATAATTATTGGGTGTCGCCTATGTTTTCAGACATTGTTCTAGGCTCTTGAGATACAGCAGTAACAAAACAGACCTAAATTCTTCCCTTCATGAGAGGTGATGGTCTAGTAGAGGAACATAGGCAATAAAGTGTACAAGTAAAATAAAGTAAAATATATTGGATGATAGGTACTATGGGCATATCTGAGGTTGCCAGGGTACTGATTTAAAAAGGGTAGTCTGGGAAGGCCTTTCTGTTAAGATATTTAAGCAGAGACCCCAAAGGATACATTAAAGTAGACCATGGGCTGTCTGGAAGAAGGCCCCATGCCACATGAAAAGATTCTCCTTTTGAAGCCTGCCTGGCCTATTCCAGCCAAGAGTAAAGAGGGTTGTGTGGCCAAGGGAGGGTGAACCTAGCATGAGAGCAGGTCCGAGAGATGATGGGTCATGTTATATAGAAGCTTTTAGGCCATTGTGAGAATTGTTTTTTTCTGATTGAGATAGGAGACCATCTGGGGACTTTTCGCAGAGACGTGATATTTAAAGAGATGTATTTTAAAGTCTCATGGTGGCTGATGTGTAGAGAAGAGAGTATAGGGCTCATAGGCACAAGTGGGAATTTGTCTTAGGCTCTCGCAATAACCCCAGTAGGAACTGAGGTCAGCTTAGACCATGGTAGCAACAATGGTGGTGGTGACAAGTGGTTGAGTTCTGGATGTAGTGTGAAGGCATTGCTGATAGGACTTGATGATGCATTAGATGTGGAGAAGGGGAGTATGTAGGAGAGGGGGAGTCAAGGATGGGTCCAAGGTTTTGGTTGGACCGAATTCAAATGATGGAGTTGTCATGTTACTGAGAGTCATGCAAGAAGATTGAGGTTGGTTGGTAGAATGGCAGAGAATAGATTAGGGCAGGTCAGCTGATATTTCCAAAATCCAGGTGTTAATTCTTGATTAACAATTCTGATTTTTCTTTAAAGAGAATAGCCAATTGTGTGGCTAATCCTCGATCTTAAACCAGGATATCCTAATGCTTTCTAGATGCCTTAAGGTACCTTAAAATGACTGCAGCAGTTCAGATCTTTAGAATTCTGCTACTGTCAGATATTTATAGCCCTCCAGTCTCTTAAATTATGCTTAGAGATTTAGGTCAGTATAATCATTAAAGTTGACTTTGGAGTTGGTTGCTTTGAGATTGCAGCCATGTTTACAATTCGCCAACTTCGTGACTGTGGTTAGGTTTCTCATCTTCCCTGGATCCCATTGCCCCAGTTATACAAGGATTATAATAGGCCTGCGGTAAGTGATAGTATGTGCTTAGTGTAGTGATGGTATGTATTAGTGCCTAGACTGTCACCTGGCATGCATGACTTCTCGACAACTGTTGGCTACTATTCTGTTATGAGCATCATTCAGTACAGCTCTGGGGAGTTTGTACATCTGTTGAAAAATTGTTCATTGGTTGGTTTCACATCTGTGGTTTAGAATAGAAGAGAATGTCCCTTGACCCCAAACCTGTTCCCAGCCACTGATGCCAATGAGTACAGTGGTCTCTGTGAAACTTCTTTCAGACTGAAGGAAGGCCTTCTCTATGCTTCCTTCCTGGTATATTTGCTCCTTTCTGAAAATAAGACATAAGCTTTTCTCCCCTTTGTGGTTTCAGTTGCCAATTTTCATGTCCGTTATACCTATTTGTTCCTATGGTCATATATTTGCCTTTTTCTTTTGGGTATTCTGTTATTTTTCCATACTGAAAAGCCCATAAGAATAAAGAACTAAATGTTTGCTCTGAATCAGCCACTGGGTTAAATGTGTTTTAGGCTTTATCTCATTCAATTATCACCATAGCACTGATAAACATCCTTGTTTTGCAAGTGCAGAAACTAAAGCTCAGAGAGATTAAGTATCTGGCTGTTCTGGTACTTGGTCAACCTTGAAAATGCCTGCGTTTAGCCCTTTCCCATATATCCATGCCATTTGAATTTATCACTCCCTCTAGTGTCTGTCTTTCTGCTCTTTCCTTGTCCTCTTTATCGTCCTGCTCTTTTTTCCCACTCGGTCTTGCTTTTTGTGTCTCAGTGGGAAATCCACAATGACATACGGCCAAAGAGGGCAAAGCCCGTACTGTAATGAGCATGCACCACTTCTCCTCTTCTCTTCCCTTCTGATCATGATCTGAACTCGTGAGACTAGGTGCCATGTTCTTTCCCCTCATGCTTCAGTGAGGTTCCATGAGTGTTCCTAGAAATGTTTCTGTTGTCCAAGGACATGGAAACAGTAGCATCAAGGAAAGGTTATTAGCGAGAGGGTGGAATGAGCCAAAAACCAGGGAGAGATTTGGAATTGGAATTATGGTTTTCCGAGTTTAGGAGTGAGACTGACCAATCACATAAGCCCAAGTTTGACCCCGCTATTTTCTAGTTTCCTAGCCTCGGGCAAGTTTCTTCTTCTAGATGTGGGAAAGGCGAAAACACCTGCCTTGAAGTGTTGAGATGATTATCTAGAGGCTGGTGCAGTGTCTGGCACTTGGTAGCTCCATAAATGCTATTCATTCTACACCCCACAAATGCTTGAGAAACACTTTCTCTCGACCTCAAACTCCTCTTCTCAGTGTGATAAGAATTCACGATATTAACTCGAAGGTGAGTTCGAGCATAGTACCCTCATTTCCGGTGATAGGAACTTGGTCAAACAAACTGGCTTATTGTTTCTTCATCCGTCTTAGGTCTAGAATAAAATATTGCATACTTTACTTGGATGAGGCATTTTAATAAAGCTTAAAATGTATTATTTATCCCAGGTTTTAGCAAGAAATGTACACGAAACATTTTCCTGATCCTGCCCTTCCTGTCTCTACCCGTCTCAGATTTGCGAGTGTGTCCGTGTGTGCACCAGGGTTGGGGGTATTGGTTTGAGAGTGCAAGGAGGGCTGTAGGTTATTGCTTTTGGGGTAAGGCTCAGGAATAGGGAGATCTCTACATGAAGTTAAAACTGAAATATTAGTGACTTACCTTTAAAGTATGTCAAAACATCTTTTAATGCGAATAGCTTCAAAGATATTGCAGGAAAGTTAGCATAATGTGTTGTGTCCACCCGTTCACCTCATAGGTTGTATGAGGATATGAGGGTAAAACATGGACAATCTATAGGGCAAAGCTTTATAAACTAAGTTGCTATGTAAGTGCTAAATGTTATTGTAAATCACTGTGCACCTGCTTGAAAAATACCCCATTTGAGACCCAGTACTATGCAGTAGTAGTCAAGTAAGTTGACCAGGAAATTGATTCCATGCAGGAGGGTGGCAGGATAGAGAAGAAATGAATAATCGGCATGATATGGTGTAAGTCGGGGATAAGTCCTGTGAGGAGGTGAGCCCTGGACTGGGTCTCCACTGTCGTAATCCACATGGATTTACAGAGACAAGGGTGTGAAGAACTCTCAGGGCTGGAAGTGAGACCTGAGAGACTGGGGACAGAGTCTGGGCATCCAATCCTTGTACTTGCACTGCTGACCGAAGTGCCTCTTGATTTTTGTGAGAGAAGGTAGTTCAGCTACATGGGGAGAGCTCTCACCCTGCAATGGATCCTCATGCTGTCGTAGGCAACTGAGATGGAAGCCACTGGAGAGCCAGTCCTTTGTCCTCTACCCACCTCGGCCAAAGTCAGGAACCTATGGAGACCTCCTCCCATAAATCATCAGCCTGGCCCACCCAGATGGGGAGAGGGGAGTGTTTTCTATCTGCATTATTTCTCAGCTACTCACTGTCTTGTTTTGTAAGCATGCTGAGGTTTCAGAGAGGAAATCATTAATATCCAATTTGGAGAAGTCAGTTGTATGTAACTGCAGCACTGGCAAACTCAGTGGCAAGCGGACGGCTGGGAGCAGGAGAGTAAGTATCCCATGCTGTAGACAGAGCGCGAGCAGTTGTATACGGGTTCCAGCTAGCTGGCCACCATGGCTGCACTGCGATTCATGTCTGTGGGGACGCTTCTTCCTGTTCCCTGCCGAGCAGCCCTGAAGCCCCAGCAAAATTACTGTGGATTCAGAAAAACAAAAACAAAACCAAAAACAACTCTATTGATGTTATGTGGGGGGATAAAATCTTAGAGAGCCATGTCCCTTCCCCTCAGGCAGGTTTTGTTAGACTAACCAACATGGACACCTTCCAAACACATATTAAGGAGAAATGAGACCAAGTATCACCTTTGGGAATGACAGCAAATGAGTCTGGGATGGGGGCCTTCCCACCTTGCATGGAGATTATAAATACACCCTCAACTGAGGATTATTATATACACAAAATGAGGGAAATCGTGGAAATTTTAAAAAGTGACCCTAAGATAATTGGATTCCTCTTGGTTCCAATTCCTTCTGGTTCTTTTGACATCTTGTGCTCTCGAATTGGGACGTCATGATTCTCAGCTGTCTCCCTTCTGCTTGGTTCTGGCAGTTTCCACTTAATTCAAACAACTGCCATTGCTGTTACAGGTGTCTTGTGTGTGGCCTTGTTTTGATGTGACTGTGCCTCATTAGTCGGCAAGAGGGCAGCCAGGGTCGCAGAGGTCAAATTGCGTAGACGCTGCAACTCTGCCGTGGGAAGACTTGGGCTCAGGAAGTGGGAATCTTGAAGATCCTTTTAGGACTAGTGCTGAGGCTGTGGGTCCATGCTAGAAGGGCTTGTTCTCTGGCTGTGGGGCCATGAGATAAGATGGCCTTGAGGCCCAAGGGCCTGGGCAGCAGTTCCCATTTTTAAGGGGGTTTGCTCTCTTTGGCCATCTGTGGGCCTACCAAGGAAGACTCACCTTCAGGGAATAGTTGGGCTGCGTATAGGGTCACTGCATTGCATCATTCCATGGTGGCACTCCGGATTGACAAAACAAAAGGCTTTGCTGAGTAAATAGGGTGTACACTCCAAGAATGAGGATCCCAGCATGACATGAAGCAACATACACACACGTGTGCACACATACTCACACATCTTGTTTCTAATTATTAGCTTCAAAACACATATTTTGGGACTTAACCTGGCATAAGATGAGAACTTAATATGCTTTTTTATTTCCTTTTTATATACATCTTCCAATTGATCCTTTCCTTTTCCATCAGTTTCCTTGAGTTTTTTTTTTCCATAGAGTTTGGAACTTTAGATTGAGATTGGTAACAGATCAATTTCACTATAATGATCATGGTCAACTACATGCCAGACACTGGTTGAAGCATTTTATATTTAATCCTCACAAGAGGATTTATTTTTAACACTTAGAGTAAGTTTTATAACCATATTAGCACTTATTTGGACAACTTGTTTTGCTACTCTTATTCTCTGAGATGACTTCCTCACTTTTGATTTTATGGTTTTGACTCCTCTTTTGGTGATGTGGAATGTGTTTATTTTTCGATGATACACAAGGTGAGCCTACTTGGACCAGCTGAGGTTGTGTCTTTGTGCATGTGTAAGAGCTTGCAAGGGTCAGAATGCATCCAGTCTTTTGAAAAATCATGTAGAATGAATGGATGGATATGGGATTTTAGGGAAGATGTTTATCACCTAATCTGATTTTTGTTCCTTTGTAGTAGTGTGCTTTATTTTGTTGAATGCTTGGAATTTTTTTTCTTTAAGCTTTGAAATTAAAAAGAAAATGGTACCAGTTGTGGTTGTCATTTTATTTGACCTTTCACTTGGGATTCCTTTGGTTTTCTGAACAAGTTGGCATGGAGCAGGCAGACAGTTGGGGTTTCCCCACATGAGTATACAGCAGGGAAGGAAAGGAGATGATGAAGACTCTGCAAGGGAGCAATTAGAACGATGAACAATGGAGTCTAAATTGGACTCAGCAAAAAGTAAAGACAGCAGGGGAGTAATGGGTAATGCAATAATGAGGGAGTCAATGTACTAAAGGTCTCAATGAGGATAAATAATGGTCTTATTAGGGGTGTTAAACTGGAAGTGAGAAGGACCTATAAGAATGAAACACCTGAAAATGAGATTTTTGTGATGGTTCTGTTTCATTTAAGGAATGCCTGTGGGATTGTGTATATGTGGGGGGGGTGGGGGGGTGGGGTGAAGTGGGGGATGGTATGGAGGTCATATTGATCAGTAAGCTAGGTATGGGGTAGGTTATTTACAGGGATGT
>CM053617.1:33225131-33236854 GCA_028646535.1 Procyon lotor | reverse complement strand
TGGAAGAAAGGTGAGGGGTGGGGCAAGGAGGGTTCCTATTTCCCTCTCACCAAGAGGTAAATTGAAAAGGTACAAGCAGCAGCTTGGGAAGGCCTCATGGGAGCATTCAGGGATAACCAGGTTAGAGAAGGAGGGATGGGAAGAGAGGAGTTCAGAGAATGATGGATTTTTTTTGGCCAAAGGCCACGTGTTCCCAAGAGTACAGAGGAAAGGTAGGATGGGTCAGAGTGGAAGAGGATGCCCAGATTAATACCAGGGTGATTAACTGGTTGGATCTGGATGACCAACAAGGAGATTTTGAGTAGTTCCTCGGGTAAATAAGGTGTGGCTGGCTTCATGGGCATGTCACCTGTGCAGTCACATAGGGGTCCAAGCTTAAAAGGGCTCTATGCTTCTTTGAAACTTCTGCTGTTGCTATCTTAAACTTTTTAATGTCTTTTGAACAAGGAGCCCTGCTTTTTCATTTTGCTTTGGGACCCACGAATTATGTAGTTGGTCCTGGGATGGGGTTTAGGGATGACCATCTCTTAGAGGACAGTGTAGTCCCCACGCTGTATTTGGGGCCATGAGTGTGCTGGGCTTACTGGTCAGGATTTGCCAGATCTTTCTTCCTTTCCCAGCAGTGCTGGTGTCAACTGTCCCAAGGCCCAGCTTCACTTCCTTCCCATACATCTCCAACTTGGGATGTTTGAGGGGTCCTGCTTAGATCTCTTATGCTAACTTTGTGAGTAATTGGTGAGAAGGAATGGGCCATAACCTTTCTTGAACCCAGACCATTCTCTGGGAGGCCTTATAGAAGTTTCTAAAATGAGAATGCCCTTATTTCTATTTCCACAACTGATTACAAGTTTTCCTCTAATTTTATGGACTTTGTTCTTTTAAAGAGAACTGGGAGGGGGGGAGGGTCCACCAAGGAAAAAGAAACATATGTGTTCAAATTGCCACCATAAGAGAAGGTTTTATTTTCTTTCTTGATAAGTTATCCCTTAACTCTTCTTAAAGGATCTGGGCATATATCCTTATCTTCCAAGTCCTCTTTGCACCAAGAGACACTTGTATCAGTAGACCTAGCTGATGGCTCTATAATTTAATTTTGGTAAATTATCAGTACTCATTGTTGCTCAACTATTAATGCAAGAAAAGAGAACTATTCACTACACAAAAATCAATTCAGGGTTGACCTAGCAGCAACTGATGTAATATCAATGGGTTACTTCCTTCTGAATAGAAATTACTTTTTTTCTCTTCTGTCTAACCTGTTGCCTCTATTGACTTTGGATACTTAGAAATACCAACATCAATTTACCGCTGTATTTCACATTAACTGTGTAAGAAAAAGTCTCAACGTAGCAGAGATTTTCTGTGCTTTCAAAATGAGATCTAAATATTTGCAAGACCTACAAGGAGAATGACCTTATTTATCCTGTTCATTCTTCACCTTTTATCTCACTTAAGGAGGATGAAAATCAAATTCTTTTGGCCTTCTAACATGCAGTGTAGCCATCATAGCTCATGATAGTTATGTATAAGAGGGGGAGGTGGTGTGTGGGCTTTGAATGTCATTGGCTCAGCCAGATGCCAGGGCTTTCTGTTCACTTCAGCAAGGGACAGATTGCTAATAAGGATGCTAAAAAATAATAAACAAATGAGCCTATTAATGGAAAGGAGTGGGGGGGGGGTCACTGGAGTTTCTTACACACTTGCGTGTGTCAGTTGTCTACTCGCTATTTTTGTTACTTCAGATGAAATAACAGTGCTGTGTGGCTCATTTCCTTTCTCATATAAGGAAACTAACATAGATTAAGGATGGTAGGTTTGCACTGAAGTCCCTGACAGAGCCAAGCATGCCTGGAAATAAAGCATGTGCTTTTTCCCATCCCCTTGTGCCATACTCTGGATTATGATATGTGGAAATGTAAAGATCTAGTGTCAAAATGAAAATGGATATTGAAGCAAGGTTTAACTAAAGGTCCCCTGGTCATTTGGGGTGAGGGGCATGCTTGGGCTGGTGTCTGTTGTGGGGAGAAGACTTGGCCTTCGGAAGGACTCATTGTTCCCTGCTGGCCTCCCCCATTTCTCTTTAGTCCAATTCCCTTGAAAAGAAAAGGTATTAAGATACTTAACACTAGGCAGATTAGCACTTCAACCACAGGTATTAAAATTGTCATTCTCCAACAAAAGAATAACCCCCAACCTCTATTTTAACCTTTTAGGTTTGTCTTTGTGGATAAATACCGAAGGGAAAAACGTGTGTTTTGACTTCCTTGAAAGTTTGTTTCCTGTCCCTTGCAGGCTCTGTACTGCTTTACCCTCTTCTAGCTAGCTCTGCCTGATTGGAAGTGTTGGAGCCATATTTATATTATTACCTTCCAGCGGCCTAACTTTGACCTAGATGCACAACAGGAGTGCGTCTGGGGATGTCGGGGATGGAAGTCTCATGCCAGGGGCCTTATATCCATCTAGGCTTGGAGTTGGCTGAGAGCCTGGGATTTGAGGGGCAAATGTGATTTTCGAATAGAACACTGGGCTTCGGTGCATACAGGGCACTCGTCCAGCTTGTTGGAAGTTCCACATGGTGTCCAAAGAGGTTCTATCTGCACGATGTCCATTTCCCCCCAAAGCTCGGACTTTTTCTAATTAAAAAAATTTTTTTTACTATGTTATTCACTATACAGTACATCATTAGTTTTTGATGTGGTGTTCCACGATTCATTGTTTGCATATAATACCCAGTGCTCCATGCAATACGTGCCCTCCTCAATACCCATCACCGGGCTTACCCATCCCCCCACATCCCTCCCTTTTAAAACCACTTAGTTTATTTCCTGGAGTCCGTAGTCTCTCATGGTTCATTTCTCCCTCCAATTTCCTGTCCCCTCCTTCATTTTCCCCTTTGGACTCCTTAATATTATGGGATATCCACTCATATAAAGGATAGAATTTGTGCTTTCCGTATGGTCTTTCTAAGAAACACACTAATGGACTCTTTTCCTTTTTTCCCTAAATATCAATGTGTGTAGAATATATGCTGGGAGCTAGGAATTCAGAGACGAGGAAGATCCACTGTGACCTTGGATAAGAAGCATGTGAAATGCTGATTAGAACACAAGAAAAATCATTATGATAAGTAAAGGGAATCCGAGAAAGTCTTACAGATGTTATCTTTGAGCAAATCTGGAGAATGGGTATGATTCTTCCATGCTGAGAAGGCAGAAGAAATGGCACTTCAGGTATGAAAGGGTTTGACTCAGTTGGGAAAGAGTAGTTGGGCTCACATAGCATGAGGACGTGGAAGTAACAGTAGGAAGTGAAGTTGAGAAAATGGGTGGTAAGGAGGTAAAGAGTCTGAATTTTATCCTACAGGCTATGGGGGTCCTAAAATAAAAACCCACCCATGGCACTCCTTTGAATAGGAGTGAATTCAATTCTTTGAATAGAATTCAGAGGGGGACCAGAGGGGGACCACTCCTTTGAATAGGAGTGCCATGGGTGGGTTTTTATTTTAGGATAAAAACTAATGATGTGTGGAGGGCGGGTTGAGCTGAGTGGGGAAGAGGATGGGCTAGAGGACAGGAGACCCCAGCTGAGGATATTTTACTAACCTAGCTGAGTACCTTAGTTAGGGGTCCGTGATGAGAAGGTGAAAGAATATATTCAGGTAACATTGTGGATATTGAATGGGTGGAACTTGGTTCCTAAATAGGTGCTGGGATTACAGGAAGAGGAAAGTGCCGGGAACAGCCCCCAGTTTCTAGTTGGGACAACTGAGGGTTGGTGGTGACCTTTACTAAGGTGAAGAACACTGGAAAAGGAGTGGATTTGTTGGGGGGGGGGCGGGATGAGGGAGGAGGATAGCAACATTTTATGTTGGAGGCACTGCCTTCTTCAGCACTGATTAACATTAGATGAAGAACGAATTTATCCCAAGGTGATACCAGTAGAGATCTTCCTCCTTTCACACTGACCTTCCAGGTCCACCAGGGCAGCACTGTAACGGACAGTCGTGTCATCCCTGAATTCTCAATGCTAACAGATGCAAGCAAAGCTAATGGACATCCAAGATCCATGATTGGCAGCAAGGAGGTGTTTGCAGCTCAGGCTGAATGGCAAGCCAGAGCTTTCTTTAATGCAATGTGACTATGCTATCAGGCCACAGCTTAGTGGTAATAAATTTCAGCATTGTCCCCAAGTCATAATTACTCAGTATACATAAATGCTACCTACAACAGCTTCTAAGTCCAACCTGAATGCCCAGAGCCATTATGTGGACTCTCCCCTGATGATGATTTGCATTCCTTGGTGCCTGGCATTGCCATTGATGATTAGAACACTGACAATGTCCTGGCCAAAATGTTCTCTTGGGGACTCACTCTGCACCTGTCTAGTGAATAGATGTGGTGAGGAAGGCAGACAGATAGGGGCTGGCTGGCGAAATGCAGAGCAGCTAGAATAGAAACTCTAAAACTCTGAAGAAGCAGAACATGGCATGAAGGAGAAAAATGTTTTCTGTTAAATACAAACTTCTGTTTTATGCAAGTCCTCTCAATGAAAACTACTCTTACTGGCTAACTCTTGTAAGAATGCTTACAGTGCATGCAGAGAGCCAAATCCTGGGATTGGTGAAATGGCCTACTGGGGTCCTCAACCATCTGTTGAGGGTCAGGGAATGTAAGGAGAAAGTAATTGAAGGTAGTTCCCCTGTGCCCCCCGTTAGAAATCGTTAAGTTTTTGGAGGGTTGTCCTTTGCTTGGCAGGTTCTACTGGGTCCCACTGACAAAATTAGAAGTGGAAAGGAAGAGGGGCGCCTGGGTGGCTCAGTTGTTAAGCGTCTGCCTTCGACTCAGGTCATGGTCCCGGGGTCCTGGGATCGAGCCCCACATCGGGCTCTTTGCTCAGCAGGGAGCCTGCTTCTCCTGCTACCACTCCCTCTGCTTGTGTTCCCTCTCTAGCTGTGTTTCTCTCTGTCAAATAAATAAAATCTTTAAAAAAAAAAAAAAAGTGGAAAGGAAGAGGCATAAATGGTAGAGCTGGCCAGACCAGGCACCCTGCTCTGGAATAGAGCCCCACCAGCTGTGATCTGTGGCATCCCTTTCCTCTGCACGTATCTGCATCAGTGCATCAAGGCTTTGCGTCGTCCAGCCCAGGGCCAGCACAGCCCTTCAGATTGTATTATCTGTGTAAGGAGAAAATTACTAAGCACAAATGCAATCAAAGTTAGGAACAATTAATGTGGAAGATGCACAGCTAAATAAGCTGTTTAAATGTATGGCTACAAATATCCTGGTCTGCCCATTCAGAGGGGGACCAGCAACAGAGCCCCCATCAAACGTTCCAGAACTGGCTGCCAGGAAGATATCTGAGTGCAAAACCCCACAGGGGATGTCAGGAAATGTTTAATACCCTTATGGAGAGTTTCTGAGGCTTTGTGGTGGAAGGTCTCCCTCGCTGATCTGGTCAGACAGGCAGAATGCTGGGACGCGACGTGAAGCATTCATTTCTCTCCAGTCCTCCAGGTAGAGCTCCGTTTGGCCAGAGAGGCATAGCACTTAGTCAACTGAACATGAGCGTTACCTGGGCTTGGATTCTTGGCCTTTTGGTTGCCTGTGGAGTCTCAGAACAGACCAGTCACCCCTCTTGCTGGGTGTCAGGGAAAAAGTAGTATGAAGCAGGCTCAGAAACTTAGCATTCCTCTTTCCCAGAGGTCACGTTTAAGATGTTAAAACATCTCAGACTTAAAGGTTTGTAGGGATCTGCAACTTGGAGTAAATGTTGGAAGGAGCCTCAGAAATAGGTTTGGTTAGACTAGTCGTGAGACCTTGACTACAACCGCTGACTTGGAAATTTTTCTAGCTAACATGGTGATGAAATAAATGGTTTTATAGTTTCCTTCCCAAGGAAATTATTTTATCCCCCCCGCCAGGAAAGTCCTTGAATTTTGCTTAATTTTTCCCCCCCGTTTTCAAATGATCCAGTTCTTCAGATTATGGCTTTTCAGCTTAATTGAAATCAAAGAATATTTATGTATAAAAATTACTCAGAGGAAGTTTAATGATTCATTGTGAAGATGATCTCTGCTTCCTAGCACAGTCTTGGATTAAATTGGGGGAAAAAAAAATGAACCGTGAGAGGATGGCTATGAAATTGTCATTAAAAAAAAAAGATTCTGATTTGGAAATATCTTTTCACAGTGTCCATATGTAAAAGAGAAATTCTTTGAGAAACTTAAAAAGAAAAACCCTTCAATTCTTGCTGGTCTTCGGGAATCCTTCCTAGAAATCTTACAGAGGTAAAATGCATTGAAATGGGAGTCAGAAGGCTTTATCATTACCATAACCCTGGGCAAATCTCTTAACCTTCCCGACTTCCCTCTCCTCATCCATGTAATGAGTTGGGATGGGGTGATCTCTCAGGTCTGGCTTCTACCCTCTGCTCATCCCTTTCCAACCGGAACTACTGAAGACTTCCATCCTGGCTACTAAGGTCTACAAGATGCTTATGAGGAACACAGTATCTTGGCCTCTACCCCAGGCTTACAGAAACTACACACAGCTAAGCCCCAGGTGATTTATACATAATGACCATCAGAAACACTGATCTACAACCTGCAGACTCGTCTTTTTGTATTCTAGTGTCTTTGGGCTCCGCCGAGTTCCCTCTCCCTTGCTGTGCCGCTTTACTGGCTGGACACTTCCCTCTCCTCTGTACCTTCACTTTCCTCCTCCTCCTCCCCTTTTAAGGTCCTTCTTTAAACACCCTGAGCTCCTGGAACAAGACACCACCGACTGGCTCTTGTAAGCCATTCTGCTCAAGTCGCCTGTACATGTAAGTCATGTCTTGGGTTACTGGTACTTCTTGCCACAAAGCCTTTCGGTATTGCTACAGGTAACGAATTATCTGATTGGCTCCTAGATACTTATTAGGTTGACTGATTTTTGGTGTCCAGAGTAGACAAAACAGACAGGGTTTCTATCTAAATTCTGCCTTACTAGCTTTCCAGCTGTCAGGAAATGTCGCCTGTTATAAACACATCAAAAAAGTACATATTTACTTTCCTTCTCTGTAGACCTTCAGTGGCCCAAATACATCAGGCACTTTAATAATGCACAATATCTTCATCCAGAGTTGACTAAGGCACATACATTTTGCCATGTCTGAGTTGTTCCATGAGTTTGAGATTAATTACCGTGTGAATTCCAGCTCTGAGAACCGATTCCAGTGCTCTAATTTCAAGGACAGATATCACCAGACAATTATGCTATGATTATATGGTAGTTGATTTTCAGTTTTCAAGGTCAGGATTAATAGAATAATTATAGTACAAACACAACATTGGCACTTTTAACCCCCCCCCCCCCCCCCCCGTTGAAAGAGAAAATCGTTTTCTCCTGAGCTTGCTGAGCTGGCCGTCTTTGTGCAGAGGCTCTGTTCTGCTCTCAGTCATTGCTGGAAAGGGGAGAGGCGGCGGCGGACCAGAGCAGGCTGGAATACCCGCTGTCAGAAATGAGAGACCTATTAGCCTGGGGTCAGCACTCTTTTGCTCAAGGAATTCAGATGGCTAGCCCAAAGAGTGTGTACAGGAAAGGAAGAGGAGGGGCCTGGGGACCAAGTGGGGCAGGGTCCATAAGGTAAGCACATCTTTCGGATGAGAAATTTTGCCACGTTTGCAGTTAAGCCTGGGGTAGTCAGGCCTTCCAAGAAGACAGCACTAAGATTTGTGAGGCTGCTCACTTGCCATATATTAAGGATCCCCAGACCATGCCCCGCGGGCCATATCTTGGCAGCTGCCTGTTTTTGTTTTTGTTTTTTTTAATAAAGTTTTTTAATAAAGTTTTTAAAACTTTTTTAAAAAGTTTTGTTTTATTGGACCATAACCATCTTCATTCATTTACATATTGGCTATGGGTATTTTCATGTTATGACAGAAGTGAGTAATTTCAACTGAGACCTTTACAGCCTGCAAAAGCTTTAGATATTTACTATCTGGTCCTTTACAGACAAAGTTTACTGACTCCTGCCTTATATTTTTCATTCCTGACTTCTAAATATCAGGGAGAGGGAAATGTTGATCAGTTTCAGGTAAAATTAACATTTAGGATGAAGCTTTTCCCTGCTATAATTCAAACTTTGTTTTTGAATAATTGTCAAAAATAAAGACCCCTTGAGATTTAATGGGCTGGCTGTCTTGGGTAGAAAACCCAGGGGTCCATCCTTCTAACAAACTGAGCTGCTTCAGTCACATACCAAAGCACCTTAGAACTGTATTCTTCCGTGGTAATGCAGCTATAGTAACTTTTTCCTCCAGCATTTCCCTTGCACCCAATTTCTGCTTCTAGAAGCTCCAATGAACTTTGGTTACCTTGCTTCGTTTTGGCATAAGTCTGACTCCTACTCTTCTGGCTTCCAGGCACTGTATACATAGGGTACAGTTATGGTGGTGGGCGTGGGGAAGGCATGGGCCAGAGCATCCTTCCTGGGAAAGTGTGGTGTTGTATGTGTTCCTGAAATGCTCTGTGGTCACTTGGCTCTCAAACCTCTGTTGATAGGCAGATCTAATTGCAGGCAGTTTTTCCACTAGGACTATGAGAAACATTTAACATTTTCAGCACAGAGAAAACATCAAGATGTCACTAAAGAGAACAACAAAACGTTTTTCTTTTTTAATTTAGAAGGTGAAATACACAGTGAGTCTTTGAAGTTCCAACTGTCAAAATTTCAGATGTTACTTCATTGTTTTATTAATTAAGAGTCAATTAGGGTTTCTCAATCTAGGATTATATCATCTGCTAATCGTTTTACTTCTTCCTTTCTGATTTGGATTCCTTTTATTTATTTTTCTTGCCTAAACAGAAGTGGCAATCTTTCCAATCTTATATTGGATCTTGGGTCTAAAGCTTTCAGGTTTTTCACCATTGAGTATGATGTTAGCTGTAGGTTGTCTGCATAGCCTTTTTAAAAAATTAACATGTATTATTTGTTTCAGGGACACATGTTTGTGATTCATCAGTCTTACACAATTCATAGCATTCACCATAGCATATCCTCAATGTCCCTCACCCAGTCACCCCATCCTTCTTATTTCCCTCCCCTCCAGCAACCCTCAGTTTATTTCCCGAGATTGAGTCTCTTATGGTTTGTCTCCCTCTCTGGTTTCATCTTGTTTCATTTTCCCCTCCCTTCCCCTGTGATCCTCTGTCTTGTTTCTCTAATTCCTCGTATCGGATCATATGATAATTGTCTTTCTCTGATTGACTTATTTTGCTAGCATAATACCCTCTCGTTCCATCCACGTCATTGCAAATGGCAAGATTTCATTTTTTTGATGGCTGCATAGTATTCAATTTGTGTGCATGCATACATATATGTGTATGCATACATATGTGTGTGTATATATACACACACCACATCTTTATCCATCTGTTGATGGACATCTAGGCTCTTTCCATAGTTTGGCTGTTGTGGACATTGCTATTAAACATTCAGGTGTATATGCCCTTACATAACCTTTTTTATGTTGAGGTGTATTACTTCTATACCTAGTTTGTTGAGTGTTATATGGTAGGGTGTTGTATTTTATCAAGTTCTCCCCCCCAATATTAAAATCTCATGTGTTTTTCAGCCTTCATTTTCTGTGTGGTGTATCACACTGATTGTTTTGCATATAGTACACAAAGCCTAAAATATCTGTAAATTCAGTAAAGTTGCAGGATACAAAATCAACATACAAACATCAGTTGTTTCTATATATTAGTAATGAACCTCCCCAAAAGGATTTTAAGAGAACAATCCCATTTACAGTAGCATCAAAAAATTAAAATAGAAATGAACCTAACCAAAGAGATAAGACTTCTATACTGAAAACTACAAAATAATGCTGAGAACTACAAAAAATAATAACATTAAAGGAGATACAAATAAACAGAAAACATTATGTTTTCATGGATCGGAGGACTTAATATTGTGAATTGTCTTTAGTGCCTTGTTTCCTGAGGCCCTAGTTGGGCTCTGCCCCTAGAGGCAGAGGCTGGGCTTCAGCATTGTTCCCTTGTTGCCATGGCAGCTCCAGTGCCAGGTTCAACTTGACCTGCTACAGAGGTGACTGCTCAGGGGGTAGTGGTACAACTTGCAGGTGAGAAAGTTAATGACTCAAAAAAAAAAAAAAAAAAAAGTTAATGACTCTTGGGGGTAGCTTTAGCCCGTAAGAACATTCAACAGAAGATGGTAAGTCAGCCAATAAATTAATCCCCCCTCTCCCCGAAGGATGTTCCAAGACACAGAGTCTATAGATTCTCCAAAGAAATACCAAATGACCAACCATTAGGTGGATTTTCTTTTTTTTCTTTTCTTCTTCTTCTTCTTCTTTTTTTTTTTACTTATTTATTTGACAGAGATCACAAGTAGGCAGAGAGGGGGAAGCAGGCTCCCTGCTGAGCAGAGAACCCGATGCGGGGCTCGATCCCAGGACCCCGAGATCATGGCCTGAGCTGAAGGCAGAGGCCTTAACTCACTGAGCCACCCAGGTGCCCCTGGATTTTCTTATTTTTGACACTCAGTGACAAGTTCATAAATTTTTGTTACATCCTTTTTTTTTTTTTTTTAACCCTTTATGGAAGTATAAGATCTCTTACACAATAAGAATTGTGAAGAAAATTTTAACTCTAGTTGGTGATAAGGGATACAAATTTTAAATAATGGTGAGGAAGTTCAGGGTGAGAAATGAGGTAAAGTAGAAACAATGAGCCTACCAAAGGCAGAGCTAGGCTTACTTCTGGGATTTTGTTGTTGTTGCTGTTATTTTTTATTTTTTTTAGTTTCAGAGGTAGAATTCAGTGATGGATCAGTTTCGTATAATACCCAGTGCTCATTACATCACGTCCCCTCCTTGGTGCCCATTACCCACTTACCCCATCTCCCCTCCAGAGACCCTTAGTTTATTTGCTAGAGTTCAGCGTATACCTCTGGGTCGTCTTAATCCGGACCTACAGTCTCTCCATCACAGCATAGCTGTGCTCCTCCCTCTGTTCTCTGTAACGTGCCTACCACAGTGTAGGTGTCATATGAAGTAGGAGCAGCAAACTTTATGCAAAGGGCCGGATAAATATTTTTGGCTGTGGCAACTCTTCAACTCTGCCACTAGAGTACAAAAGTGGCCAGAGACCGTTTGTAAACGTAGCCATGTTCAGGACCCACAGCATTGCATATGAAGCCCAGGGTGCAATGAAAACCTGGGGCTCCTTGTTTAAAGATAAAGAATTTCAAGAAGTCAACAGCAGGACATCAAACCAAATATGGGGCCCCTCTAAGTGTGGGGCCCTCAGTGACTGTACGGGCTGCATGCTCATGAGGCTGTATTCCAGTAACGCTTCACTGAAAGAGGTGGAGGGCTGAACTTGGCCCGCGGGCCAGTTGGTTGACTTCAGCTATAGAGGACGGCACGGTAGCGTGCATCTCTGCTTGACCCAAGAGATGTTGATTCCCCTACTCAGCCATCCTTGTGGAAACACTTAGGCTGAAAGTCCATATTCTGGTACTTGGTCTAGGATCGTCCCTTGGAGAGGGGTTCCCATGGACCTAGAAGCTTACAGGCCTGTAGCAGTGGGCTCTGCCCCAAGCACATCTCCTGCGGCTTCTTCCTGGTTCTCTCTGCCAAGACAAAAGAGGCCTTTGTGTTTTTGTTCTTTTTGTACTCCGGGTAACTCTGTGTTGACTCTCTCTCTGGAAGTGTC
>CM053617.1:33189601-33225031 GCA_028646535.1 Procyon lotor | reverse complement strand
TGCATCTCTGCTTGACCCAAGAGATGTTGATTCCCCTACTCAGCCATCCTTGTGGAAACACTTAGGCTGAAAGTCCATATTCTGGTACTTGGTCTAGGATCGTCCCTTGGAGAGGGGTTCCCGTGGACCTAGAAGCTTACAGGCCTGTAGCAGTGGGCTCTGCCCCAAGCACATCTCCTGCGGCTTCTTCCTGGTTCTCTCTGCCAAGACAAAAGAGGCCTTTGTGTTTTTGTTCTTTTTGTACTCCGGGTAACTTTGTGTTGACTCTCTCTCTGGAAGTGTCCTTGACTTCCGAAACACCTTCAAAGACCACCTCTGAAATAAACACACAGCGATACTTTTAGAAGCCTGTCAGCCTTTGATTAGCTCTTGTTGACTTTCTAAGAACATGTCTTGTCACTGCTCTTGAGTTTTCAGGGAGGCCTTTGTTGTGTCTGAAATGTCTGAAATACATATATATAATTTTTTTGTATATCTATATAATTTTTTTGTATCTATATATCTATATAATTTTTTTTTTTTTTTGAGGTGTTTTGCTTCCTCAAATCAGAACTAGTCTCTCGGGGAGTCCCTGGCCCCGGGCCTGCTGGTTTCCATTGCAGCCCGCTTTGTTCTCTCATGCTGGTCTAAGGACTCAAGAACTTCAACCTTTTTAGGTGCTGATCTTTCTCCACGTGACAACAGAATAACCACCCCCCCCCCCAAAAAAAACCTCCATGGTCCCATTAGAAGGAATGCTACTTAGAGAAAGGATTTGATCTGTATAATTAGACACCTGACTCCTCTTCTTGTTCCTTCTCTTTGGGATTTGCTTTTACATTTGAAACAAGGAATGGATTCATATGCTGTGAGAGTGTGGAACAAAAGTGTGTTCTGCATGAAGCTCCAGAATTCCTTAGAACAAAGTACATAGCTGTAAGTGAAGGGCTCCTCTCTGGCCTGGAGTCCAGGCTGGGCCTGCCTGGGAGAATGACCTCTGAGCTTGACTTTTCCTGGTTTGATTCTCTTAAAAACTGTACAGGACAGAAGTGGACTGTTGTAGCTGCCACAGCCGCTGTGAGGGACTGCGTCTTAGGGGGGCTCGGGACCTGTGAGTTGGCACGCAGGCCCCAGGCCTATGTGGCTAGAAAGACCGGTGAGAAACCGAGGCCGCAGCCTCTCCAGTGAGGTGACTCCCACGCAGCTTTGGCTGTTGTCCCAGCGATGGTACTTGTGTCATGTACGTGAGGTGTGAGGTGGCTGCTGGGCCTTCCTAGGAGTGGAAGAGTATCTGCTACACATCTGGTTCCATGTCCTTTAATAAACCCAAGTCAGTTTAGCATTAGGTGAAAGCCTACCAGGTCTCCTGGGTCTGACTGTCCACCCGAACCCATAACAACCATGGTGCTGGTAGACTTGGTCCCTCTGTAGATTCAGCATTGGGCAGTGGCTCAGAGTTTGGGATTTGAGTCTGATGACTGGGTGGTTTCCATCTTGGCTGTATTACTAACTGGCTGTATCCCGCTGGGAAGATGAATCTCTCTGGGCCCCAGTTTCCTCCTTTGTAAATAGGGAGTAGTACCTACCTCCTAGACTGTGTGGATCGAATGGGTTAGTACACGGTGGATCATGGAGTAATGACAGGCACAGTTCGGGGCAGATAGAGGTGCTCAGAGAGTGTTAGTTACTACTGTTCTTACTGAGAATCGACTCTCTCGTGAATATTTTCACAGGTCAAGAATACCTCCATCATTGTCACACATAAATGAAAATTTGGCTCGGTATTATAATCTTGGCTCATTCGTTCTTAATAAGACCCAATAATTCTAGCACATAGTTTGGTGTTGACTTCTGCAACATCATTTTTCCAGAACCCAGTAAACCACTTTAATTTTCAATATGTATTCTTTAAAATTTTAGATACTTTCTTCAATTATATCTTTCAATATTGATTCTATTCCAGCTGACCTAGATGGTAATTGAATTAATCAAAAATTCAAGTATTCCTCTTAATATTTGTAATATTATTTTCTTTTTTCTCTCATAATTTGAATTGAAAATCTAGTCCAATCTGATTTTCTGTGGCCCTAATCTATTTATTGCTTCTAATTTTATCCTTTTAGTTTATGGCTAGGATACCTTTCTTAGTTACCTAATAGTGCATACTTATATGTAACTTTGATCATTTTTGGTGGGAAATCTATTTTAGGTATTGGGCTTCCTTCAGCATTTTTTCCTGCCTTTTTTGACCATTGTTTCTAAATAAAAGTCTGGTCAGTGCTTTCATTTCTGTTGGTGTTGCTTCTTGGTTATTTTGCACGATTGGAGAAAGAGTGGGGCATTGGAAGAAGTACCATTGTCTCTTTGCCATGGCCACAGTAGCCTTCCCGAGTCTGATGCTATGAATCTGTCCAGAAATATTAAAGATAATGGTGGGAAATTCCTGGCCGAGAGTGCTTCTCCTGGATTTGAGGCTGAGAAAGATACCTTCTGGAGGTGGTCCTCCATGTGCTTGAACTTCTACTCAAACCTTTTCTGAGAAGCAAATTGACTTCTTGTTAAGCCGATAAGTGGGAGAAAATCCACTTCCATCCCATCCCAGCCATGCAGGTTCTAGCAGAGGGAACCAGGGGTAGATCATCAGGCTGGACTGGGGGCATCTTATTCATGTGCGGGATTATAACCTGGCTATCAGGTTATGGACATGATTAATGCCAATGGCCATGAACCTGTTTTGCCTCCCTGCTGGCAGAAACGCTGTAGCACGGCTGCCTGGGTCTGATGGGGAATCTAGGGAATAGAGCCAATATCTGAGCACTCAGCAAGAGCACAAAGAAATAGCTCTGGATTCCAGGGGGGAATGTGCAGAGCCATGACAAGGCATATTTGCAAGTCAATCTGTGAGCTGGGTTAGAGATGTTATTACATTTGTACCCCCTAGACACTCTGGATATGGAAGAAGTAAATTTCTTCTGGCTGCTGCTTGGTAGGCCTGATGTTGCTGCAGTGGACAGCTTCTTGCTCTCTGAGGCTTTTTAATTTGGATAAGACTGGGATGAGAGCAAAGAGGCAAGATTCATTCAGGAGTACTCACAGGGTTGAGACAGGTTTCATTTGCTTGCGTTTGAAGGCCCACATCAGGAGGGGAGCAGGCCAGAGTGGGCTGTGCTCTGTATTTTCTTCCTATCTGCAGAGCCAGTGGGAAGAATGGCTACTTTAAATCTCTAGGTCACAGCAGGGAGACCTGTTCATTTGAGGGGTGAATAGCAGGCTGAAGAAGCAGGGTCTCCAACCCTGTCTTCCAGGAGTGGTGGGGCCATCCATGGCTTCTGTCTTTGTGTCATGGGAAATCAGAGATCTCACATGAGGGAAGGTCAGCACAACCGTGTTGTGTGAGTGCTTGTTCAATCAGGCACAGAGTTGGCTACTAAGGTAAAGCCAAGTCAGGGGAGAAGGCAGCATGTGGGGTAAGTGGGTGGCAGCAGGAATGACCTGGGGAACTTGGTGGATGGACATCAGGGCCTAACTCATCTTTGAGAAAGAGGGCTAAGGGGACTCAGGGTTGTCTGGGAGGCGCACACCCTTCAGGGTGCATCTAGAGGAGCAGGGAGGAGATGGGACTAATGCTACCAGCTCCTGATGCCGAGGGACGCCTGGATACAGATGAGAAAAGCAGCAGCGAGGTTGGAGATCAGCCTTTCTAAACTAAGTCCTCAGGAGACAGTCACCTGAACCCTCCTTGCCTCTTCTCAGTATGAGTTGATGGTTACAAAGAATGTCATCAAGGCCATCATCATGGCAACGTGTCATAACACCCTATTTCCTTTAATAGACATGTCTCTGCACATGTGGCAAATAAGTTTTGAGGTGTAGAGTTAGGATTTTAGGCATAAATTTTGTTCCTCTCTGTAGAGATAGTTCTGTTTCAGGGAAAGTGTGTCCAAAACCTCTAACAACAAAACAATGATTGGATCCATGATAAAAGCGAACACACAGCTGACCCTTGATCAACATGGAATTGAACTGCACAAGTCCACTTACACATGGACTTTTTTTTTCTTAATACAGTATTACCGTATTTCCTCCCATGGTTTTCTTTAGCTTTAAGAATTCAGTATACAATACATAGAACATATAAAACACCTGTGTTAATGAACTGTTATTGGTAAGGCTTCCAGGCAACAGTAGGCTATTAGTAGGATTTGGGGAAGTCAGAAGTTCTACATGGATTTTCAGCTGCGTGGGGTTCTAGGCTCCTAACCCCTGCATCATTCAAGGTTCAACTGTATGTGGTTTTTCCTATGGGCCATGTGCTCTTCTAAGTACTTCTAACTCCTGTAAGCCTCACAACAAGGTATCCTTGTGAGCCCTGTTTCACATCTGCAGGTGTCCCTGTTTTATATCTGAGACCCAGAAAGGTTAAACAAATTGCCCAAGTGCAGAGTCCTTGGGGGAGATGGGATCTGAAGCCAGGCAGTCTTTCTCTGGCGCGTCTGCTCTAACCACCAGACAGTGCCTTCCTTTCTGCTCCCGGCCCTGGAAGTGCCTCGTGTCAGCTCTGTGAGGTTAGTGAGGTCTTCTCTAAACTGAGGACCCTCAAACTGACACCCCCACCCCCTGGGGTTTTGAAAGGATTTGTAGATGGAGCGCACCTAGTCTAACCAACACCTGATGCACAGTAGGCGGGAATCTCCCTCCACCCACTTTGCATCCTCCTTTAGAGGACCAGGCATGCTTTGTGCTTCATGGTGCCTGGGGGGAGATGAGACGTGGTCAGAAGTGTGCACCTGCAGGGTTTAGGAATGGGCCAATTTAAACAGTTCTTGTTAATTGTGATAAAATATACTATTAAGTGTACAGTTCAGTGGCATTCAGTACATTTGCACTGTTCAACGATGCCCACCACCCATCCACAGAACATTTTCATTTTGCAGGACTGACATTGAATAGTAATTAAACAATACCTCCACAGCCCCTGGCAACCATCCTTGTACTTTATTTATGAATTGGACTAATCGGCGTACCTCCTATGAGTGGAATAATACGGTATTTGTCCTTTTGTGACTTTTTTCACTTAGCATAACATCTTTAAGGTTCATTTATGTTGTGGCTCATGTCAAAATTTCCTTTTCAAGGTTGAATAATCCATTGTATGTATATTATATACCATGTTTATCCATTTGTACGTCCATGGACACTTGGATTGTTTTTGCCTTCTGATGGTTTTGAATACTGCTGCTATGAATATAGGTGTACAAATATCTGTTTGGGTCCCTGCTTTCAAAACTTTTGGGTATATACCCTGAAGTGGAATTCCTAGATCATACTGTAATTCTATTTTTAACTTTTGGGGGAACCACCATACTGTTTTCCATAATGGCTGTCCCATTTTACATTCCTCCCCGAAGCGCACAAGGTTTCTTATTTTCCATATCCTTGTCAACACTGAAGCAGGGCCATTTTAACGATTGCTAATAGCATCTGAGGTTGATTTCTCTCTCCATTTGGGGAGAAGAAAAGTAAGCAAGCAAATACGGTGTATGTATGCTGACAATTCATGGTGGGGATAAAAGCCTGGAGTGAGTAGATTGTTCCCCATAAGGAGCCTTGCTGACAAGCTTAAGGAAGTTGCTAAGTCAAAGTGGGAGTGAATATGGGGTTTTGGTAGGAAGACAAGGACTTTGTTTCTTCTTGGTTCCATGTATGGTGTGACCTTGGAGATTCTCTCCTCTCTGTCTCCTGATTAGTAAGTGATGGAACTTGGGCTAGAGGAGATCCATGACCTCTTCCTACTTGGAAAGTCTGTGTTGTCTCCATGAGACACCTAAGGCTGTAGGCTTTGGAATCCTTGGTTTTTTTTTTTTTTTTTTTTTTGGGCTCACAGGCTAGAGATGATCTGAGTCACATAGTAGCTGGCAGGTCTAGCTATGGAGACCACCTGGAGTCAGGGACAATGACAGATGGGTGAGTGCATGCACTCTTTGAGGGGGGCCATCCTCTCCCTGAACTGAACTAACCGTTGCCTTGTGGGAATGTTGGCCTATTGTGACCAGATCTTCTGATTTCTCAAAAGCCAGACATTTACATTTTTAAAGTGAAATTTTCCATTCACAATAGCAACAAAAACCGTAAGATACCTAGGAATAAACCTAATTAAAGAAATAAAGGATCTATATTCTAGAAACTACAGAACACTTATGAAAGAAATTGTTATTGGGGAGGGTATGTGCTATGGTAAGTGCTATGAAACGTGTAAGCCTGATGATTCACAGACACGTACCCTAGGGCAAATTATATTGAAAAAGACACAAAAAGATAGAAAAATATTCTATGCTCATGGATCGGAAGAATAAACATTGTTAAAATGTCTATGCTCCCCAGAGCAATTTACACTTCCAGTGCCATCCTTATTAAAATATCATTGGTATTTTTCAAAGAGTTGGAACAAAAAGTCTTGAAATTTGTATGGAACCGAAAAAGACCCTGAATCACCAAGGGAAGGATGAAAATGAAAAACAAAGCTGGGGGAAATCACCTTGCCTGACTTGAAGCTATATTACAAAGCTGTGATCACCAAGGCAGCATGGTATTGGCACACAGACACATAGACCAATGAAACAGAATAGATACTCTAGAAATGGACCCTCAACTCTATGGTCAACTAATCTTTGACAAATTAGGAAAAAATATCTAATGGAAAAAACAATTTCTTCAATAAATAGTGCTAGGAAAATTGGACAGCTACATGTAGAAGATTGAAACTGGACCATTTCCATACACCATAAACTCAAAATGGATGAAAGATCTCACTGTGAGACAGGAATCCATCAAAATCCTAGAGGAGGCCATAGGCAATTACTTCTTTGACATCGGCCACAGCTACGTCTTTCAAGACTCGTCTCCAAAGGCAAATGAATCAAAAGCAAATATGAACTTTGCAGACCTTATCAAGATAAAAATTTGCACAGCAAAGGAAACAGTCAACAAAACTAAGGCAGTCCACAGAATGGGAGAAGATATTTGCAAACGACATCACAGATAAAGGGCTAATATCCAAAATCTATAAAGAATTCCTCAAACTCAACACCCAAAAAACTAATATCCTGTCAAAAAATGGGCTGAAGACATGGACACTGCTCCAAAAAAGACCTATAAATGGCTAACAGGATACATGAAGAAATGCTCGACATCACTACCCATCAGGGAAATATAAATCAAAACCACAGTGAGATACCATCTTACACCAGTTAGAACGGCAAGAATTAACAAAACAGGAACAAATTTTGGTGAGGATGTGGAGAAAGGGGAACCTTTTTACACTATTCGTGGGAATGCAAGTTGGTACAGTCACTCTGGAAAACAGTATGAAGTTCCTAAAGATGTTAAGAATAGAGCTACCCTATGACCCAGCAATTGCACTAGGTATTTACCCCAAAGATACAGATGTAGTGAAAAGAAGGGAAATGTGCACCCCAGTGTACATAGCAACAATGTCCACAGTAGTCACTTTGGAAGGAGCAGAGACGCCCTTCAACAGATGAATGGATAAAGATGATGTGTATATGTATACAGTGGAATGTTATTGTATACAATAACACAATGGAATGTTATTTAGCCATCAGAAACAATACCCATTGTTTGCATTGACATGGATGGAACTGGAGGGGATTATGTTAAGTCAAGCAGAGAAAGACAATTATATGGTTTCACTCATATGTGGAATGTAAGTAATAGCATGGAGGACCATAGGGGAATGGAGGGAAATCCAAAGGGGGAGAAATCGGAGAGGGAGAGGAACCATGAGAGACTATGGATCCCGAGAAACAGTCTAGAGGTTTAGGATGGGGGGAGGGGTAGTGGGTATTGAGGAGAGCACTGTGATGAGCAGTGTTGTGATGAGCACTAGGTGTTATATTTAATGAATCATTGACCACTACATCAAAAACTAATTACGTACTACATAGTGGCTAACTGAACATGATGATAAAAAAGACTTATCAGAGATCCCTGACTCATGGGAGGAGAAATCTCCAAAGCAAGTAGAAGAAAGTATAAATAAGAAATAAAAATATGGCTTAAAAAAAAAAAAGTTTTTTCCAGGTTTTAAATACTGGGAATTCAAAACTTAAAAAATAGCATCATGAGAGCCAAAGAAAATATTCTCATATTCTCAGACCAGATTTGGCATAAAGCTCTCTGTTTACACCCCCTGATCTTAGGCAGTGAACAGCAAACACTGGTGTGGGTGTGGGGACCCAGGTTGGACAGTGAGAGGCCTGCCTGACAACTGATGTTCTTCTCAGACAAGCCCACAATTCCTCTCAGAGATCCAGGCTGTGTGGCACACCCATCCAGTGGATGCTGAGGGAGGAACCCCCGGCGACTACCATTCCCTGTGCTTATCATGTTTTCCCTTCTCTGTCAGGAGAAGCCAGAAAGATGATGTGGCCTGCCACATGGAGGTTCTGGGGTTTTTTGTGTTTTTTTTTTGACATACTTTGTCTCCCTTAGAATATTCCAAGCTGAGTGAAACAGCCTGTGTTTCCTCAATTTTGATACTATACCTGTTGACTTTTTGTTTATACACCCAGGTCTTGTGAGGACAACTATGGTAGAGTCCAGTGCTGACAGTGGCCGACATCCCAGTGACAGTTCCTACTGCATCATTGGATGTAGACCTCCAAGCTGATAGTCATTAGCATTTATTAGCATTTGCCAGATAGAAATATTTTCTCTGTCTTTAACATCTTTTTCTTTCTCTTTTTTTTTTTTTTTTTTTGATACTTCAGTGATGAGTTAAGGAAGTAAAGCCAGTCACAGTTACTATGATTTCCAAAGTTTAAACTTCTGGTCACCTTATTTTGTTTTGTGTTTCTCAATCTCTCTCATGCTCCCCTTTAATTCCCTTTACTTCCTCTTCTTTGTTTTGTTCACCCCTTTTGGGGTTTTGTCCTTCAGAATCTTTACTTTCACCGGTAGCATGCTTTTTTGTCTCTCTTCCCTTTCATAGCCCCACATTTTATTTTGGGATTTCCTGGCATTTTTGTTCTAGATAGTAATTTGTTAAAAAAAAAAAAATTGGAATCAATGACTGGTTATACTTAACTACAAGTTTTAGTGATTTCTTTGTTTTCCTTTATTTCTTGTATTTGATATTGTCTCATTGGTTTTTTTGTGTATGTACTCAATTCTTTGAAAGATATTCAATGAGATAAATCTGAACCCTTGTATGTCCATATGTATATCTATATGTTGTTTTCCTCTTTATTTGGCTGGATATAGGATTTAGGTTCAAAATAGTTTTTCTCAGAATTTTGAGGGATGTGTTTTTTGGTGTCACGTGTTTCCATTGAGAAGTTTAATGTTCTTAGTTTTGTTCTACTCTGGGTAACATTTAAAAGAACCTGCAGAAGTTTTTGAGGATTTTATATTTACCCTTGGTGTCCTGAACTGTCACCATTGTGATCTAGGTGTGCGTCTTGTCTTGGTGAGAATCTGTAGTCTGAATATAATGTTTGGTCAATCCTGAGAAATTTTTATTTGATTACTTGATCCCTTTTATTCTTTCTGCATTGTCCTTCTGGAACTTTTACTGACACTAGAACTTCTAGGTATGTTCTCCATATTTTAATCTTCCCTGCCTCCTTACTTTGCATTTCTTTCTAGTAGTATCGCTACCTGACAAATCCCTAGAAAATTTGGTGACTTAAAGTGGCAACAGTCTGTTACGTTTCATGATTCTGGAGTTGATGAAGTTATATTCTTCTTTTGTGCAGTGTCGGCTGGGGTCCACCATGGGGCTGCATTTGGCCGGGAACTTGGCAAGCCCACCTTGGTTCTTTCCCTGAAGCTTCTTTCAGAACTTTTCATGTTGCTCTTTTCTCCAACAAGGTAGCCTGGATTTCCTTACAGTGTGGCAGCTGGGTTTCAGGAGAGCATTCTAAGAGGAGAGGTCTCTACTTGCCTCAACCCCGATAATGTCCCATTGGCCAACACAAGTCACATGGCCAAGCCTGAGTCAAGTGAGAAGGTATACGATGAGGGCCTTAATGCTGGGAGGTAGGGTGTCCTGGAGGCCAACAACATCAATCAAAGTTGGGGTGCTGACAGCTCATCTTCAGAGTGCGGGATTTTTGTCTCTTCTGAGATTCAGTGCCTACCTAAGACACTGCCTAGCTTCTTGTAGGGGCCCACAGTCCCTGGTCTATTCCTTGGGGACCATCTCTGCCACCTATTAACTGACTCTGGTGGGGAATAGGAAGCACCCACCTTCTTAGCTGCCCTGATTAAAACCTCCCAAACACTTTTCCCTGAGTGCTTTGTGGCCCCTCATTCTTTTTCCTCTCAGCCCCAAAGTGTCCTGGTCTTGACCTGCATTGTTTTGAGCAGCTGCTGCCGCTGCCTCCTTGGCTGTACCTTTCTGAATCTTCTCCTTTCCTTTTCTTTCCCCCTGGAGATGTAATGAGGTCCTTTGAGAACATAAATTGGGTTTTCTGGCAGAAATAGATTTGCCTTTATCTCCCCACCCCCCCAAGAGAGATGTTTTGCTAAATCTTTATGATTTTAAATAATCACCTTTAAATTACATTTAGCAAATATTTGTTGAATGGCTTAATTAATGTGCAAGACTATATTGGTTGGTCTTAATGAAATCTGTTATTGGAAGCATTAGTGTTGGAGGTACGCTGAGAAGTCACCTAGACTAATGATTCTTAAAGTGTGCTAAAAACCCATCAGTGGTTTTTCATGGCACTCTTGATAAAACCCATTTTTTTTTTTTTTTTATTACTTAGAGTGACCTTTTGTGGTCTCTGTAGTGCTTAATTGTATCATTTCATGTCCTACCTTCAATTCTTTCTTGTATATTGGAACCAGTCTTTATTCAGTTCTTTAAAAGTCAGTCTGTCTCTCTCTACCTCCTTTTCTCCCTCTCTCTCCCTTTCTCTCTCCACCCTCGCCCTCTCCTTTGGGCTTCTAGAAAAGCAAGGCTTTCTACCAGGAAGAGTCTTCTGTCTTCAGTAGCCAGTCATTCTTTCTCTTTCCTTCTTCCCTTCTGAAAGGCAGACTGCCACATGCGGTGCCTCATCTTGATGTGTCTGGAGGCTTAGAAGCTTGATGACCCTACGTTCTCCTACAAATGGACCTTGAGAGTCTGTTTTGAGGTTCTAGCAGGGGAGCCTAGCTACTTGTATACCCTTGCCTGAAGAACAGCCCTCCTCTACCGGGGAGGTCATCCTCTTTGAGTGTGCACAGCTTCAGGAGGATGCACCTGGAGTGGTGAGGAGGGAGGAGGGGGATACGGCCTAGCCGGCCAGATCAGCTGCATCAGCCATGGCAATCAGTTAGGTGACAGGCCAGATCACCCTCATGTCCAGGAGCTAGTCACTCTAACACATCCTTTAGACCCAGTTTCCCCAGATTATCAACCATGACTTCCTCATAATACCAAACTTGGGGTAAAATCTCTGGGCTTAAAATTCTCATTCTGCAGAACTCCTCATTGGCCCACCCAATTGACCATGAATTCCAGGAGGGCAGGGATTGTACTGGCCGTCTAGCCTGTCACACGTTGCTGGAGATCCTGCCTGGTACCGTGCCTGGCGCATAGTAGCTGCACAGAAACTATTTTCAAAGTGATTGCATTAATAGGCTTCCCAAGACTAGAAAGTTTGGAGGATATTTTCATCACTAGCCTGTATTTAAACATCATGAGAAATGTGTTTAAGGCTTTCATGTGCTGGGGTTTGAGGAAAAAAAAAATCTAATTGAAAATAGGGTTCTGCTACTGGAAGAGTTTGAAAATCCTGCCCTGGGACAATGCTTTTGTTTTAGAGATGCATGAGGGGTGACCTACGTATTTTTGTGAATGGCAGAGCCAGAAGTACTGGTCCTCATCTCTGCTCTCTGTGATGTGACATAGCCTCTATGGTGGGTTGGTGGCATTGCTTTGCCATTTGACTTACCCTGACATGCAGCCCTAAAAGTTCTGTCCCTAGCCTACAAGGTGGTACCTGGTGGCTTCCCCTGGGATGAAGGCTGATCCTGCAAAGCTTCTCTCATGAATGCTATTTCCTAGGACACTTGATCACCAAACTCTAAGGGGGTTTGAGCAGAAAGGGCTCAGCAAATGTATTAATATCACGGGAGTACTTTGAAGAGGTTCCAGTCTGTCTGGAGCAGATCACAGCCTTTCATGTGTATCAGATGTCTCATCTGTAGGTCACTGTGGCCAAGAGAGGTAGGCAGGTTGGTGTTTGTTGTCCTGATTTATGTCTAGGGAAATCGAGACTAGAGGGTGACATGAACTGGACCCAGACAGTGATGGGTGGAGCCAGGAAAGAACAAGGACCCTCTTCTGTCCCTCTTGGGGATCACAGCACTGCTAACTGACCAGCTTAACAAAAACCTGATGGGTTTCCATTTTGACAGAGGGAAAACTACAACACAAATCAACACAGAAAAACAAGCGTTTGTTTCTGGAGAGGGTGTTAAGTATGTCTTGTCCATCTTTGATGTTTGGTGGGGCCACATGTGCTGTGGTGACCACCCAGTCCTGCCCCTCAGGATAGAGGTCCTCAGGCCACCAGCTTCTAGGAGAGCTGGCTTCTGTGATTTATGGAGGCATCCTTCTCTGGGAAATCCTTGATTGAGGGGCTTACTTTGCCCAAGTTTGTGCCCTACTTTGAGGGCAGCCTGTATCCAGCCAGTATACGGAGGTACAGAGACATGACCCTTGGTTGTGCTCTGGGAAGGGCCAGTCCAGCTTCAGGGGCCCTGGGAGATTAGCTGAGAGCTGATGGAATTGTGTGGAAGGTCAGCTTCTCCCTTTGGCCAGTCTCTCCCTTTTCCTCTTCTCAGGAGCCGCCCTTGCCTGTGCTCTCCAATAAAACTCCTTGGTGTAAATCTCCATTTCCAAGTCTGTATCCAGGGAATCCAACCTACACAGAGATGTCAGTGAGCTGGGCATCACCCACTCCCATGAGGGAATGAAGCAAGTTCTTCCCCATCAAGTTGAAAGGGAGGGGGAGCTTTGAAGACTCCCAAAGAACATGAAGAGTGTCCTTTGGATTTTGAAGAATGTGGAGACGGCCCTAACCCACACCTGAGAAGGCTGTCAGCTGGGACACTTGCTGGGGGTAAGCTCTGAGCCCTGTGCAGAGAGTAAGGAGTGGGAGTGAGCAGCAGGTGTGGGTCCCTTGGCACCTTGGAAGGGTCTTCACCCAAGAGACTGACCTACGGGGGTGAGAGGACCCCCCTCGGATGGACTGCTGGATGCCACAGGTTCAAGGAGATCTTTGAAGAAACCCCAGGAATGCCCCCATATGACAAGAGTTAGTATTTGAGTGTGTGCTTGACTAAGGCCATTTAAAAACCCAGAGAGGACTGGAAAACAGCACCAAGCCTATCAGACACTTTGGCATTCTCCTCCCCTGGCTCTTCTTTCCCTAACGTCAGAGCAGCTGGGTAGGGTCCAGTGCAAGGGGAAGAACAGTGGAGCCTGGGGCAATGCTTACGAAGAAGGTAAAAGACAAATGTCTCTCCCTTTCCCATTGTAGGTTCTCTCTCCTGTTCCTGTCGTGGTGGTTTAGGAAGCCAAGTTCTAAGTAGGATGAGAGGTGGAAGTTATGGTATTCAAGGTGACAGGATTTTTTTTTCTTTTTGCTTCTGAATGTGAGACTGGTAAGGACCTGAGAATGACTGAGAGAGCTCTGCAGCCTACCTGGGATTTCACTCAGGGACAGGCTCCTTGGTTTTGGATGAGCAGGTTAGGAGGATACCCAGTGAGAAGGCTCCCTACGGAGTCGAGCTAATTCAATAAACAGGTTACACTCTGCTTCCTCTTTTGTTAATTTCCGGCTGGGACCATGCTGAGGGCATGTGGCAAGGAGGCAGTGTGACAAATTCTTTGATCTGGAAGGTTTTCTTAGCACAGTACTTGTTCAAGTGTGTTCTGGAGTCTGTGTGATATTAATGAGTATGACTTGAAAAGGGTTCCTTGTGGTCAAATAATTTGGGGACCATTGGGTTAAATAAAGTTCAGTAGTACTCTTTATGCTTTCTCAAGCCTTTAAAACACTAATGTGCATTGTAAATTCCTAGGCTAGGGTTTCCCAGCTGAAACTCCTGTGATAGTTATATCATTTTACTGATGACTATCTCTTAGGTCTAGCATTTGTAGAAACACTTAGGAATGGATGAATTTTAGGAGCATACCTCCCTGTACTAGTACCTCATAGCAGTGCTTTCTGGTCACAAATACGTGAAAGAATCATACAGAAGAGCTATTGTCTTGGGTTTGGATTGCTAGAACAAAAACAGGGTGTCTTAAACAGCAAATTTATTTCTCACTATTTGGAGGCTAGGAAGTCCAAGATCAAATCACTGGTAGATTCTGTGTCTGGTGAGGGCCCATTTCCTATTTCATAGACAGCTGTTATCTTGCTGTGTCCTCACGTGGCAAATAGTACTGGACTCTTCATCTCCTTACAAGGGCACCAATCACATAATGGGCTCTAGCAGGGGGTCGGGGAGCTCTACCCTTGATTTAATTACTTTGTGAGGGCTCCACCTCCAAACATCATCACATTGGGGATTAGATTTCAGCATAGGAATTTTAGGAGAACACATTCAGTCCATAATATTAAATGAGATTTTTAAGGTTTTCTCCCTTGTTTATCAGACCAGATATGCCATGTAGCAATTTCAGGTCTGATCTAACTCACCATCTTGGGCTGGGGGCTTCCTCTAGAAGGGGCTGTCCCACACGGAGTGCGCTGCAGAGTGTTGATGTAACAGTGCCTGGCATGGCCTATTCCCTAACGCTGTCCTCCTGTAAAAGCTCCTTCTGGAAAATGAGGTCTAGAACCTGCTAGATTCAGGCAAGGACAGGGGCAACACACAGAGGGAAGCAGAGCTCGGATGTGAACAGCGGCACCTGTCATTGAGACAAAAGCCCAGAGGAGAAGATATCAAACAGCTACGGAAATCCTTTTCAGGGTTCAACTTACTTGCTCTGTCCCACACATGTGACTTTTGCCCTTGCTGTAGAAATCCTATTGACTTATAATAAAGCTGTGCTCACGGAAGGGAAATGAGTGCGTAGGAGTGCATGACTGAGTTGTGCTTATTGCTAATCCTTGGTGTAGCTTGAGAGAGTATTATGAAAAGTACGGCTTCCCCCTCCCCCCATATCCCTGTGGGGAATGCTTCCCAGAAGCCACAGAGCTGGCATCAGCACCCCCTCACTCTCTGCCCCACTCTGAAGGGGAAAAATAACTTTTATTTTTCCGAGTTGCTCCCTAGGCATTTTGTTGGGTGATAACCCTGTTCACCCAGAGTCTGGACATTCAGATAAGGACTTGAGTTCAGGATGCCTGCTCTAAGTTCCCACTTTACTTTTCCTGGGTGTACCTTTTAAAGTAAGCGGAATTAAGCCTGGGAAAACCAGCCCATAAATAATAGGTGCTTGCTACCTCTCTCTCTCTCTCTTCCTCTCTTCCTCCTCCATTACCCGGGCTAGAGGACTGCCCTTCCCCAGCTCATTGGCTAGTAACCCCCCCCCCCCTCAATTCCTAACATTTCTGGGATCTCTAGGAAAGAAATCTGTGACTCTACTTCCTTTGTGCCGGTGTGTTGAAGCTACATGCTTAGTCAAATAGACCCTACTGGTTTCATTTCCCCAAAGCAGGAGCTCAGATGCTAGGGAGCTACCTCCTGGTTCCCTGTGGCTATCTTGTGCCTCCTCATTCAGCAGCTTATAGTCTGCACGTTTTTAATTTGTTACACCTGCTATGGGTCACCTAATTTCAATATGGTGTCTCCCTTCCTCTAAGGTATTGCTGTGTTTCCAGAGTGACTAGGGGTTCCACAGAGGATAAGAGAATATATGTCACAATTTAGGGGAGTTTAAAAAACAAAACAAAAAAAACACCCTTCAACTCAGCAGAACAGGATACCTACAAAGAGGAAACATCTGCTCACCTCAGATTCCCCTCCAACCCAGAACCACCATCTCCCAGAGGCTTAAATGAAGAAGGTTGTGACCCAAGAATTCTTTGTTCAGCTAAATTGTCTTTCATGTGTGAATCCGTAAAAAGACACTTTCAGAAATGCAATGGTTTAGAAAGTATGCCACTTTCTCATTCCTCCTAGAAACTGCTAAGATGTATTTCAGCTGACTAAGAGATAAATCAAGGATTCAACAGTGGCTGATCATGTACACCAGAAAAGAAATCTCGGCATGTTTCAAAGAGCGTAAAATGGCACAAGCCACATTTCCTAATTTCCTAATGGGATACGACAATTTTTAAAAAATCCATAATAAATGGAATAAAGAAATAACTTTCTATAAAGAAATAACTACTGGATGAAAGATGAAATAAAAATGCAATTGTAGTGTGTTGATAAAATGAATTTGGCACAGATGAAAAAATTTCATAATCCTAATCCTTTATGAAAGAGAAGTTGTTGGGGTGAAGCAGTCAGACCTCTCCGACATGATGAACGCCTTCAGTATGACTTAGAGCAGGCCTGGATGGTCCAAGATGGCTGACTCTGTCCCTGTTCACAGGGCCCTTGCCTGGATTGCAAGCGTTCCCCCCCCCCCCCCCAAGATGCCGACCCACCTGCAGAAAGTTGCCTGTGCTGCCTGCTTGAGATCACTGGGGTCTGCCCCAAGTGTTGCCCTTGTCAGCCCCTGCAGAGTTGCTTAGAGACACGCCTGAGTGTGAGGACAGGAAGCTTGGCGGAGGGTCTGTGAAATGCCCTCCTTGAGGCCTGTGGAGACCTCCCAGTCCTCTCCTCCACCCCGCACTTCTTCCCAAAGCTCCCATGACAGGAGCATTCTTTATCTGTTTACCACGTTATTCCTTCCTCACTCGTTGCCTGGAAAAGCAGGGGACCCCCCCCCCCCCAGCCGTGATGGGAATGGCAGCCAGGGAGCTGGGCAGTGGTATTGCCCTTTGCCTGTGAGGCTGTCCTACTATGCAGCACCTTCTGGAAAACCAGGCAGGTGTCCCCTTGCTCTCACAGCTCCAAGTATTCGTTGTGCGGCCTTGTGGGGTGAAATGCTAAGGCCTGCGGATGCTCAGAATGTGGCCCGCCCCTTCTCTGGGCGCAGCACTGCCCCTCTCGGGGGCTTCCTCAGGGAAAGGGAACACTCCGGCGCGTTGAGACACTGCAGGCTTGTGCTGGATGCAGTCTCTGAGCATCTGGGCCCACTGTGTCCCACTGTTGCTACAGCTGCTCTGGGGCCTTTGGGTGGGTACAGGTCCCCCAGCCCCTGCTACCCTTCCTCAGCCCTGCGCCTGGGCCGCTGGTGCCGCCATTCCGCCTGCCTCTGCCCTCCCACTTTCAGCCTCACACGCTCTCCTCCACACCCCAACGTCAGCCGGGGGTGGCTTCTCTTTGATACAGATCTGACCATATTTTTCTCCCTTACTGTCTTTGGGGCCTGCCTGTCAGTCTTCTGGGTCATACCTAAATGCCTTGAGATGACCTGCGTCTATAGGTCTTTACCGGGCTTATTTTCTTTTCCCTCTTAAACTCCTATCTCCAGCCTCACAGAAAGACTTGGTCTTTTCCACCTTTGCTCATGCCTGGTGCCCTGTCCCATCAGACCGCTCTGCCTCTTTCCATCTCGAGGGGAGTAGCTGCTTCTCCTGCCATAGGTCTTAGCTCAAGTGTTAGTTGAGCAGGAAAGCCTTCTTTGGTTCCTGAGGCCTGGCTTCAGGGCTGTCTCTGAGCTGTGGAGGCACTTTCTACCTCCCCCATCACAGCAGGTGTCATGCGGAGCGGTATTTGCTTATCTCATGTTCTACCCTGTCCTCCCCAACAGAATGTTCTATGAGGGCAGGCACTTTCTTCTTATTGTTTATTCACCGTCTGTTGCCTACTCGTGTGCCTGGCACAAAACGGGTTCAGCAAATGCTTGCAGAATCCTAGGACTAATAGTGGGCGTGTGGTCATGCTCTTGGCTGCTGCATTTGCTGCAGGAGAATGGCAGCTCTTTGGAGGTGGCCCGTCTCTTGCTGGCACTGGAGCCCTCAGGTGAGGAGGCTAGTCACCTTGAGGGTTCACAACCACTGGATAGGGGGGTAGCTGAGTTTTGTCCAAGGACTGTCGGGGTGGGCACGGAGAAGAGAGGGTGTGTGAGTTATGGCAAGATCTCCTAGGTGAACCCCACTTTGCAGAGTGCCTGAATGTGGCTGCACCCCTCTCTAAATGCCTTCCGTGTGCAATCAGCACCCACATGCAGGCTATTCCTATTCCTATCCTGAACTCAGGATCCAGAAGAGTGGAGTCGGATATTGAATGATTGGGGTCTCTTCTGTCTGCACTTTGAGGATGGGCAATTCGGACTGCACCAGCGGAAGGCATGTTGGATGGGTTGATCCCTACCATCCTTTGAATTGTACGTAGTTAACAAATTACTAAAGAAACGGAAATTGCAGCAGAGGATCTTAGGTTTTCAACAAATACGCCCCCTCGACCACAGCTTGAAAACATTTCTTAGTGCCTCTTGCAGTTAGGTTAGAATTTAGGCAAGTGGCGGGTGGATGGAAGTGCTGTGTGCCGTTTTAAGGCCTGACATCTCAAATATCTCCTGTGTGACCGATGCTCCCTGCCGGCTCACTCTGGCCTTGTAGGCCAGCAGAAGATCCAGTGCAGAGTTCCAAAGCCTGGGAGGGTCTGAGGCATCTGGCAGGTAGAGGAGCCAATACATGGAAAGAGCCTGGGTCCCTGAAGGACTGTGTGGAGCAGAGCAACTCCTGCTCACCCCTCCTCCCAGCTGACTCAGTGTGGTTTGTGGTATAGGAAGTAAACCTTTGCTCTATGAAGCTACTGAGAGAGGGGAGCTCTTTGTCAAAGCACTAAGCCTATTCTAACACTGTGAACTCCTAACCGCCTTCATTTCCGGATCATTCCTCCTCTTTCAGCTTCCTGAATTTCTAGTTGTACTCCAGCTAATTAGAAGACCAGGTTAAGAGTAGAGAGAGAGGTCCTGTTCCAGAAGTGTTGGTACAGATACTGGAGGTTCAAGGAAAGGAGAGGTCTTGGGTGTTGCTGTCTATATTGCTTCTCGGGCACTGCGGTGTCCCGGGGCCTGTGGGAGATTATCTCTGCAGAGAGTGCTCACGGCTTGCTTCAGCATGGCTCTCGAGGTAGTTTTATTTCCACAAGTTCTAGCTGCTCAAGGGTAAGGCTTCAGGGCCCTCCCGTTCCTGCAGGACTCCCATGTTCATGCACTGAGCTCTGGAGCCCATGACTGGGGCGCAAAACCTGTCCTGTTGCTATCACTCATACCTGGGGCTGAGTGGGGGGAGGAGCTGGCTTTTCCTTGTTGTCTGAGATCAGATGGAGCCTGTCACCTTTGGTGACATTTGGGGCTGGCAATTACCCAACACAATGCCCATCCACACTCAAATTTAATATAGAAATCAGGCGGTTTGTGAAAGGGCCTGAATTTTCTCAACCGTCTAAGGCTCCGTGCACAAGAGCACCGTCCATCATGGGTTTTGCTGAATACAACGCTTAGCCCAGCTGTGCAATCGTCCCAGACAGCGCAACAATGGGGCTCAATCAAGGCTCAGAACTTCTCCCAGCTCCTCAGACCTGCTCCGGCGTCCCCCTTTCTGGGCAAGCAAATGAGCCCATTGTTGGGGTTTGCTCTGATACTTATCATTGGCTGAGGGGAGGTATCTGCTAATGCTTGTGACCCATGAGGTGATGCTCCGTAACCTTGCAGCCCAGTTCTCTTGGCAGGGAGGTCAATAGGCTCTCACGTTCTCCACTTCTGTTCTCCCTTCTGGCCACCGAAGCAGGAAAGCAGTTCCTTTGGAAAACTTGGAAATTCCTGCTTAAATTGCCAACTTGTGAGACTTTGAGGTCCATTAAGTCTTTCCTCTGGTCTCAGAGCTGAGTTAGCTGGGGGTTGGCTCTGCAGGTATTAACGGAAACCTGACCTTAAGTACCCCGCTTAGACAAATAGCCCCATGGAGGAGGGCTTGCTTTGCAGTCAGATATGAGTAAATCAAGGAAGCACTGAGCTGGCATATAGTGAGCTTCCTCACTTCCTCAGTGGTGTTTGGGGAATTACAATGGAAGCGCTTAAAAGAAAAGAGGTTTCACAGGGGATCTGGGTAGGCGATGTTTGGTCTGTTGTCAAAATGCTGCGCTTCCTGCAAGAGTTATCACAACTTCGGTGGTTTATCTGCAAGGTAGCTGGGTCCACTGTGGAGCTGGAGGAAGCAGATACTGGGCTTTGGAGAACAAACGGAGCTTTAGGGAAATTCCCCAAGTAGGATGGCCAGTTGCTCACTATATGTACATTGAATGTGGCATGGGGACTCTGGTCTAACTGTGGACGCATCCAAGTCAGGTGGTGTTTGGTGCATATAGGATGCCAGCCAGGAGTTAAAGTGAGGCAGAGTCCAGCCAGGGAGGTAAAGGGGGTGCTGATCCTAGGCGAGTGTTGTGGTCCGAGACGTGAGGGCTGACGATCTAAGCTGGTGTGCTGGACAAGGTATCTGGTGGACTGAGCCCTCAGGTGTAGAGTAGCTCTACCGGAAGGACCAAGGGCCTCCGCCCACAACACTGGTGAATTATCTAGCCTCTTGAGGATGGGATGCCTTGGCCAGAATTTGGCAACATTTGCCCAACATTTGGCAACATTTTGCAACATTTGCCCAAGCTGATGCCTTGGGCAACAAGGCTCTGTGAGACCTGGTGCTTTAGGCTGAGGAGGGGGAAGGGTAGGCGGGTTCTGGTGAAAGTGAGAACTGTCTCCATCTAGAAGGAAAAATGTAAAAGACCCGTTGGCGTTTTCCTGGAGAATAATCTCATGCTGTCGTGAGTGAATGTAATGTTAGCATTTTGTATGCGTTGCCCCCAGAATTGGGTTTGCGGCCCAGACTAATAGTCTTTAGAAGCTCGTGTTGTTTCTTACCACCGACTTTTCCATTCACATTTCAGCCACATTGTCTAGTCTTGCTTAATTCTACTTCCTGTGCCAGCTCTGTATTAAACGTACCTCTTCCTCTCCCCCATTTTGCCTTTTCTATCTACCCTCTGTTCTATTTCTGCATAAAAAACCCCTTCAAAATTTAGTGACTTAACATGACAACAGTTTTGATTTGCTATTGGATTTCATCTGTCAGGAATCTAGAGAGGACATAGACGGCCGGGATTGTCTCTGCTCTGTCATGTCTGGAGCCCCAGCTGGGGAGACTTACTGGGTTTGGGGGTGATTTGAATGACTGGGGTTGGATTTATCTGGAACCTTCTTTACTCCCATGTCTGCCAGCTGGGCTGGAATGGCAGGAAGGTCTGACTCCACTTGTGCTCCTCTGGAGACCCCCACATGAGGCCCATCTAGCGGGGCAGCTCAGGACTCCAGGAGCAGGTGTTTCCATGTGGCCATGATGCTCATAGCCTTGAAAGTTACACAGCATCCCTCTGCCATATTCTACTGGTCGAAGTGGCAACAAGCTTGCCAACTTCAAGGGAAATGAAGGGATATTTGAGAATTGGAGCCCCTGGTTTAAAACCACTGTGCCCTCTGGACTTTGTATTTGCTCAATTGTTGCTGTTTCTGACACTTGACCTGCTTTCTGTCTTCTCCATTCAAAAGGCTGCCTCCCTGTTCAGACCGCACATACACTTTCATTCGTCTGAAACTGTTTTTTTTTTTTTTTTACAGTTTGTTCTTGCTGCATGGTTGCAGAGATGAGGTTATTCTTTATCTGTCCCTCAGGAAAACCTGTCATTTGGCTGAGTTTGCAGCAGTGACACCAGAAAGATCATTCACAAGGAGGCATTATTCATGGTGTTTCTATGACACTTCTGGTTTCTTCCATTCTCCCAGTAGTTTTATCAAAGGTCACTCTTTTATAGGAGATAGAGACTGCAGAATAAATCATTAAGTCTTAAGTAGCTCAACTTTCCCTGCTTTCCAACAGCTGTTCTCCATGCAAATCTATACAACTGAGTTTTTTCACATATGGCAACATATATATAGATGCATATATATGTGTGTACGTGTACATACACATATACATATGATTATTTAAAATGTGTTGGTCTACTCTCCTAGACTATATTTAAAATCCGTAGGTGTGGGAGAGCATATGTGTTAGGTTTATACCCATCCTATCAACCCAAGTGCCAGCAAAGCAATCTGCCTAAGGCTTGATAGAATTGATTGGAAAGGTCATGCTTAAGTTTATTTTGGGGTGATGCAGATTTTTGTTTAATTGCCTTGACTAAGTATACAACCTAGGTGCAAATGAATGATAGCTGAGGGAATCCGTAAGTCTGCTTTCAAAAGGACATTCATATATCAGAGCACTGTGGCCTTATGATTTGTGGCAGTATTTTGGAACATCATCCTAGTCTTCTCTGCTCTTGGGGGCAAGTGACGCATACTGGATGCGGGGTCAGAAGATGAGGGTTGAATCCCAACTCTGCTGCTAAATAGCGCTATGACCTTGATAAATCACATCCTCATTCTAAAACCTCATTCTAGTCGTCTTAGCTATAAAATGGAAGTAGTAGAACATGTTATTTAGAATTAGGATTAAATAGTGCCAGTTTTTTTTATGATGAGGATTAAATGAAAGAATTTATGAGAAAGTGTTTGTAAAATGCACTTATAAAGTTTGTGATCATTCATTAATAGGCTAAGTCAGGGTTCTTAACTCAAAGAGCCAGGCTGGTGATTTAAACGCCTGAGAAAGCTGGGCCTAAAAACAGGGCGATCGATACAAGTGCTGTGTCTGAAGAGGGATGCTTCTCTACATTTTCAGCTGATTGTGGCCCAATTCAGGTCTGGGCGGCCACATTTAATTTTCTTAGAGAATCCAGAGATGCAAAATTTTTTTGTGCATGCTTCTGAGTTTTAATTGTTAACTTTAGACACACATTAAAAAAAAAATAGCTTGGAATAAACAAAATACTTTTGCAACTTGTCTTTGTCTTACACATTGCCGATTTAATATTTGGTTCAGAAGGAAAGCTGAAGGCATAAAGATGGCACAAAACCATTTCTCTCTGTTCTACTCTTCTCAGAGTAACTATAAGCTTTAGAAATGAGAGGCAACCAAAAGAGAAGTTTGAACTGAGGAAGATAGGATGGTTAGGGCCACTGGGACAGAAGGAACAACATAGAGGGCATCTTCGCACCAACCTAACTGTAGAAAGTGTGACTTAGGTAGTAGGTTCATTCCTCTCCTGAACTGGATGGAAGGTCTTGCCTATAAGAGCAGTGGAATTATAAGAGGACTCCAGTGGGATCTTTCTTGAGGAGCCAAAGGAAGCCCTTTCCCTCCCCATTAGACCTGAAACTCCTTTTCCTTGCCCTCAGGACATCAAGTGACCAGGCAGCATCTGCAAGTTGGGGGGGCGGGCAAAGTCCTGCCACTGCAAATGGTCTGGCCCAGAAAGTACTTGGATCTGAGATTTCCCTTCCTAACCTAGAGCTGTGGGGTGCCCAGGTGATTTTGGCAGAAGATTCCTGCCAAAACAAGCGGCTGACCCAAGAAGTCTCTGTATCCTGCAGCCCAGAGACTCATTTCCCCCCAAAGAGGCTTGAAGCAGGTAGTGGCTCAGGTACCAGGCATCCTGACAGAGCAAGGATTTGGCCGGAGAAGCGCTCTTTGTTCCCCCACCTGGGGGCATCAGGTAGCCCATTTGGGGAAGTTCCTTCTCCCTCAGGCAGCATTAGCAGGAAACAATGGAAATCTCAGCCACATCAGATAAGTATAGTTTTGTATGGTGCTACCACTGGGGAGAATGGAGTAAGGAGGGAATATATTAGTATTATTTCTTGTCAGCACATACAGATCTATAATCATCTCAAAATAAAAAACAAAAAACAAAAAACAAAGCAAAACAAACCCTTGGTATTGGGTTGCAAGATGTTGAGCCAATCTCATTGGTTTTCGCACATTTCCATGAAAACATTCAAGCCTAGAATCAAACTTAGGTCTAAAAACCTAATTAGAAAAGGCCATCAAATCAGAATATTATCAGTTGCCTTTGAGGTGAGCCCCAACCGTGCCCTGTGATAGGGCTCAGGTTTTACAGGGAGTTAGATATTTTTTCCTGTGCTGCTAAAGATTGGAAAGGTTTTTTTCCTCTCTTGATTTCTCACAAGTCAATTCGGTATTCCTCCTTCAGAGCTCATGAGATGGGACTCCATTTCTGAAAAGCAAATTGTGCATTATCTGTCATTTCAAGATATCTTAGTTTGGACAAATTGTATGAGTGAGTTCCCTTTCTGTTTGAATTCTAGGAACAACTCAATGGGGGAGGAGGAGTCACAAAGAAACTATTTCCTACCAAATTCTCATTAAAAATGGCTTTTCGTTCATCTGTACCTATTGAACATAGTAGCAGGATTTCAGTTTGGAGACCTCTGTGGCTCAGTGGAAGCAAGAATTGAAAGCAATTCATGATTCATCTAAGCGAATGGATTGAGGCAGACCCAATCGTTTGTGGTACCTAAATGCTTTCTTTCACCTACGTATTGTAGCAAATGCTACTCTATTAGCTCTCATACTTAGAAAATAAGTGCACATGTCATTCTATCTCTTTTCACAACTTCTCCCATAAAGTAAACCTTCCTGAGGGCGTGAGCTGTGATGGGAGGGATGCAAGGGCATGGATTGTAAGAGAAAACACCAACTTGACCTTACATCATTTTATCTGTTAGACTGACCCTGTTAAAAGCTTCAGGAAAATTCCAGTCCTGAACACCTATGTATTTCAGTGTTGTGCTGGTTTTTAAGGGGCCTAGAAACCAAGTCCCAGATCCTCCAGTGAAGTGATTGACAGACTTCAAAAATGTTCTCAGCATCAGCATGTCATCTGGTGTCCACAAAAAACCTGTCGGGGAGGAATTATTACCCCGTCATTTTATGGGAGAGTCAGCGGAATCTTGGTTAGGTTAAGAGCTTGCCCCATATTCAGGCTGCTGTCAGGCACAGAGCTTGAACTGTGCCTCTGGCTCCAACCCAAAGCTAAGACTAGGTCAGATCTCTCCTGTTACAGACTCCTGTGAAGTGTGGCTTTCCCTCGCAGCAGTCATGGGGCGTGCAATTACATGTCTGTTTGTTTACGTGCTCAATTTCTGTATCCCTGATATGGCAGATCGGAGTCTATATCTGATTTGATTCATTTATCTGTAGTTTCAAGCAGTGCTTGCATTATGGCTCTACTTAAAAAAAAAAAAAATCCTGTTGTGGTCTGTTGATTGCATTTTATGCTTTCTACCCCCCCCCTTTCTGCTAGTTGTCTTCTCCCCTTTTGTCCTGTATTTTTCTATGTTTTATATCAAATGACTTTTATTTTTCACTTAAAACTGTTTCTTTATCAATGGCAAGATTGAAACAGTGTTTGATTCTTCCATATTGTGACATGTTTTAATATGTGTTCACATTCTTTTCCTTTCCCGAGAATATTCTTATTTTAAGATAGTCTTAGCTTTTAGATCCATGTTATGATACCGTATAAAATGTTCTTATATCATCTTTAGTGCAAGAATGCAATCCCAGGGAAGCAAGAATGAGAAAGAACTGGAATGAGGCAGGGAAGGACAGAGAGCAAATTAAGGGAATGTGTGGCCGAGCTGCTCATAGTTCGTCAAGTGGACTCCTCCCTCCCTCCCTCCCTCCCTCCCTCCCTCCCTCCCTCCCTCCCTTCCTTCCTTCCTTCCTTCCTTCCTTCCTTCCTTCCTTCCTTTTTATTCATTTATTTATTTGGCAGAGAGATTGCAAGTAGGCAGAGAGAGAAGGGGAAGCAAGGTTCCCTGCCGAGCAGAGACCCAGATGCCGGGCTCAATCCCAGGACCCTGAGATCATGACCTGAGCCAAAGGCAGAGCCTCTAACCCACTGAGCCACCCAGGCACCCCGTGGACTGCTTTTTCATAGAAAAGCTTTTCCCAGTAGCTAGGAGAAAATCTTGCATTTCTAAACGATCCATTCAGAAGAGAAGGGGGAGAAGGGTATCTTTTGACTCCTCTATTCTATTAGTCAGACTTTAACTCAGCATCAACACTGTCCTCTTCGGGCTTTGCATTTGTGGGTACTGGCTGGGTCCCGAGGTTCCTTGTTCCTCAGATGGCAGCAGGGCAACCTTGAGGTAGAAAGCAAGGTGTGTGTGGCAGTGTGCATACGCAGATAAGCGAAAGGCACTTGCTGTTGGCAATATGCAGAATCCGAAGCTTTCGTCACAGCAGACCTCTCAGATCTGCAGTGATAGCTGCACCAACATTCTGGCACCAGGGCCAGTAGAAAAGTAATGGTTGTTACAGAAAGCTAGATAAGTTATATGCACCGGAGGCACCTGGGTGGCTCGGTGGTTAAGTGTCTGCTTTTGGCTGAGGTCATGATCTCAGGGTCCTGGGATCGAGTCCCATATTGGGCTCATCAGGGAGTCCACTTCTCTCTCTCTCTTCCCTAGTGCTCTCCTCTAATAAATTAATAAAATCTTAAAAAAAATATTTATATACTACATTGGGGCACCTGGGTGGCTCAGTGGGTTAAAGCCTCTGCCTTAGGCTCAGGTCATGATCTCAGGGTCCTGGGATGGAGCCCCGCATCGGGCTCTCTGCTCAGCAGGGATCCTGCTCCCCACTCCTCGCCCTCTGCCTGCCTTTCTGCCTACTTGTGATCTCTTTCCTCTCTGTCAAATAAATAAAATCTTAAAAATGTATACTAGAAATGTATATACTACATCTAGCAAAATTTGAGGTGCTACTTAAAATAAGTCTAGTAAACGTATTTAAGTTTCATATTTTTTAAAGGCTTCATTTCCAATTTGCATGATATTTCATAATTATGTCAATATTTAGAAACAAATTCAAATTTGACCAGTTTCAGTCTTCTCCATGATTTATGTTGCATCTTAAATATAATTGAATTTTTACACAGTTTTGGAGGTTACAAAATTTTGGGTACTACTTTCAGGAAAGCTATATGGGGTGCTATGTTTTCTGAGCCTTAGCAAGAGTAAGATTTTCAGCTGTCTTTATACATAAATAACATGGTGACTGAGTATAGAATTTTGAAAAGCAGTGAACATGCTATTAGGATTCTAGTGCACTCTGCTTCCAGCTATGACAATGGTACTGGATTTTTTTACAACTGAAAATAACTATAAACCTAAATACAAATGTCTGAAGCACTGGACAACAGGCAGTGTAGGGTGCCGGTCTTTGAGAGAAACGGAGCAAGGTGAGCCCCCCGATTGCTCTGGCTTTTTGTTTGGAGTCACTTGCCTGACGTAAAGGAGAGCAGGTGGTTCCAAATGGAGCTGCGGTCTCTCTAAACTGAGAATTCAACGATGAAGTCCAAAGATGCTGAGGCTATTGTAATTTGCAGAGTGAGATAGCTGAGGAGAGGCACTTGTGTGGAAATGGGGAGGAGGAGCACATCTGGAATCCACATGAGGATACAGCATGGGCCTGTGGCCAAAGACTGAGTTGCATGTGTCCAGGAGTGGCCCTTACACACCCTCATACAAATTTCCCCCTGTAGGTCAAGAGCTGAATGGTACCATCAGAGGACAGGGCAGGGGGTAGTGGAGTTCCAGAGTAGTTCGAGGAGATGCCCCAAAGGACCTTAGACTTAGAGTGGAAAACCCAGAAATATTAGGTCTTTGGAGTGAGGACAACATGTCCTAGGATTAAGGATGACATCTTTATGGTTAAGAGCTAGACCTTAATAAAGCATAAGAGCGTGACTAATCTGAAGGTAAAAGTGAAGAGAATCTCCTAAATACGGATATCATACACGCTAACAAATACTACAGTTCTCTGAGGAAGGGAGAGAATGGGTCAGAATGGTACTTGAAGAAATAAAGGCTGGAAAGTTGCAAAATTTGTGAAATACTCTGTTTACAGATTCAACAAGTTTAGGTATAGTACAACCAACACCAAACTCGGGTTTAACAATTCTGAGGGAATACAAGAGTCCATAAAACCTTGTAAACGTAATTCCCTTGGGTTCATCCTTTCTCCTCCTGCTCCAGCTGAATTGAGTCCTTGACATTTCTTCCTATACATTTGGGTACAGGCTTTGCCAGCATTTTTTTTTTTTTAATTTATTTATTATGGAGAGAGAGAGAGAGTGCTCATGAGCAGGCAGAAGGGCAGAGAGAGGGAGAAGCAGACTCCCCACGGAGCAGGGAACCCCATGTGGGGCTCGATCCCAGGACCTCAGGATCATGACCTGAGCCAGAGGCAGTTGCTTAAACAACTTGAGCCACCCAGGTGCCCCTTTCCTAGCATTTTTTCCCTTTCCTTCATGCCTCAACCTGAGCAAAAATTCCCTTCCAGCTTATGTCACTCTTGTCCCATGATACCATCCACCCCCTTCACCACTCCCACAGCCATCACTTTAGATGGAGTCCAAGGTAAGCAATTATATGAAGAGCTTCTGGGAAAGTGTTCTTTGGAGCAGTAACTATAAGTGATACAATGTTAAACCCTCAGTGAAGGTGGGTTTTCTATGCAAATCCTACCAAAAGGCAAGTGATACCTTATCCCTCTTTTGAAGGCCTATAATGCACACTTGAATATTAAAAGTTTTGAGAAGTCCTGAAACCTGTTGTTTTTTCAGCCAGTGTTTTCCAAACTTGTTTCACTTTTTTTTTCTCTCCCAAATATGTTTAGTGTTACAAGATCACTTCTTTTTTTTTTTTTTAATTTTTATTAACATATAATGTATTATTTGCCCCAGGGTACATGTCTGTGAATCATCGGGCTTACACATTTCACAGCACTTAACAGCACATACCCTCCCCAATGTCCACAACCCAGCCACCCCATCCCTACGCACCCACACTCCCCCCCCCACCCAGCCACACTTAGTTCGTTTCTTGAGTCTAGGAGTCACAAGATCACTTCTTAAAAATGTATAACTTTACATTAACTTCCCATAAGGCCTAAAGTGTGAATGTGACAGAAATTGTTTTGGAAGATGCTGAACGAGAAGGAACCTCTCCTCCTGAGTTGCAGTTTATTCCTTTCTGTCTCTCCATCTCTCTTCCTCTCTGTCTCTCTCTCAGCACTTTATCTAATTTGTCTAATATGTTTGTAATTAAGACCCATCATGAAGCCTAGGGTATTGCATTGCATTCCTATTTTCCCAAAGCTGGTAAAATCACATCCCTACCACAACTTGTCCTCACAAACTGATTTTGAATGAACTCTGATCCCCCCAAAATTTTGATGGGAGAAGTAGAAAACTTAACTTCCATGCTGGAATCTAGAAATTTTGCTAGTGATGAAGAAACAATGAGTTGTAATATAATCTCTCAGTCTAGCATATTGCTGAGGAGAGTGGTGCCGAGCTCAACATGGACAACTCTGATTTCTTGCCTAATGTCACCGATGTCTTTACATGCAAAGTGGAGGCAGGGTGGGCAGGCAGGAAGTTTTTAGTACTTGCTTAGCTTGTTTAGATCTTAGTGATTAAATAGCCTTCTGTCAGATAATTAAGATTTTCATCCCTGGATGCAGATGTTCAAAGGGCTGGGTTATAGCTAGGAAGCTAGTGTTTAATTTATATGAATGTCAGGCCCTGATCCCTTTACCTGTCCAGAAGCCTGTGGTAAAAAAAAAATTTTTAATTTTTATTACCTGCTTTCAAAATGGATTTAACTCACAAACTATTTTATTGCCTGCTTGCCTTTTGGGCCAAAGTGAGAAAAAGACAAATCGCTTTACTGCATGTGTGAGTTTGTTCTCTCTAATAAGAATGGGGACAGAATCCAGTCACCCCAGCCCCTTTATCACTTTTTTTTTCCACAGCTCTTCTACCAGCTATTAAAGATACCCTTACAAGTGCGACAGGAAGGTGGTTATCCTTGGCTTTTATTCACTTCAGGAATAAAAATGCCTCTGCTTCACTCTGCAAGGTGGAGAGTGGGCTTGAACTTGTACGAGCGAGATGGAGTTTAGCTACTCTGTGTGTCATTGGCTAGCGTGGTTCATTTCGCCTTGGGCTTTATGTCCTCAGTTACAGCCCTTATTCTCAGACCCTGGACTCTGTTTGAGGACATCTCGTTCCTCTAATTAGGCCGGAGTGGCCGCTTCTGCCTGGGATCCAGCCACTTTACCACCCGCCTCTTATCACAGCACCGGTGACACTGACTCAAAGCAGTGCTCTTTGGGGCCAGTTATTCTGGGAATGGCTTTTCGGGGTTGACGCTCTCAGTGTTTGAACATAGCTAAATAAACAGCCTTGTTTCATTTGGGAGCTCTCAACCAAAGAGTTTTCTTCCTTCATTCTCTAGTTCTTTCTTACTCACTTAGTGGGCACCTACTCCCATTTTATTCAGGATTTTGCTGTTCTTTGTTGTTCTTGTTACCGTTTGGGGTTGCCCTACATTCACCTTGTGAGGATCCGTTTACAACCAGGCACGCCTCCTTGCTTTACATAAATAGTCTCGCGCGTCTGTAAGGTCTCAGCTAAAATGTTTCTTCCTCAACAAAGCCTCCCTGTGTAGGTCTAGGTTTTAATTTCTCACTGGTTCCATTTCCCCAGATTCCAGGACTCTCCTAGCAACCGGTTGACTCTCCTCTTCCCATGATACCTCAGATAGATAGATCAAATAGATCCTTGAAGATCCCGCCATTGTTAGAGTGCTTGAAATGTTTTATGAGATCCGTATCCTTTTAAAGGCAGAATTAAACCTGCAGGAAAGAACGGGTAATTGGTGTATGCTAGAAATGAAAAGGTTTCTGGGAAACAAACTGGTAAGGGTGAGAGCAAATCCTTCAGTGGCCTTGGTGGTAGGAGATCGCCTATCACAGCAAACCAAGGGTGTGAGTTTTTGTTTGGTTTCCTTATTTTTTTCCTTAAATTTTAGTTAACATATGGGACAATACTGATTTCAGTACAAATCAGTGATTCATTGCTTACATACAATACCCTGTGCTGCTCATAGCAAGCACCCTCTTCAATACCCATCATCCGCTTAGCCCATCTCCCACCCACCTCCCTTTAGCAGCCCTCAGTGTGTTCTCCATGGATAAGAGTCTCTTATGGTTGGTCTCCCTCTCTCCCTTTCCCCTCCTTCTCATATGGTCATCTGTTTTGTTTCTTAAATTTCACATATGAGTGAAATCATATGGTATTTGTCTTTCTCTGATTGGCTTATTTCTTCTTAGTGTAATACACCTAACTCCACCCACATCATTGCAAATGACAGGATTTCATTCTTTTTGATGGCTGAGTGATATTCCATTGTTTATATACATCATATCTTCTTTATCCTTTCATCAGTCGATGGACATTTGGGCTTGCTCCATAATTTGACTATTGATAATGCTGCTATAAACATCAGGGCGCATGTACCTCTTTGAATCTTTATTTTTCTATCCTTTGGGTAAATACCTAGTACTGCAATTGCTGGATCATAGGGTAGCTCTATATTTCGTTTCTTGAGCCACCTCCATACTGTTCCTTAGAGTGGCTGCACCAGTTTGCATTCCCACCAACAAGGCAGGAGGGCTCCCCTTTCTCTACATCTTTGCCAATACCTAGTGTTTTTTGGTTAATTTTAGCTATTCTGACAGGTGTGAGGTGGTATCTCATCATGGTTTTGATTTGTATTTCCCCAATGTTGAGCATCTTTTCATGGGTCTGTTATCTATCTGGATGTTTTTGGAAACGTGTCTATTCATATTCTCTGCCCATTTCTTAAAAGCACTATTTGGTTTTTTTGTGGTGTTGGGTAAATTCTTTCTAGATTTTGGATACTAACTCTTTACCACATATGTCCTTTTCATATATCTTCTCCCAATCAGTGGGCTGCCTTTTAGTTTTGTTGATTGTTTCCTTCACTGTGCAGGAGCTTTTTATCTTGATGAAGTCCCAATAGTTCATTTTTGCTTTTGTTTCCCTCACGTTTAGGGGATGTGTCTGGTAAGAAGTTGCTGTGGCCAATGTCAAAGAGGTTGATGCCTGTGTTCTCCTCTAGGATTTTAGTGCGTTCCTGTCTCACATTTAGGTCTTTCATCCATTTTGGATTTATTTTTGTGTATGGTGTTAGAAAGTAGTCCAGATTCATTCTTCATGTCACTTTTTAGTTTTCCAAATGCCATTTGTTGAAGAGACTGTCTTTTTGCCATGGGATACTTTTTTCCTGCTTGGTTAAAGTTTAGTTGACCATGTAGTTGTAGGTCCATTTCTGGGTTTTCTGTTCTGTTCCATTGATCTGGGTCTGTTTTTGTGCCAGTACCATACTGTCTGGATGATTACAGCTTTACAGCTTGAAATCTGGAATCATGATGACTCTAGTTTTGTTTTTGTCAGAACTGTTTTTGGCTATTCAGAGTCTTTTGTGGTTCCACATAAATTTTAGGATTGTTTATTCTAGCTCTGAAAAATGTCAACGGTATTTTGATAGGGATTGCTTCGAATGTGTAGATTGCTTTGGGTACTATAGACATTTTTTTAAAATTTTATTTTTATTTTTTTAATTTTTTATTAACATAATGTATTATTTGCCCCAGGGTACATGTCTGTGAATCGTCAGGCTTACACATTTCACAGCACTTACCATAGCACATACCCTCCCCAGTGTCCATAACCCAGCCACCCTATCCCTACCCACCAGCCTCCTAGCCGTTCGTTTTGTGAGTTTAGGAGTCTCTTATGGTTTGTCTTCTTCCCCATCCCTTCCTGTTTCATTTCTCTTCCCCACCCCCCACAAACCCCACCCTGCCTCTCAAATTCTTCATATCAGAGAGATCATGTGATAATTGTCTTTCTCTGACTGACTTATTTCGCTTAGCATAATACCCTCCAGTTCCATCCATGTCGTTGCAAATGGCAAGATCTCATTTCTCTTGATGGCTGCATGGTATTCCATTGTATATATATACCACATCTTCTTTATCCGGGTACTATAGACATCTTAATAATACTATTCAAATGTAGGAGCATGGAATGCTTTTTCATTTCTTTATATCCTCTTCATTTTCTTTCATAAGTGTTTGGTAGTTTATAGAGTTCAGATCTTTTACCTCTTTAGTTAGGTTTATTCTTAGGTATCTTACTGGTTTTGATGCAAATGCAAATGGGATCGATTCCTTGATTTCTTTTTCTGCTGCTTATTGGTGTGTAGAAATGCAACAGATACCTGTACATTGATTTTATATTTTCTAAATATATAACTTTACTGAATTTCTATATGAGTTCTAGCAATTTTTTGGTGGAGTCCTTTGGGTTTTCTACATGAAGTATCCTGTCATTTGCAAATAGTGAAAGTTTGACTTCTTGGTGATTTGGATGCATTTTATTTCTTTGTATTGTCTGATTGCTGAGGCTAGGACTTCCAGTACTATGTTAAATAGAAGTGGTGGGAGTGGACTTCTCTCTCTTGTTTCTGACTGTAGGGGGAAGGCTCTCAGTTTTTCCCCATTGAAGGTATTAGCTGTGGGTCCTTCCTATAAGGCCTAGATGATGCAGGCTTTGTAAATTGAGTTTGGAAGTTTTCCTTCCATTTTTATTTTTTCAAACAGATTGAGAATGGGTATTAACTCTACTTAAATGTCTGGTAGAATTCCCCTGGGAAGCCATCTGGCCCAGGACTTTTGTTTGTGGGGAGGCTTTAGGTTACTGATTCAATTTCTTTGTTGGTTATGGGTCTGTTCAAATTTTCTATTTCTTTCTGTTCCAGTTTTGGGAGTTTGTAAATTTCTAGGATTTTGTCCATTTCTTCCAGATTGACCATTTTGTTGGCACATGACTTTTCATAGTGTTTATTGTGATCTCCCCTCTTTAATTTGTAATTTTATCTATTTGTGTCCTCTCTCTTTTCCTGTCGATAAGTCTGGCTAGGGATTTATCAACTTTATTAATTATTTTGAATAATAAGTGTTTAGTTTTGTTGGTCTTCTCTACTGTTTTTGTTTTATTTCTCTATCATTTATTTCTGCTTTAATCTTTATTCCCCCTCCTGCTGGCTTTAGGCTTTAGGCTTTATCTGCTGTTCCTTTTCTAGCTTCTTTAGGCATAAGATTAGCTTGTATATTTGAGACTTTTCTTACTTCTTGAAGAAGGCCTGTATTATTATATACTTCTCTCCTAGGACTGCCTTTATGCATCCCAAAAGTTTTGGACTGTCATGTTTTCATTTTCATTTGCTTCTGTGTATTTTTTATTATTTAATCTCCTGGTTGACCTGTTCATTCTTTAGTGGGATGTTCTTTAACCTGCATGTACTTGAGGTCTTTCCAAACTTTTCTTGTGGTTGACTTCAGGTTTCATAGCATTATGGTCTGAAAATATACGTGGCATGATCTCAGTCTTATTGTACTTGGTGAGCATTGATTTGTGAGCCAGTAATATGAACTATTTTGGAGAATATTTCATGGGCACTTGAAAACGTATTCTGCTTTACAATCAAATATTCTGAATGTATCTGTTAAGACCATCCAGTCCAGTGTGTCATCTATAGCCCTTGTTTCACTGTTAACTTTGTTTAGATGATCTGTCTGTTGCTGTAAGTAGGGTGTTAAAGTCCCCTACTATTATTGCTTTATTATAAATGAGTTTATATTTATTATTAATAGATTTATATATTTGGATGCTCCCAAGTTGGGGATATAAATATTTACAATTGTTAGATCTTCTTCATGGATACACTCCTTAATTATGATGTAATGCCCTTCTTTATCTCTTGTTACAATCTTTGTTTTAAAGTCTAATTTGTCTGATATAAGTAAGTCTACTCTGGCTTTCTTTTGATATCCATTAGCATAATTCTCCATCTCCTCACTTTTAGTCTGCAGGTGTCTTTAGGTCTACAATGAATCTCTTGTAGGGAGCATATAGATGTATCTTGTTCTCTTATCCATTCTGATACCCTACGTCTTTGGATTGGAGCATTTAGACCATTTATGTTGAGTGTTATTTTTTTTTAAATACTGTATTCATTTATTTGATAGTGTACGATTGGGGGGAAGGACAGAGGGAGAGAGCCCAATGTGGGGCTCAATCCCAAGACTCTGGGATCATGACCTGAGCTGAAGGCAGACACTTAACCCACTGAGCTATCCAGGTGCCCCCAGAGTGATTATTGAAAGAAGAATTTAGTGCTATTATGTTACCTGTAGAGTTGTTCTCTGCTTCTTTCTAGTCTTTTGGTTTCTGTTTTTTTTACTCCACTCAGAGTCACCCTTATAACATCTTGCAAAGCTGGTTAGTGGTCATGAATTCTTTTCATTTTTATTTGTCTGGGAAACACTTTATCTCCACTATTGTGAATCACAGCCTTGCTGGATAAACTATTGTTGGCTACATATTTTTCCCATTTAGCATAGTGTATATATTCTGCCACTCTCTTCTAGCCTGTTATGTTTCTGTGGACAGATTTCCTGAGAACCTGATCTGTCTTCCCAGGTTAGGTAAGGACTTTTTTCCCTTGTTGCTTTCAGA
>CM053617.1:33136760-33189101 GCA_028646535.1 Procyon lotor | reverse complement strand
TAAATAAGTTGCAATGTGTTGAACCTTCAGCTCCCCATTCTGCTGTCCCGCTCTGGCATAGGATGTGATGAGATGGAGTGCTGCCATCAGGGTTCTCACTGGTGGTAAGATGTCCTTGATGACATCAGAACTGGGTCATCTCCAGAGACTATAACAGCCTTCTTAGGTTTTCCTAATGTGACCATTTTCCCTTAATATTAGAACCTGTCTGCTTAGCCTCTCAGAAGGCAGTGGTTGAATTACAGGTGTGAGGCCACCCTCACTCATGAGCCCAGATTCATTTAGCTTGTGTTCTTGCTTCAGTGGCTTTTATACATTGTTGAACTTCATTGTGAATTCATGGAGAATATGGGAAAATATTTTTATCGTGAGACAGTCTGATGGAATGGAATCTATTTAAATAAAATCAGCATCCAGCCTTTCCTTTGGCAGGAATAGTGGTGCTGTCCGGTGGGCAGGGTGACTGGAGTCCTCCCAGACCACATGTTCACAGTCTCTGGCCATGTCATTTATTCATCGGGTTGCAAGGGAAATTTGTTTGGACTCTCCAATCCTGCAATTCTGTATTTTTCTATTTGAAATTCTGATGTGTTTTCAACATCACAATAGTTTTTTACATGTCCGGCCTTTTGTAATTTGGCAAATTCTTTCCTGTAGGATACTCAGGAATCATTATTATCTTTTTATAGGTGAATAACTGAATTCAGAGAGGTCAGATGGCTTCCTCAAGGTCACGCTGCCAAGAAATGAGAGCTGAATTTTTTTTCACATCTATTGCTCTACTATAGCATTCATTTATGAATTTGAATCTTCCTGACAAAGCCTGGCTAGACCCCAAGGCAGAAATTTCATAGAGATGGTATGGTTGGAGAATCATTTAAAACTGATAGAATTTTTTATTTTTGACAGTTGTGGCAGGCCTCAGTCAACTGGGCCTTGGCTTTTCTCAATTCAAAAAATCACACACACTAGTTAGTTATATTGGGGGAAAAGATCCTTCGAAATGAGGCTATAAAGAGAAAAATGACCTTTGTCCAGCTGAGACGCAGTTCTCTGGAAGTTGGAGAACTTTCCTGTCTCACATATACTTTCTATTGGAATATATTTTCTTGGCTAATTATGAATTCATTTGGAAAACTATTAAGCAAATACCATGTGCTGGGCACTGGGCTAGAAGCCTGAGATAAGGAGGTAACCAAGACAGGCATGGTCTCTGGGCTTTGTAGAATGTATGGTTTGGTGGGGAGTCCGATATTAAACACAAGCTTCAACTGCATTGAAGAGAAGTGCCTTGGAAACGTGTGACAGTGGGAACTAAGGTGTCTGGGAACACAGGAAAAGTATCCCTTGGGAAGTATTTTTGTTGAAAATCAGGTTAGAACACAGACAGCAGTATGTGGGAAGGAGGCCCTTGGGGTCGTCTTTGGGGAACTAGAAGTCCAGTGTGGTTGAATAGCAGAGACAGATAGGGAGAGTAGTACTCTGATTCACAATGTAGGGAAAAATCTGGGAAATAGGAAGCTTGCGTGAAGGCTGTGGCTTGGCCAGTACATGGTCACCCAGAGCACCCTGAAGGTCACTTGCTTCCTGATTTAGGACAGTTGCACTATTGCAGCGTTTTCCTGTGGATGGGGAGCATTTCCTATCCCGATGAGAGCATTTTGTAAGATTGGCTTGAAGATGGGTATGGTGGAGTTGGCTAGCTGAAGAGGAGTGGAGCTCACTGGCATGCATGGCTGGAGCCCTTCCTTCCTTTTGCAAGGTCCCTATTGAGTTATACTCCTGCCTTTGACTTGAGGCAGTGTTGCTCCTTGAAAAGATATCTGGGCAGGGAGACTATTTTGCTTTTGGGTGTAACTGTGATTTTAAAAACACCTACAATTTAAGCGTTTTCTCCTTCTTTAAATTTCTTAGGAGTTTACATAATGGGGGAAAAAAACCTTCAAAGTATCTGAAATCTTAACTTTTCTTAGAATTCTTATCTCTCATATCTTTATTCAAAGTTAGATCATGTGTGACCTTGGCCATCTTACAGTATGAGAGCTCATAGCGGAGGAACATTCTTGGTGAGAGTGATTTGACCATGTGATTAGGTGTTTACTGTCAGAAAGGAAATATGCAAAACGCTGTTTGGCTTAGAGGCACACATTCTGTTTTTGGTCATTTTCGCAGAACTAGCCTGGAGCTGAGAATATAGATGATCCATGTGCTGGTGATGAAGCAATACAGCGTCAATATGGCATAGTGTCTCATACTGAGGCATAGAGCTCTTGTGATCTGACTAGTTATGGGAGGAATCACTGGAAATGAAATAAATCACACTATTAGTCAAGAGAAGCTTGACTCACACTATATGTGGAGTGAAATAAGTCAAGCAGAGAGAACCAATTACCTTATGGTCCCACTTACGTGCTGAGCGTTAAGAAAAACATGGAGGGCATTGTGAGAAGGAAGGGAGGGGTGTATGGGGGGAAACCAGAGGGGGAGATGAACCATGAGAGACTGTGGACTCTGAGCAACAAACTGAGGGTTTTGGAGGGGAGGGGGGTGGGGGTTGGGCGAGCCTGGTGGTGGGTATTGAAGAGGGCACGTACTGCATGGAGCACTGGGTGTGGTGCAAAACAGTGAATCTTGTAACACTGAAAAAAATAAATAAAATTAAAAAAAAAAAGAAGCTTCTAGCTACTATTGCCCACTTCCTTCTACCCTTAAATGCTGTTTTTCTGAATTGGTCAGGTTCCCGGACATCGTACTAGGCCTCAGTCCCTGTGGTGCAGCTCTCAGAGGAAGTGGAGATCTGTGTGGTTTTGAAGTGAACTTTCGGGCCCTCTTTTCTATTAACTGGGTGGAGACAGCCGCTTAGCTACTGATTCTCTGAGAGAAAGCCCAGCCTTCTGCCTTTTTCTCTTTATAGCCTCATTTTGAAGGATCTTTTTTTTTCCCCCCAATATAACTAAGCAGTGTGTGTCATTTTTTGAATTGAGAAAGGCCAAGGGCCAGTTGACTGAGGCCTGCCGCAAGCACTCTGGGTCTTCATTGGGTCTCTTGCTTCTTGTTGGCCAGTGTGTTTCCCCCATTGTAGCAGTGAATCATGTGCATCATCTATAGGTCTTGCAGTAAAAGTGGATGGAGCAAATTTTTCCAGAGCCTGTGGGATTCTTTAGTGTAGGCAGAAAATGTCCTTTCTTTTCTGTGGCCCATGTCAGATAGCCCTCTCTCTTATGCCTCAGGACCTAAGCTCCAACAGATATAAAATATTCTTTGTGTCATTCTCTGATCATGAATTTTTGTCACATATCTTAAGAGTGGACTGGGAGCAAGATTCAGATGTTCCTGGATCCCTGACCTTACCTGCAACATAACGCTCACTCTCTTCAATATAGATATCATGGCTTGATTTTTTTTCTGTATGCATTTCCTAGTAAATAACAGCTGCCTTTTGCTAAATGGAACATTTAATAGACAAAATAGGACAGGATCCTAACAAGTGTCATTATTACACATGTGCATGCACACACCCACCCACACCTAGACACACACGAATTCTCTTGAATTTGTACTTTACTCTTTAATCTTAGACAATATATTCTAAATCTTTACTAGGGTCACCACCTTTTCAGCAGTGCACTTTCATTGTTGTTATTTAGGTTGCAAAGGATTAGGGTGAACCCATGGGCTCTTTAGAGTCTCTTGGGTGACCAGAACCAAAGGTACAATCTCATAGATTTCTGTTTATGAATAGAGAATCAAAGGGAAGGTGACTTCTTTGAGCAGGAAGAACCACAGAGCAGGGGCCAGAAGGGAGCAAAGGTCCTTGTAGACTGTTAGGTGGTGATGTGTTTTCTTTTCAGGTGAATAAGTTGGATAAAAAACATTCAGAAAAATGTATATCACTATAAAAGGAGAGTGGAAAAGTCGGATATTTCTGGGTTTTCATAAAACATCTTAAGGGTATCACTTTTTCAGTCCAAGGACAGATAACCTAGTTTGTTGCAGTAGGGTTGGGATAGGCTGGAAGAGATCAGAACTTGGAACCAGATCTGTTCTGTGGTGGAGGACTTCTGAAAACAGACCCACCTTTGGAACATGGAAAGGTGGCCAATCTAGGGGATTGTCCAAAGGGAAAGAAATAGTTGAAGAATAGGCAGTCCAGTGATTTAAGGAGCTTAGGGGGAATCCAGACAAATAGGTAAGTGGTAACTTCAGGGCTAACTGTATCTGAGTGTAGGTAGACAGTTATTTCTAGGTAGCAGTAGTTTTTGAAGATTCTATTTATTTGACAGAGAGTATAAGCAGGAAGGGCTGCAGGCAGAGGAGAGGGAGAAGCAGGCTCCCCACTGAGCAGGGAGCCGGATGTGGGGCTCAATCCCAGGACCCTGGGATCATGACATGAGCTGAAGGCAGATGCTTAACCTACTGAGCCACCCAGGTGCCCTGGTAGCAGTGTTTCTGCTGCTCACTTAGAATCAAGTGGGAAGATTCCATCACCCGATAGGAGGAGAATGAGAGCAAGGCCAGGGCTTCAGGGATCAGGTAACCAAGAAAAGAGTCAAGACAAAGATGTCAAATGCAAGGGAAAAAAATGGGGACAGAATTATGAGGATAGGATACAAGGTGGGGCTTGATGATGAGAATAAGGTAGAGTGCAATTAGATCAAAGACATCAGATCAAAGTGTGATGGGACTGAATCTAATTAACCCATCTATCCAAGGAATATTCGCTGAATATTTTCAGTATTCCATATACTGTTCTAGGCCTAAGGGACACAGCAGTGATCAAGACACACGTGGTTTCTGCTACATGGTGTACTTAGTAAGTTAGTCCAATAATAAATGATGGAAAAGATAAAAAGGAGAACATGAAAACATGTTCCATTACTTAATGATTTTTAAAAATTTTTACATGAAAAAAACAAGGAAAAGACATGTAAAAATAATCATAACCCCAATACTTCAAAATTCCATAAAATAAAGTATAATTGTCCTCTACCCATTCCATCCCACCTAAAGCGTAGGTCATTCCTTTTCAGAAGTTTTTTAAATATAAATTTATAAACATATGGCCATATGCCTATGCATTTAGGTACGTGGCTTTGCTTTATTACTTCACAATATGTTGTGGACAACTTCCTAAGTCAGCACATACAGATCTACCCCATTACTTTATTTTTTTATTTTTTTTTTTTTACCCCATTACTTTAATAGTTATCTTGTTGCCCATGGTATAGGCATACTCTAATATATTCAACTATTTCCTCTTAGGTAGTTAGATTGTTTCCAGCTTTTATCACAGGCGATTAGAGTTGCATCTTAAATCTTTTTAATTTTTTTTTTCTCTAAGTTTTTATTTTACTTCCCAGTTAACGTACAGTGTGGTATTAGTTTCAGGTGTACAGTATATGATACAACAATTCCATACATCACTCAGTGCTCATCAGGATATGTGCCCTCCTTAATTCCCATCAGATAATTAATGCGTCCCCCCACATACCTCCCCTTTGGTAACCATCAGTTTGCTCACTATGAGTAAGTGTATCTTAATTTGCCCCACTCCCTCTTTTTTTTTTTTTTTTTCTTTACTCCTTTGTTTTGTTTCCTAAATTTCACATACGAGTGAAACATATGGTAATTTCTTTTTATGACTGACTGACTTTGTTTAATATATAATACTCCTAATACTCTTTAGCTCCATCCATGTCATTGCAAATGGCAAGATTTCATTCTTCTTTTATGGCTGAGTAATTCCATTGTATACACACACACGCATGCACACCCCCCCCACACCCCACCTCGTCTTTATCCATTCATCAGTCAGTGGACACTTGGACTGTTTTCAATAATTTGGTCATATAGATAGTGCTGCTATAACCATTCGGGTGCGTTTATCCCTTTTAATTATTATTTTTGTATTCTTTAGTTAAATACCTAGTAGGGCAATTGCTGGATCATAGGGTAGTTCAATTGGTAACGTTAAAAAAAAAATTTTTTTTAGAAAGTGTGAACGAACATGAGTGGAAGGGGCAGAGGGAGAGGGAATCTCAAGCGGCTCTATGCTGAGCACTGAGTCTGATGCAGAGCTCCCTCTCATGATGCTGAGATCACGACCTGAGCTGAAAACCAAGAGTTGAATACTTAAATGAATGCACCACCAGGCACCCCTATTTTTAACTTTTTGAGGAACTCCATACTGTTTTCTAGAGTAACCACCCCAGTTTGCATCTTCAGTTTCTTCTGTATGAGATCCTACCTGATTCTAGAGCCTTGGAGTGGGTTGGATTTGAAGGTGGGAGTCATGTGGGCACAGAGATGGAAAAGGGGCTGGGGAGCAGACACAGCCTGAGAGGCACACAGGAACCTTCTTGCCTGAGTTATCTCATAGAGATAATCAGTAAATGGGTCCATGATTATTGACCAAGTCCCCTCTCGTATATTGTGCCTTTATCTTGGATGTAAGGGGGCCTCATTCATCCTGTGACTTCTTTGTCTAAGAACCAGGGAAATGCCTCTGAGGAATATTGGTGGGCGTGGGGAATCTTTCAAGTGACATTTCTTGGTTGAAGAGGAACGTACTTCAGTTAAAAAATAGAAACTGGACTGAGAAAACAATGTAATATTTTTACATAATAAAAGTAAACTTTAAAAAAGTTTGTAGTAACTGAAAACTTAGCTTTCCATTAAGTTGGAAGTTCATGAAAAATACCATTTTGTGGAATACTGAAACTAATTTCTGCTGATTTTCTTTCCAAGTTTCTTTTAATGGAGGGCAGCCTGTAGCAAAAATTAGGCTTTAGGACTCCAGAAATTGATGCCTCTCTCAGTATGCCAGCCCTTCCATTCCCCAGCAGACCGTCCTCTGTGGTACAACCACATGCTTGACAGATTTTTCATTTCAGATTCTGGATGTGTTTTCTGAAGGGAAAAAGTATTATTGCAGAAAATGTTAGCAAGAGCGGTGCTCCAAGAATCTGCTTGAAAAGGCAAGATAAGGCAGACTCATTATTTTCCTATTATATTCTAGTGTTGACTTTTTTTTTTTATATGTTCACTGCCATTTGGATCATCTCGATATCCATCCCCCACCCCACCATTGCATTTTATTATGGTCTTTGGTGCCTTTTAACATTTGACAGGCAAGAAAGTCATTCATCATCTCCAAGTGTCATCAAGGGCATCAATAATTGTATCAAATGTTACCTGCTGCCTCCTGGTACTGTATACATTGTCATCATTTGCACTTTTGTTGTTGCATTTGCTGTGTTTTGATCTTTATATTTCAAACTAGAGGACAGATTCCATTGGGTCAGTCTAGAATCTTTCACAGTGTCTCCTGTAGAACTTTGAAGTAGAGATTTAATAAATAGGGGTCTTCTGTGCATGGTCTTGAGAGGACTTGGAAGCAAAGGTAAGAAATGGGGAGCCTTAGGCTTGTACTACAAGCTACATCTGTGGGGCAGCTGGGGATGGTGCCATGTGGCTGGTTAGGAAATCCATTTGGACAGGAACCTCACGTTTGTGAAGGAGATCAAATTTAGTCTTTGACATCACCACTGTGATTACACTTATAGTCACAGATACCTAGAATATGTGTATAGAATACAGAGTATGCAATTTTTAGAGCTTGTATCCTTTTGAGTCCATACCATCTATGATGAATACTGAATTAATTTTTCAATAAAATTACACTTGTGGTCAGTATAATTATATTGCATTCTGTTGTTGGACATTTGGCTTGCTTCCAGGTTTTTAGCTTTTGAAAAAAATAAAATTCCGGGAGTGTGTGTATACAAACATTCATATGGAAAATGCTTTCACTTACTTTGGGTAAATACATAGGAATGGGATGGCTAGATACACAGTAGGTGTATGTTTAATTTTTTAGGAAGGTACTAAATAGTTATCCAAAGTGGTTGTACTATTTTACGTTCCCAGCTCCTTCATATGCTAATCAATACTCAGTTTATTTTTGCCATTCTAATATGTATATAGTGATACCTCATTGGTAAAAATGTGCATTCTCTCTCTTTTTTTTTTTTTAAAGATTTTATTTATTTATTTGACAGAGAGAAGAGAGAGATCACAAATAGGCAGAGAGGCAGGCAGAGAGAGAGAGGGGGGAGCAGGCTCTCTGCTAAGCAGAGAGCCCGATGCGGGGCTCGATCTCAGGACCCCGAGATCATGACCTGAGCTGAAGGCAGAGGCTTTAACCCACTGAGCCACCCAGGTGCCCCAAAAATGTGCATTCTCTTAATGACATTAACAATTAGTGATATGTACCATCTTTTCATATACTTATCATACGTATACCCTTTTTGCTGAAATGTTTACTCGAATATTTTCATTTTTAAAAAAATAGATTTTTTTCATTTATTATTGAGTTTTGGAAGTCCTCCATATATTCTTGATAAAGTTATTTTCTACCAGATAAAGGCTTTGCAACTATTTTTTTTCCTCAGCCTCTGGCTTGCAAACCAACACCACGTTTGATGATTCAGTAGGAAAATTGACAGGACACAGCCTGCAATTATACTCACGACTAAAACTTACAACAGCAACAGGATACAAAACAAGATCAGCAAAGGGAACAGTGTCTAAGATGCAGTTCTGAGGAAATTAGGTGTAAGTTTCCAAGAGTCCTCCTGTGGAGTCAGATGATGCACTGTTGTCTGGCATCTGATTGTGACAGCCTGAGCAGAGTGTTGTCTGTTGGGGAGCTCACTAGACTCATTGCCTATGGTATGATTGGGGGCCAGTTTGTAGGCATCTTCTTCCTAGGATAGATCAAAAATTCCAGACTCTCAGAAGGAAAGCATAAACCGTGTTGTTTGTAGGAACAGTTTGGGCTCAGTGTGCTATTCTTCCCAGTTGAGAATGGGGGGACTCCTCCTGAAGTCCAAGTTTCCAGACACCCAGGGTCAACCTTTCAAGCAATTGATAGCAGTCTCAGTCCTGCTACATTAATTCTTCTCTGCACAATTTTTTTTCTCTGGATCATCCTTTTGGTGTTGTTGAGAGAGAAAAAAAAAAAGAGGGGCTGACTTCATTTTGTGATCTACCTGTCATATTGTATATAACCCCTATACAACTGGCTCCTGAGAAAGGTCACAGAATGTCAGAACATTGCCCAGCCAGTCCTTGAACTAGTTTGAGTTAGCCGATAAAAATGCGGAATCCCTAACTGTCACAGAATGCAAACCCCACCTTTTGCCCGCCAATTCAGACCAGAGTAATAGGCTAGTTCAAATGGTTACTATAGGGTAAATTATGATTCAGTTGGCCACCTGTGTGTGGACCGATGATGACCACGCAACTTTCCGCGTGTGTTACAATCTCATTGGCCACCTGCGTGTGGACCGACAATGACTATGCGACTTTCTGTGTGACCACTGGCCTCTATATAACTGTTACGCCCCTTGACCTAGGGGTCCAGGTCCTGACCCCGCTGTGTTGGATATACTTGGGCCCAAGCTCGAGCTTGCAAATAAACCCTCTTGCGTTTGCATCGGTATCGGCTCCTCGGTGGTCTCTCGGATTCGAAATCGGGGGCATTACAGTTGTGTCTAAGAAATACTCTCCTAAAGTCACAAAGATTTTCTCCTATGTTGCCTTCCAGAAACTTTATAGTTTTACCTTGAACATTTAGGTCTGTGACCCATTTTGAATTAGTTTTTGTATATGGTACTGTTGAAGGGATTGAAGTTCACTTTTTGTTGAAAAGACTATGTGTCCATTCTCCACTGAATTGCCTTTGTACCTTTGTTGAAAATCAGTTGTGTTGTGTGTGTGTCTTTTTCTGGATTCTCTGTCTCGTTTCATTGATATAAGTGTCTATCTTTAGATCAATACTACACAGTCTTTTTTGTGGTTTTATAGTAAGTCTTGAAATTAGGTAATAGTATCTTTCCAACTTTGTTCTTTTTCAAAACTGGTACCACTTTTCTAAATCTTTTGAATTTCCATATGAATTTTATGTATTTATTTAGGGTCATGAATATGCTCTGTATCCATATGAATTTTAGATTTAGCTTATCAATTTCTGCTGTAAAATTTAGCTTATACAATTTCTTTGTATTTTGATTAGAATTATGTCGAATTTATTTATTTAGGGAGAATTAACATTTGATCAATAATGAGTCTTCTGACTCATGATCATAATATATCCATGTATTTAGTTCTTCTTTAATTTCCCTTAGCAGTGTTTTGTAGTTTTTATTGTACATGTCTTTCACAATTTTTGTCATATACAACTCTAAGTATTTCAGATTTTTCATGTGCTCGTAAATGGTATTTTTACCATTTGATTTTGATTTTTTTTAAGATTTTTTTTTTTTTTATTATTTGTCAGAGAGAGAGAGAGAGAGAGAGAGAGAGAGAGTGCACAAGCAGGCAGAGAGGCAGGCAGAGGCAGAGGGAGAAGCAGGTTCCCTGCCGAGCAAGGAGCCCGATGTGGGACTTGATCCCAGGACCCTGGGATCATGACCTGAGCCCAAGGCAGCCGCTTAACCGACTGAGCCACCCAGGGTCCCTGATTTTGATTTTTGATTGTTCATTTCTACTCTGTAGAAATAGAACTGATTTTTATACTTATTTCATTGTACAGCATTGGTAAGCTCAATTTTAGCTTTTAGCTTTTGTAAATTCCATCAGATTTTCTTCATAGATGATTACCTCTGTAAGTAGAGAATATATCCTAGCTCATTCTCCCTTTCTAATATGGAAGCTTTTAATTTTCCTTGCTTTATTTCAAACTGGATAGAACCTCTAGTACTATGTCAAGTAGTAAAAATAAATATCCTTATCTCTTTCCTGGTCTTACAGGGAAAACATTCACTCTTTCTCTATTAAGCATGGTGTGTATTGTAATTTATTAGTGTACTGTAGGTTTTCGTAGATCTTACTAGTTTTGGAAAATTCTTGTTGGTTTTTATTGAAGTTTGTTTTTCTCCCGCCTATCTCCTCCTTTTCATCCTTCTTTTCTTCTTTTGTTTTTTAATTTTATTTATTCACTTGACAGAAACACAGCAAGAGAGGGAATACAAGCAGGGGGAGTGGGAGAGGGAGAAGTAGGCTCCCCACCAAGCAGAGAGCCCAATGCAGGGCTTGATCCCAGGACCCTGGGACCAAGACCTCAGCCAAAGGCAGATGCTTAACAACTGAGCCACCCAGATTCCCCCCTTCCTTCATTTTTTAAATCAGGAATAGATGTTGGATTTTGTCAAGTGCTGCTTTGGCATATATGAGATAATCGTACGGGTTTTAATTTTTAGTTCGTTAATATGGCAAGATACATTTATTGCTTTTCAAATGTAAAACCAAACTGCATTTTTAGAGTAAATCCCACTTGGTTATATTTTCCTTTTTATGCATTGTGTTTGGTTTGTTAAAATTTTGGATAGAACTTTTGCATTTATGCCAATGAAGCTATTAATAATTGAATATAGGTTATTAGTCTATAGCTTTTTTTTTCTTGTAATGTTTTTGTCTGGTTTGACATTAGGGAAATTCTGGCCTCAGAGAATAAACTGGGGTGTAGTCTTTAATTTTAAATTTTCCGGAAGAGTTTGGATAAATTTGGTATTATTTTCCCCCTAACTTCTGAGTAGAATTCACCACTGGTACCATTAGGTCCTGGAGCTTTCTTTGTAGGAAAGCTTTTAATTACAAATTAAACAGGATATCAAAGAGATATCTGCACTCCTATGTTCAGTGCAGCATTAGTCATAATGACTAAGATGAGGAGACAATCTAAGTGTATGTCAATGGATGAATGGATAGAGAAAATGTTATATATGTATATTAAATATACATAATTACATGTGTGTATATGTTATATACACATACATAAGGGAATACTATTCAGCTCTGGGGAAAAAGAAAATCCTGCCATTTGCGACAATATGAATGGAGGGCATTTTGCTAAATGAAGCCAGATAGAGGAAGATAAATTCTGCATGATATCACTCTTATGTGGAATCTAAATAAAAAGTCAAACTCATAGAACAGTAGCAAAGCGGTTGGTAAGGGCAAGGTAATCCCCTATGTTCCTTTGTGCTATTGTTTTCATACATTTTACTTCTTTAATTATTAACTCCATATTACATTGTAGTTTTCAGTTAAATAATCAATTTTAAATATTTAAATAATATAAAAACTCATATTGATCCATTGAGTCACCATTTCTGGTGTTTACTCCTTTTGTTGATCTGGTATTATTTTCCTTCTACCTGAATGACTTTAACTTTTTTTTTTTGTAGTGTAGGTCAACTGGTGATGAATTCTTTCGGATTTTTGATGTCTGGAAAAGACTTTATTTTGTCTTCAAAATAAAAGATGATTTTTGCTGTATATAAAACTCTTAATTGACAGGTTTATTTTGTTTTAGTACTTTAAAGATGTTATGTTACTTTCTTCTCATATGCGTTGTTTCAAAAAGGAAGTCTGTTGCCAAAAAAAAAGTTTTTCTGCCCATAACATGTCTTCCCCCCCATCCTCCTTTATCATTTTATCTTTATCATTGCTTTTGAGCACTTTGATTATGATAGGTCTTGGTTATTTCTTCATTTTTCTTATGAGTGTGTTTCACTGAGCTTCTTGGATTTGTGAATTTATAGCTTTCATCAAATTGGACAGCTTTTGTCTATGGTTTCTTGAAATAGATATTCTATCTTCATTGGGGCCTTTAATTATACAGGTATTAGTCCTCTGAAATCATTCCACAACTTATTCATACTCTTTCATTTTTAAAAATATGTTTCATTTTGGATAGTGTCTAGTGCTGTGTTTTCAAGTTTATTAATATTTTTTCCTATAATGTCTAAACTATAAATCTCATTTAGTGTACTTTTCATCTCAAATCTTAAAGATTTTATCTTTTGAGGACTGATTTGTCCATGTCTCTACTTAACTTTTTAACCTTTGGAATGTACTTATAATGACTATAATGTCCTTTCTTATTTCAGTTCTTGGTCAGTTTGAATTGATTTATGTCTTCATTATGTGTTATATTTTTGATATGCTTCTTTAAGTACCTGGTAATTTTTTATTTGATGACAGTCTTATAAATTTTACCTAATTGAGTGCTTTTTTCCCCTCTTGTATTCACATAGATATTCTTGAGTTTTTTGTTTTGTTTCGTTTTGTTTTCCCTGTGATATAGTTACTTGGAAATGGTTTAATCATTTCAGGTCCTGCTTTTGGTATTTGTTGGGCAAGACCAGAGCAATGCTTGATCTTATCCCCCATTACTGATATAAGTAAGACCCTTTGAATGCTATACCCAATGTCCTATGGTTCTTGAGGGTTTCCATTCTGGCTCATGGGAGCAGGAATTTTTTCCCAGTCTTGTGAAGCCCAGCACTATTACTTCTACCATTTAAGTTCATTTACTTTCTTTCTTGATTGGTTTCCTCACATGTGTGCTAATCATTGACTCTCTAAAGACCTCCAGATTTTTGTCACGTCACAGCTCTCTCCAGGACTGCGTTTTGTAAAGTCTACCTACCTTGCAGTCATTGGACTTTAGGTTAAGTCTCCTCAATTTAGGAAGGAGTTGGTCTGTGTTGTGGTCTCAAAACTATCAAAGAAGTATGCCATGGTGATTTTAGGGCCATTTTGCTTATTTCTTGTTTATCAGAGATCAATGTTCTTGTTTCCTGATGTCTAATGTCTTGCCATTGTTTCATATATTATGTTGATATTTTCATTGTTCCCGATGGGAAGGTAAATGTGATCCCAGAAATATGACCCCCAGTTATTCCATCTTCACTGGAGATAGAAGTAACTGAATTTAGGAATGTTTGGATATTTCCAAGCCTTAGTTTGGCATAAAGCAGTGTTAATAATTCATAATTATCATGTCCCTGAATTATTTGTCAGTTCCTTTTGAAAAACAAGAAATACATGTTTACTTATTCATATTTACTGAGGGTAGGGGAAGGGTAGATGGGCACAGAGTAAATCTGTATATTTAAGAGACGATCATTTAGAGAAAATTTAGAGAAGTTAGTAGATGTGAGATTGTAGTAGGATACAAATAGATTACACAGAGTTAAAATGCAGGAGTAAAAGGAGATACTGATTGTCAGCATCCTCTTCTTGATAATATAGAGTCTTTCTGAAGCTCATCTTAAGAGTCTTAAAGAGCTTGGGCGATCTAAAGCAACGTACTGGATTATAGCACTACATATTGATTAAGTATCTGTTTATGCTTGGAAAGGTACTAAGAACTTTGGAATTTCAATAAATTTTGACATCTGCAATTCTCTTAGCATGTTGTTTGGCCAGCTTTTAAAGCAGAGTGGGGGCAACATTGTAGATGGAGAGTCCAGGCTTAGGTAGCAGGTACTACTGGATGTGAATCATGCTTCTGGCATTTATTATCTTCATGGCACAAGGCAATATGATTAATCTCTCTAATCCATGATTTCCTCTTCTGTGTAATGAGGATAATCATACCTAAATAAGTTGTGGGTAGGCATTAAATGAGATACAATGCATTATAATGTGGCCAGACATTATACTGTATGTTTGTATTAGGATTGTCCAGATAGGGAACCAACAGGATGTGTGTGTGTGTGTGTGTGTGTGTGTGTGTGTGTGTGTGTAGAGATTTATCTGCATTATGGAAGCTGATGATTTTAAAATCTGTAGAATGGGTCGGCATTCTGGAGATACAGGTAGGAGCCGAAGTTGTAATTTAAGCCCAAAGGCTGTCCGCTAGCAAAATTCCCTCTTGCTCAGTCTTCATTCTATTAAGGCCTTCGACTTTGTATAAAGCCAACCCATATGATGAAGGATAATCTTCCACTGAAAGTCCACCAATTTAAATGTAAATCTCATCTTAAAACACCCTCACAGAAATATCCAGAATAATGTTTGGCAAAATATCTGGGCATTGTGGCCTACCTAAGTTTGGCACCTAAAATTAAGCATCACAAATGTGTATGTTCACGGACATTAGTTCCTTTAACCCTCTCATCAACCCTCCCAGGTAGGTATTAATGTTTTCCCAGAGTCACAATGGGGCATTTGAGGCTGAGAGATGAAATAATTTGCATAAACTGAAATTTGAACTCAGGATTTATTAGATTACAAAGCCCATTCTCTTAAAAACTCTATGAAAATGTATCCCAACATAGTGCCCGACTCATAAAAGGTGCTCAATTAAGGTTATGACCTATTTTTTTGCAGTGTGGAGTGTTGGTTCCCATCGTTCTCTTCCTAAGCTGTAAGTAACTATGATTAGGTGAGGTCTTTCTGGTCTTTACTCTTAATGTTTATTAGTATCTGGTACACACAGGTTCTCTGCAAATTGATGCCTGAATGCAGCTGGAAATACTATTTTGAACCTCTTACTAATTAAATAGTATTTTTGAAATACTAATGAAATAGTATTTTTTTTTTTCCTGACTGTTGACTTTGTATAAAGTGTCAAGAACTAGAGAAAAACCAGGTCTGGCCTGGATTCTACCCTCAAAAATTTTGTAGTTTCATATTGGAACTGTGGAATAAATTCATTAATTCATTCTTCACTTAACAGTGGTATTTTTCCCCTACTCTGTGCCAGGCATTAGTCCAGGAGCTGGGAACACAGCATAGATCCTGTATTAGTTTCCTTTTGCTGCTATAACAAATTACCACAAAATTAAAGCAATACAATTCTATTATTTTACAGTTCTGGAGCCACAGTCCAAAATGAGCCTTAGAAGGGTAAAATCAAAACATTGGCAGGACTGGTTTCTTCTAGAACCTCTGGAAGAATCCATCCTACCTGTTCCAGCTTCTACAAGTCACCTGCATTCCTTGGCTCATGGCTGCATATCACATGGCCTTTTGTCCTTCTGCTTCCATTGTAGCACTATGTTCTCCTGACCGATTTCCGGCCTTCCTCTTATAAGAAATCTTCTGGTTGTATCTTGTCCACTGAAATAATCCATGATAATACCCTCATCTTAAAATTCTAAATTTAGGGGTGCCTGGGTGGCTCAGTGGGTTAAAGCCTCTGCCTTCAGCTCAGGTCATGATCTCAGGTCCTGGGATCGAGGCCCCGCATCGGGCTCTCTGCTCAGCAGGGAGCCTGCTTCCCTCTCTTTCTGCCTGCCTCTCTGCCTACTTATAATCTCTCTCTCTCTCTCTCTCTGTCAAATAAATAAATAAAATCTTTAAAAAAAATTCTAAATTTATTCACATGCGTGAAGGTCCCTTGACCAAGTGAGATAACCTATTCAGAGGTTGAGAGCATGGGCATCTTCAGGTGACCTTTATTTGGCCTGCCATGTACCTTCATATGTTAAATGGAGACAGTAAAAGACCTCAAGTTTAGTATATGTTTAGGAAAGTGCGACAAAGGGAAATAAATCGTGGTAGAGACCTAGGATATGATTGGGAGGGAGGAATTCTTCTAAGGAGAGGTTTGTCAGGGAAGACCTGTCTAGGGAGGTGACATGGAGGATAGAGGCTCTAGGACTGAAGGGTACTTCAGCCATTGCCCCATGACTGAGGTCTCCTCATGAGCAATAGCTTCCAGTCTGGAGAGATCACGGTGTCCATAATTCCTGCTATTCCAGGCTACAAGCTCTTGATGGCGTCTCTGCTTCTGATAAGTTACGTATCACCAAGACAACTGTGTCCAGGGTCAAGCTCAATGCCAATCCCAGAGACTGAACAAACGAATGCTTAGGGTAAAGGAGGAATACCACCTCTGCCAGAAAAGGGGGAATAAACTAATAAACTAATCCGTTGAAATAAACTAATCCATAGCTTTGCAATGAGAAAGTCTAGAAAAAAAAACCATTTTAGTCCAGCCTATGCCTGGGCTCAGCTTGGAGCCAACTGACTTTCCCCAAGGTCCATCGTGCCCAGGCAGGCCATATATCAGGAACTGTCCTTGCTGCCACTCCCCACTGCCCCCAGCACGTTCCTGTTCCTGCCTGAATCTCTACCTTTGTTATTTACTGGATGTTTTCCTCTTTTTCCCCACACTGCAATTAACATCTCGAAAGGCAGCGATCCCTACAAGAAAAGCTTTGAACCATCACCTGGAAATATACCTAGCTGTTTCCATACTGGAGTTTAAGAGCACTGAGCTAATTACCATCCTCAGGAAGAGAAAGCTTCCTAATGGAAGCAGCAAGATCTTTTCTGCCTTACGCTGGGAGTCAGTCGCAACAGAGAAATAGGAGTTATGTCTCGCCCCTCCCCATTTATGCTCTCGCCGGGGAGGGTGTCGTAAAGTGGCCCCTCCGTAGGCCCAATACTATGATGTGTATTTTGACAAAGATGCTTTTTCAGGGCCATGAAAGTAAAAGCACCATAAAATCAGAAGGAAGCAGAGTATAAATTGAATGTGAATGAGTCCCAGCTCAGTTTTGTTATTGCACGTTGGTGGAAATGGCCTGACTGGAGCTGTTTCAGTGTGCATGTTCGTGGGTGTGTGAGTGTGTGTGTGTGTCTTTTGGGGGGTAATGTGTTGATGCTTGGCTGGAAGGTGCTTCATGGTCCCTGGGTCTTGTGTTCTCATGGGTGGTGGCCTGCTCTTTGGATGAGGCATTGCTAGGAGTAGGTCTGCCCCCCTCTTAATCACAGTAATAGCAATAAGTAGGCAATTGAGCTCTCCTGAGGAATACGTTTAAGGTTCCTTGGACCTAGCAAAGTTGTGCTGGTTGGTGGAGTCAATGGCAGGGAGCTGGAGCTGTGAGTCTGGGTCAAGGCTCATTTTCAGGTTCTGAGAGAACGACAGGCCCAGAATTGTCCAGGTTTGTCAGTTCCGAGAGGTCATCCTCAGGCTTGCTCAAGGGTGAGCTCATCATCCTGGGGCTGTGACTTCATCTCCCTGCCGCAGGGGTTTGCTGCGTGACTGCTACCTGACCCCCCCGTGCCAAAGGTTCACCCCACTAACTCCTCACCCTAGAGACCATGGGGAGGATCCATTCCCAGATGCGGGCTCACACGCTGTATCCTAAAAACGAGCACCCAATCCTTGTCAATGAACTGAAATCAAGACTTAAAGTGCTGTTGATGTGAGTTTGGACATCTTAAAAGCCAACTCCAAATCTGCCTGTTACCAGGATCATTGTAATGGCCTCTTGGAGTAGGAGTTTCCTTGAAGCTCTCTCTTGCCCACCGCCAAATCATCTCGCTGTTAAACAACCTTCTTAAGCACCTGCCTCACCATGATGCCTCTGATTAGGAGCCCTTCACAGTTTCCTGTCACTGTCTACAGGAAGCCAGCTCCCCTGCGGAGTAATCCTTGCTGGGTGGGCCCATCCAGTCTGTATCCCTGCCTGCTGCCTCCATCCTCAGTCTCTTCCAGGGGTTCTCACTGGTGCTGGGCTCTCTCCTTTCCTTTTTGCCTTTTCTCCTGCTGTTCTGCTCATTTGGAAAGTTCTCTGCTTTTTTCTTCCCTTAAACAAATCCTGTTGATCCCTGGAGGGCAGTTATGAATCCTGTCCCCTTTGGGAAAACTCCCCATGGTGATCCCTGGCTGTACCAAGCACTCATTCTTAAGTCTGTTGTAACACAACTTAGACTTTAATTTATACTGACTTGGTAGTTTCACTAATTTCTTGTGTGCCCTATATTAGGTTTTTACTCTGCTTCCCCAGAAGTACCTGGAAGGCAGACAAATTAATGGTCAATTAATTACTCAGTGGGACAGTTTGGAGCATGGGAGAGAGAGCACACATGGGCACAGGAAACCAAAGAGTCTTGTTCTGCCATTTCTTTCCTGTGAGAATTTGGGGGAAATTACTTCTCTTGCCTGTTGGATTTCCTACCATAAACATAAGCACCCTACTTAATGTAGATGCTGCCTTTTCTTACCCACATACTTCCCTCCAGGGCCCAGTACTCACAGCTCAGACCTAGGGAAATTCCTTGACCCTGCCTCTTTCTTTTCCAACTATGGTAATCATTAGGATTATGATAAATATTTAGCTCTTCCCTTCTGGGCATGATGTAGGAACATGCTTCTCATTAGCTGTGATTATGGGATGATTGCTTGGTCAATAAAATGTGTCAATTCCTAGAGAAAGTGTTAATAACTAGAGCATGCATCGGTTTCTCATGGCGACAGGAAAATACATTGCTCCAGATGGTATCCACTGCCTGTTTGGATCCTCAAGTGAAGATGCGATGATACAACCACAGCCTCCATCCTGTCAAAGGAGGTCATGCGGTACAAGCAAGAAGTAAACCTTCATTTTTTGAGCCACTGAGATTTTGTGGTTTTTTTTTCTTTCACTAGTACAGTGTAGCTTAGCATGTCATGATACACCGATTTCCTTAGTCTTTTCTCCTATTTCTCTTCTTTTGTCTTTCTCTTTTTCCTGATCTCCCTTACCATAAGGAGTAACCTGCACCTGGGCAGCAAGCCCCCCATAAGCAGTGCTAAGAGCATGAGAAACTTTTGAAGGATGGGTTCCTAATCACAAAAAAAATTTTGTGATTTGTGATCACAAAATCACATCCTTTGTGATTTTTTTAAAAAATTTTATTTATTTGACAGAGATCACAAGGAGGCAGAGAGGCAGGCAGAGAGAGAGGGGGAAGCAGGATCCCTGCTGAGCAGAGAGCCCAATGTGGGGCTAGATCCCAGGACCCTGAGATCATGACCTGAGTCAAAGGCAGAGGCTTTAATCCACTGAGCCACCCAGGTGCCCCTGTGAATTTTTTTTTTTTTTTTTTTTTTTAACATATTACCCCACTCATGAAATCAGGATCTGGCAGAGTGAGTTGTTTGTGAGACAGAGCAGATAAAGCTGATTTTGTTTTGTCTGCTATACTTTGTTGAGATATGTGAGTAGAGACTTGCTCAGGATCTCTGAAGTGGATGGCTGAGAGATCCATAGAAAGCAAACATCCTCATGGAATTAGCTCGCATTTTGAACATTCTTACACTTCACAACCTTGAAACATGCCTGCCAATCCCCCCCCCCCCCCCCCCGCCCTCATCTGTAGTAAGGATCTCTAAGAGAAATTCCAAGAAGAAAGAGTGAGGAACATGGCTTTTCATCTAGGCTGAGAAGATCAATGCTATATAATTTTGTTTTTCAGTCTTGGTTAATTTAGACTTTAATTAACAAACTTGGCTAATGTCATGTTATCTAACAGTATGTCTATGAAACAAGAACATTTGTTTTTCTCACTATGTGACAAGGTCCAGATGTGCTTAAATTAAGAGTGAGTATGGAATCCAAAGCTGAAGACAGGACTCAAGATTTCATTAAAAATCCAGTGAGCAAGGCAAGAGCACAGGAAAGAAATTCAGATGTTCCCAATCACATTGCTTGGTTGGAGATGGGGGAGGGACCAGCTGGATGAACAGCTCTAGAGCCACTTCTATCCCTGGAAGGCCAGGCACAGAAAAGCAAGGCTGCAGGATGGTACAGTTGGTTCTAGAAAAGGACTCTGGGCAAGTATGAATTTTAGAAATATTTTTCACAGGAAACAAAACCCCACAGAATGTAAAATTTCCAGTGAACTGGCTTATTTTGTGGCAGCAGTTGGATGATGGAAAGTATCCATCCCCTTCTCAATTCAGACGCTGGGTATGAAAATTAAAGTTGCAATTTTTTTTTTTTTAAGTGAAAGAATCCCTGGAGACAGGTATGTGATAGCTGATATATAGATGTGAGGATTTAAATAACCATGACCCATGAGAATCACAGCAATGTGACACATCGAAAGAGGCCTTTTTCTCTCCAACTCAGCATGAGCGAGGACACTAAATACACAGATTCTTCAGTTTTACAGGAAAATCATAATGATGTGTGGATACTGAGAAGTGTAACAAGCTTCGGCAGACTGGAAAATTCTTTAAAGCAGGGTGCTTGCTATTAGTATTTAGGAAATACTAAGTTGGTGAGACAAAGTGAATGATTCTTCACCTTTGAAAATGATAAAGCAGGGTCAGTTGACTTCATACTTACACATTTTCCAGGGTGGAAAAGGGGGAAAAACTGGGGTTGGAACCAGGAGATACTGGACAACCCCAGTTTTACTGCCTTCAGCTGTGTTACATTAGGCAGATCACTTCTCGTGAGTCCCGGTCTCCAGATCAGTGAAGCTACTTGCAGAAGGTTGTTTGGCCAACAAATAATACAATGCATTTGAAAATGCTGTGTAATTTGTAAAGAACATCAGAAAAAGGAGAAGTTAATAAGAGTGTCATTACTGTTGCTCTTAACTTTCTACTTTTTTTTTTTTTTTTTTTTTTAAGATTTTATTTATTTACTTGACAGAGAGGGAGAGATCACAAGTAGGCAGAGAGGCAGGGAGAGGGGGAAGCAGGCTCCCTGCTGAGCAGAGTCTGATGCAAGACTTGATCCCAGGACCCCGAGATCGTGACCTGAGCTGAAGGCAGAGGCTTTAACCCACTGAGCCACCCAGGTGCCCCAACTTTCTACTTTTGATGTGTGTGTAACCAACACCTAAAAGAAACCAATCTAAAGCAAGTCTTTGCCTAGAGGAGGGAAGTGTGTGGTCTTTGTAAATGGAGAAAGTAAATGAGTTATTCTGCTACTCTCATTGTGATGGCTAATTTTATGTGTCAGTGTGGGTGAGGGGATGACCAAATAGTTGGTAAAACATACTTCCTGAGTGTGTCTGTGAGGATGTCTCCAGAAGAGATTAGCCTTTGAATCAGTAGACTGAGTAAAAAAGGTAGTCCTCACAATATGGGTGAGCATCATCCAATCCGTAGAGAGGCTGAATTGGAACAAAAAGGTGGGAGATGGGCAAAGTTTCTCTCTTTGCTTCAGCTGAGACATTGATATTCTCCTGCTATTGGAGATTGGTATTCCTGGTTCTCAGGCTTTTGAACTCAGATGAATTGCACCACTGATTTTCCCAATTCTTCAGTTTGTACATGGCAGATTGTGGGACTTGTTGGCCTCCATGATTGTAGAAGCCAATTCCTATGATAAATTCCTTATTGTGTATATCTCTCTGTGTCCTAATGGTTCTCTTTCTATGGAGAATCCTGATTAATACATTTATGTGACAAATGACCATGGACAACTCATGAATACAGTTAGGCAATCCCAAAGATCAACTAAATTCTGGCAGTATTACAAAAGGTATTGGAAGCCCAGCAGAAAACCCTTTCCCCATGGCTCTTCTCTATGTGCTACACTGGTTTCTATATCTAAAAGAAAGATTGCAGGTGAATGAGAAATCTGAGAAATCTGAGAGTGCGCATGCACAAGTTACAGGAACCAGAGGATGGAGACATTTGCATGAAAAATCAAACCCCACAGAACAGGACTTTAGGCTAAGGCAGCAGAGGTGCCCAATACCTGTGACTAAAGTCTACAAAAACAATGAGTGGTGTGAATTTTGTTCACCTAGCTCCATGAAAATATAGGCACAATTTTACAGTTTGAGAAAACTTTAAAGCAAATCCTTAAAATATGTGCCCTCACAAAGAATAGTGAACTTGCAGATGCAGAGACTTATCCTGTCTCATCTATTAATTGGCTTCCCTACCAATTCTTTCCAATCAATCCACCTTCATACTGTAGCCCCAGAGACATCTACGAGATGTACATCTGATCACACCAAACCCATCTTCAAACTACACTTTTGTGTAAGCTTACTAAAATTTTATATGTTGCTTTCTCAAACGATTTACAAAGAGGTGTGGTGATAGAAGAAGCTGAAACAAAGTTTTATCTCTACCTCATGGACATAAGACCGTACCAATGTCTTGCTCTAACCACGAACATAGCCAATAGTTAGCCTAAAATCTAACCTTCACCATGGTCTTTGAGCTTTGAGAAAAGCCTTGAGCTTCTCCTGGAAGGACCAATATTTTCCTTCTTTTTCTTCCTGTTAACTCAGTGGGTCTCAGAGTCAATTCTGTGGTCATCCTGAAAGTGTGGCTAATTGCTGTAGAGAAAGAGCCTGTGTGTTGGAGAATTGCAGCTGTTTCTGTCATCCTTACCCCTGTTTCTTTCTTACTTTCCACTTGGGAGGGAAGATTGTGTGGTTCAGCTTCTTAAGACGATTACAAGCCTGTCTAATTGTTGCCCGAGAAACTTCTGACATAGATCTCTTCAGGACATCACAAGGCCACAGGTATATGAGACTGAGAGTCATCCATGATTCTCTCATTGCAAATTAGATGCAGTCTCTAAACAAGCTCATCAGGAACTTGAACAATGAGTACCAGATGACATCATCCAAATGATAAACTGTCAGCCGTGTTATACGCCTGGAATTTGCTGTGATGCTTGAAGATTATTCGATCCCCTACTCCATGTAAAAACAATTTATTTTTCCAAGAGAAATTAAAGCCTAACTGAATAAGTCACATCTCCTTAGAGAAAATGCTTTCTTAAGGCACAAAAGTATCTTGTCTCTCCATGTCTACTGCACATTGCTGCTGTTCCAAAGACTGGACCCTTCGCTTCTTGGTGAGAGCTGGTGCCAGTTCGGCCATTTGTTCCTTTCCCTGAACTTGTTCTCCTCTCAGCTCTCATGCTCTACAAGGTCTGAGGAAGTTTTGTTACTCCACTGTAGCCAAAAAGCCCTGCAAGTTATATTTGTGACAGCCCTTTCTTCCTCTAGGTCCTCTTTTTATTCTTCTCTGTCAAGAGCTTTCTTCTTTCAAGTAAGTTAAGCCCACAAGTCACGACTGCTGCACAGATTAAACTTTTCCCTCCTCTCCTGTATGTAGGACCACTACTTAAATTTATTGGGTTGGGAGGTCTTTTCTCTTTCCCATGGGGTTTGTACACAAAGCAAAGCCTTCCTTTTCCTTTAAATTATTTGTTTTCCTCATTGAGTTTCTGATAGCTTCAGTTCTAAAGCCCAAGTGATATTTAACTATTTACAGGCTACATCTCGAAAGCTCTAACTTTATTTCTGAGATTTTTTCAGCCCTACTCACACACATTTCTATTGACAATTTGTTCTTTCACTGTGATTGAATCTGCATTTTGAGTCTCTGTGATCCACAGCCATCATTCAGTGTTAATGTATTCATTGAATCAATTAGAACATACATGGTGCAGAGGTCCAAGAGAGACTATAGGAAGCTGTAGATATTTCTAGGTCAGTCTTGCCTCAGGTCTTTCCCTGAAACTAAATGCAAGCATTCCAAATATGTAAAGAAGAAAAAAGAATATAGGACTGCAAAATGATTCAAACTCCTTGCCAATTCTAGCATTAAAAATCCCTGAAAGCCAGTAAGTACCATGTAATTGGAATCTGTTATTTTGAGACAGAAAGATACATTTCAGAGCAGTTGTTCCTTAGTCGCTTCAAGGGATTGGGAGAGTTTATAACAGTACTGGAGACATTGTAGCTATGGAAAAGGTGTTGGAGGTGTTTGTTATTTTAATGTGGGACTGTCAGGAGTCTGAGGGTCACATGCAGATTTTTAACTGGACAACGGTGGAAAGTGAAGGCCATTGGGGTGCTGCTGAATCATTAGGATAATGCTGCCTCCTGGGGGATCCCATTGATGGGCAGTCATCTATCCATGTAGAATGTGACTTCTCAAAATAGTGCCTTTCCCAGCTCTCTCCCTGAGTGACCTTGGAAATATCGGGAGTACAGCTGAACACAGAGACTTAAGTATCTATTTGCTTCATTCAGCAGAGCACTGTTACTATAGGTGGTGCTTAAGTGGTCGGTTTCCAGAAGGATAATCACCTGGGCATGGCCACATATGTGACACTAGAATCCAGGCTTGAGCAAGAAGATTCTGCCTAGTCGTCTTGGGGGTTGGAAGTGTCAGCATATTAGAAGTTAAGTATCCAATACAGTTGGTTATATGTGCTGAAATGAACTAAATTTAACAATTTTGTCTGTTCTAGGCTGCAGATAGGCTCAACTACAGGTATCTCACAGAAGGAGGGAAACAGAAGAAAGAGATCCTTGAAAATGAAATTTCCCTCTTAAGGAATGGGCCCTACTGTTACGTTGGAGATAGGAGCATTTCTCAAACAGAACAGGTTTGAGGCACAACTAAGTAAGGATATTATCTCCCAGAATGTGAGTCAAGAAACCCAATGATTAAATCTGTCATCTCAACATAGACCAAGAGTCAAATCAGTTGCACTAATAAAGTACTTGGCTTTAGGATTACCTGGTGGTCTAACCCTAGAATGCCCCATACCTTTCTAGCCTAGACAGAAGAGAGTCTCGAAAGTCAGTCAGTTCTAACAAGTGGGTTCTGTGATACCTTTCTTCTCAGGATGTGAACAACTTAAATATTTATATATCTGGTAGAGGAGAAACCTGAAAATGTAGCCGAAAAGATATGGTTAAACCTAATATGTGGAAAATTAGGGGAATGTGTCATAAAGGCAAAAATGAGGAGTGTTTTGAGGAGGATACAGTGTGTAGAGGGATTTTGAGACATTGAAATGTTTAAAAATGTCAATAAGATCTGGAAACATGTACTTTTTTGGTGATTTTGAAAGCATTTCTGTTTAAACTATAAAGACAAAACTCGGAATGATAAAGGAGGAGGTATCAGTGTGAGATAACTAACTAAAGGTAGTATATATAGAAAACAGAACAATTAGATGGGGCCATCAAAGGAATCAGAAATGGGACAGTGGGTGAAAAATATAGGAGAGCTATTTTTGACTTAATTTATTTTTTAAATTTTTTAAAAAATATTTTTGACTTTTAAATGAAATGTCATAAGCAAGTCTGTATGCTGATTAAAAATGCAGATGAGAAGAGAGATTGGTAATGCAACAGAGAAGCAAATTCTTGAGGATAGCAAAAAGTCAAAGAATCCACAGGACAGGTAGATAAATTGCTATTTAATGGGAGTTAGGAAATTTCCTTATTTGTCATAAGAATTAAGAAGTTGGCTTCAAGTAGGTTTATAAATATGGTAAGGGAATTGAAGGACATTTGTGTGCTTGGTTTATTTTTCCTAATGATGTATGAAGAGAATCATTAGTTGAAGTCCAGAGGGATGTGAGAGCAGTTAGGGGAGAATGAAGAAGGTAAGAAGGAGTTACTCTGGACAATAGGAAAGCAAGCTTACTAGAGAAACTTGTTTGGTTTCCTAAGCAGTACCGAGAGCCAATCTAAGCTCTGTGACCTTAAGGGAGGTTCAGTCATACTGTATAGACTATTTCCTCCAGCAAGGACTAGAAAGTAAAGCTTTGAGATTAGGGAGGTGACCCAAATTGGGGGAGAGAAGAGAGAATACCTTGAGAAGCAATGAAGTTGGGAAGTGAGATTCTTGACTAGGAGGAAGAGAGGGCTATGGGGTTCTGGAACACTGGGACTTTAGAATGGCAAGTCCTCAGAGAAAAGTGTGGTGTACCTAGGCAGGTGTGTTCAGGGACTTTTGACCCCAGCATGGCACTGTAGTAGTCCTCTCTCTAACTAGAAAGCATTGACTGCATGGAATTGGGCCATGAGCATCTCAACACTAACCTGTACGCACAGATGACCAATAACTAAAAGAGTTTCCTATACTTCTTGTTGCTGTATAGTTACCTTAATATTTGTCATAACCCCATGTTGGTAATTTCCAAGGATTATTAAATTTGAATTTCTCATTTGCCTGGGAGATTGGATAGAGGCAGAATTAATTTGCAGAATTAATTTGATATCATCCACATCTAATTTTTGAGCACTCCTCTTGGTGGATTTTGAATCATACGTGGTACTTTATCAAAAGAAAGTTCAAGTGTAATGAGAAGTTATAACAAAGAACCTGATTTCCACTGGGTGATCAAGGAAGGTCTCTCTGAGAAAGTGACATTGAAGCTGAGAATGGAGTGATGCATGGGAGTTAACTGGTGAAGGAGGAGAGGGAAAGAGTGAAAATCTTGAAGGCAGGAAATACCTTGGTGTTTCCTATGATCTTAACGATTAGTGTGGGTGGTACATGATGGACAAGTGCAAGAGTGTCCTGATTGGAAGAGGAGGTGTGGATGGGAATCCGATTATGTAGAACTCTATGATGAGAAACACAGGCCATATCTAACATGTTCTCTGGAAGATTCATGGAGAATGCCTTGATCAGAGCCTAGACTTAAGGTATTCATTTAGAAGGCTAGTAGAACAATAGTCCAGTGGAGGAATTTTAGTTGCTTGCAGAAATGCAGTGATTTCAGTAGATTCAAGATTCATTGGATTCAAGACCTATCCCAATGATGAAATTGACATTGGCAGTATTGAATTGAGGAAGAACTTATCCTGTATAATTTCCAGGTTTCTAGTATGAGCTAATAGATCTGTAGAAATCCATAAACTTATATAAGAAACAAACACTTCAAGAGAAACTGTGTGTGTGTGTGTGTGTGTGTGTTTGTGTTTGGTGGGGTGTGGGTGGGGAATAGTAAGAAGTTCTGTCAGTTCCGGACATTCACATTTGAGAAGCTGGGGAGCCTGCTTCTCCCTCTTCTCTTTCTCTCACTCCCAAATAAATAAAATTTTTAAAAAAGATTATTTTCAATTAATTGGCAGGGGTAAAGGCCCTATTGGTATATCTACTGAGGAGGGAATCAGAGATAGGAAATGGAAGTAGCTTAGAATTTATTATTATAAAATCTAATTTTTAGGGTAAGATAGGGTAGTAGCAAAAATGAGTATGCATTTGTTGCCTTTTTAAAAGAATCTTGAGGGAGAAGAATCCAGAGGAACTGAGTGGAAAGTCTCTAAGAAAAAGGAATTGGAAAAATTCAGGCCCTTTGGGGAATTTGGTTTTTGGACATGTTGTCTTTCGTAACTGCGAAAGGTGAAGGAGATGGCAGGTGTGGTTAGTTTGTTAGTTTGATGAGAAAAGGGGCTATTTACTTCTGACAACTTCTATTTTTCTTTATGAAGGACTACAAAAAAAAAAATCACTGTCAGTGCAGAATAGCTTGATGGGGTAGGGAGAGAAGAAAAAGAAATCAGAGGTTTGAAAAACTTACACAGAGTATACCATAGTTCTCTTAAATATGCTTCCATTGTTTGGCACTTAGGGTATTCCCTGTTCTCTGGTATTTAAAACAGATGTTAAATAGTCTTTGCAATGAAATGGTTGTATTTATGGTCATTTCCGTAGGATAAATTCTCAGAATTAGAAAAAAAAATTTTTATTTTGTACTTCCTCATTCTTTAATTATTATTATTTATTTTTTAAAGAATGAATTCGCTTGTTAAAACTCAATTAGGAGAGAAAAATGTTGCAATAATGGTCTGACTGAAAAATGCTGCAAAGGTCTAAATACAGAACCCAGGGTCTAAATGAGCACATTTGGCTTCACAAAACTTCCAGTTCCTAAAATGGAGGTGTCAACACCATTAGTGGAACACAGAGGTTATGTGTGGCTCTGTGTAGGATAGATCTTAACACATAGATTTCTGGGGCCTAATGTTAACTCATTCTGAAAGAATTCAAAGTGAAGATAGCAGTCTGATCTAATTAATCGTCCTTACTAGGATTTTGGATTGATGAAGTTTGGATGATTTCTTTGGCTATATCTGTCTTTATGACTATCATTAAGAAAGCTATCAATAAGAAAATTAGAAGACAGGATTCAGTGACTAATTCTACCAATAATTAATATTTTCATTTTCCAGTGAAAATAAATCTAAAAAATGTTCACAACTTTTCCAGGCTAAAGCATTCAATCAGGCTTGATGATTTAATTCAATCTACTTGTTCATTCTTTAATGGGGGGGGGCAGATTTTGCATTTTTTTTCCCCTGCCAAATTGAACTCAGTCAGGCCTTCCCTCATTCATTTAGCAATACTTACTGAGCACCTTCCACATGCTGGGTGAAGACACTGATGGGTAAAATTGTCCCATTAAGATGGCCATATTTTGTGGATAAGAGAGGTGTATAAGCAGAACATTTCATAACGATGTGGCAAGTACGGTAGTAGAAATATGCACAAGGCATCATGGAAGCCTCAAGAAAGAGGTCCAGGAGAGAGTGGGCCAGAAATCCTCCCCAAAGGCAGAACTGTTCGGTGGGTAGGCTGAGCTTTATAGGATGAGAAGGTTTGTCATCGGGTTCCAGAAGTGGTCTGAGGGTTCCAGGAAGTGGGTTTAACCTAAGTGTCAGCAGCCTCGCTTGGCCATGATGACACAGTAAGAGTGACTTCTTCTTTTGAACCTATAGTCATTTTGAACATTGGCCTACTAATCTAACTGTAAAACAGTCACCTTCAATGTGGCCTCCCAGTTATGGCCAAAGACTTTCTCTGGCATTTTCTCTCGTTTTTCTCTAGAAGCTATTTCTCAGATTCTTGCATTTAATCATCCATCCTAGATTGTTGCCACAGTCTCCAACTGGTCTCTCTAGGCTACTCTTCCTCAATCACCCCTTATGGTATGGGACATCTCCCTGGTGGAGATTGGATCACTCTTCATCTTGTAAAACCACACACCTGTGACTTACTACTCACTTTAACGCGGACCCTTAGCAAATTTCCATGTCAGTTCCTCTCTCTCTTGGTCCAAAGAGAAAATGTTAACTTCTATTCACATACTTATTGCTTAAACTACTTAATGAAAAAAATTACTTCTTTTGCTTGTATGACCCACATGCTATATAGAGCACTATAAAAAACCACTTGGTTTTTTTTCCCCTCACTTTACCTGGAAATCGGTCCATATTGTTAATACCTTTTGCTTTGTTTTCCACAGCTGCATAGTACTGCACTGCATTAATGTAGTTCATTCAACCAGACTTCTATTCATGGATATTTTAGCTTTGAGTCTTATGCTTATATTCAGTGCATCAATAAATAAATCTTGGGCGTATTTGAGGATGTGTGTATTCTGTGTGCTTAGAAGTGGGTTGCATTGTCAACGAGTGAATTCACATGTAATTTTGCTAGATATTCTCAAACTATTCCATGGTAGTTTATCTCCTTTTTCAATCCCAGTAGTAGGATAGGAAAGAGGCTCTTACCTTCCACACTCAACCAAAACTGAGTCCACTCTCATGATTTAAGATTTTTGCCAATTTTACAGTTAAGAAATACTGTTTCACATAGTTTACATTTATTTTTCCTTATTAGAGAAGTTGAGAAAATTTAATATCATTAAGATCTATTGGTTTACCATTTTTGTTTTGTATACTATCTAATCATGTATTTTATTCATTTGTTTCTATCATGGACTTTTCCATTTTGTTCATTTTGGTGTTCCTGATTTTTAAGAGTTTTTACTAGATTTTGCAGATTTTTTGTGGTATGGGTTGTAAATATGTTTATGCAGGATGTCATTTGCCTTTGCTTATGTGTATGTTTTGTCATTTAAAATTTGTTTTTATGTGATCAAAGTAATCTTTCATTTTATTGCCTTTTTAAAAAAATTTTAATTCCAGTATAGTTAACATATTAGTTGCTGGTGTATAATATAGTGATCCAACAATTCTAATACTTAGAGTTCATTGTGATAAGTATACTCTTAATCCCCTTCTCTAGTTTCATCCATCTCCCCACTTACCTCCCCTCTGGTAACCATCCATTTGTTCTCAATAGTTAAGAGGCTGTTTTTGTTTGTTTTTTTGGGGGTGGTTTCTCTCTTTTTTTAAAATTTTTTAAAGATTGTTTTATTTGAGGGAACACGAATGGGGGAGGGTCAGAAGGAGAGGGAGAAAGAATCCCAAGCACACTCCCTGCTGAGTGCCACGCCAGGCTTGATCTCTCAACCCTGAGATCATGACCTGATCTGAATTCAAGAGTTGGGCACTTAACCCACTGAGCCACCAAGGCGCCATATTTCACATATGAGTGAAATCATGTGGTATTTATCTTTCCCTGACTGGTTTATTTTGCTTAGTATTATATTTTGTAGCTCCATCTATGTTATAAATGGCAAGATTTCATTCCTTTATATGGCTGAATAATATTCCATTGAATATACATGCCATATCTTCTTGATCCATCTGTTGATGGACACTTGAACTGGTTCCATAATCTGCCTATTGTAAATAATGCTGCAATAACCCTAGGGGTACATACCTCTTTGAATTAGTGTTTTTGTATTGTTTGAATAAAAAATGTGCAATTACTGGATTGCAGGGTAGCTCTAGTTTTCATTTTTTGAGGAACCTCCATGCTTTCTCTTCCACAGTGGCTGAACAAGTTTACATTCTCACTAACAGTACATGAGGGTGTGAAGTCTTCTGGTCCTGAACTCTTGTTTTTTTCAGAGTTTTTTGATTACTGATTCAATTTCATTGCTGGTAATTGGTCTGTTTAAATGTTCTATTCCTGCTTCAGTTTTGGGAGGTTATATTTTTAAGAATTTATCTATTTCTTCTAAGTTGTCCAATTTTTTGGCATATAATTCTTCATAATATTATCATTTGTATTTCTATGGTGGTGTAGGCTGTTTTTCTCTTTGATTGTGATCTTGTTTATTTCAGTCTTTTCTCTTTTTTTTTTTTTTTCCATGAGTCTTGCTGGAGGTTTATTTTTTCAAAGAACCAGCTCCTGGTTTCATTGATCTGTTCTACTGGTTTTTTAGTTTCTATATCATTTATTTCTGCTCTAATATTTTTTATTTCCTTTCTTCTGCTGGTTTTGTGTTTTGTTTGTTCTTTTTTTCCCCAGATCCTTAGGTGTGAGGATTGTTGATTTGAGAATTTTCTTGCTTCTTGAGGTAGGCCTGTATTTCTATAAATTTTCCTCTTAGACACTTTTGCTGCATCCGAAAGGTTTTGCACTGTTTTTTCATTTTCATTTTGCTCTATATAATTTTTGATTTCTTCTTTGATTTCTTGGTTGACCTGTATATTGTTTAGTAGCATGTTATTCAACCTACATATCTTTTTGACATTTCCAGATTTTTTCTCCTTGATTTCTAGTTTTGTAGCGTTTGATCAGAAAAGATATATGATACGACTTTGATCTTTGTTGATTTGTTGAGATGTGTTTTGTAGCCTAACGTGAGCTTTTCTGGGGGATGTACCATGCACTCTTGAAAAGGAGGTGTTTTCTGCTCTTTTAGGGTGGAATGCTCTGAACATATATGTTAAATCTGTCTGGTCCAGCTTAACATTCAATGCCATGGTTTCCTTGATGATTTTCTGTTTGGGTGATCTGTCCATTGATATAAGTGGGGTTTTAAAGTCCCCTACTATCAATAAGTTCCTTTATGTTTGTTATTAACTGTTTTATGTATTTGCGTGCTCCCCTGTTGGATTGAAAATTGCTATATCTTCTTGTTGGATTGTTCCCTTATTATTATATAGTGTCCTTTACCTCTTTGTAGAGTCTTGGTTTTAAAGTCTGTTTTGTCCTATGTAAGTATATCAATACTTACATAGTATTACTTACTATGTATTGCTATACATAAGTATTGCTATACTTAAATAGGACAAATACTGACTTTTGACATCTATTCGCATAATGAATATCCCCTCGCATTCAACCTAGGTGGCATTAGGTCTGAAATGAGTCTCTTTTAGGCAGCATATAGATAGGTCCTGTGGGTTTTTTTTTTTTTAATCTATTGCCCTGTGTCTTTTTTTTTTTTTTTTTAAATTACAGGTTTTATTTTAATTTTTTAAAATTTAAATTCAAGTTAACATAGAGTGTGGTATTGGTACCAGGAGTAGAATTTAGTCATTCATCACTTAAATATAACACCCAGTGCTCATTGAAACAAATATATAATATACTCTAATTTCATACACACCATTGCAAATACAAGATTTCATTCTTTTTTGATGGCTGGGTAATATTCCATTGTGTGTGAAGAATGGATAATATGTGTCATTCATTATTTGAAGGACATTTGGACTCTTTCCATAGTTTGGCTGTTGATAGTACTGCTATAAACATTGAGGTGTATTTGCCCTTAGAACCACTATTTTTGTATCCTTTGGATAAATACCTAGTAGTGCAATTGCTGGATCATCTATTTTTAACTTTCTGAGGAATCTCCATACTGTTTTCCAGAATGACTGTACCAGTTTGCAATCCCAGCAACAGTGCAAAAGTATTTCCCTTTCTCTGCATCCTTGTCAACATCTGTTGTTTTCTAAGTTGTTAATATTAGCCATTCTGACAGGTATGAGGTGTTATCTCATTGTACTTTTGTATTTTCCTGATGATGAGTGATAGCCTGTTTTCATATGTGTTGGCCATTTGTGTGTCTTTTGGAGAAATGTCTCTTCATGTCTTCTGCTCATGTCTTAACTGGATTATTTACTTTTTAGGTGTTGATGTTGATGTTTTTGTTTTTTTTTTTTTTTTTTAAGATTTTATTTATTTGAGATAGAGAGAGAGAGAGATCTCAAGTAGGTAGAGAGCAGGCAGAGAGAGAGGAGGAAGCAGGCTCCCCACTGAGCAGAGAGCCCGATGCGAGGCTCGATCCCAGGACCCTGAGATCATGACCTGGGCTGAAGGCAGAGGCTTTAACCCACTGAGCCACTCAGGTGCCCCTGATGAGTTCTTTATAGATTCTGGATACTAGCCCTTTATCAGATATGTTATTTGCAAATACCTTCTCCCATTCCATCAGTTGCCTTTTAGTTTTGTTTATTGTTTCTGTCACTGTGCAGAAGCTTTTTATCTTGATAAAGTCCCAGTAGTTCATTTTTGCTTTGGTTTCCCTTCCCTCCAGAGACATGTCAAGTAAGAAGTTACTTTCGCTGAGGTCAGAGAGGTTGCTGCCTGTTTTCTCCTCTAGGATTTTGATGGATCCCTCTGTCACATTTAGTTCTCTTCTCTTTTGAACTTATTTTTGTGTATCATGTAAAAAAGTGGTCCAATTTCATTCTTCATGTGGTTGTCCAATTTTCCCAACTCTATTTGTTGAAGAGACTATCTTGTTTTCCCATTGAATATTCTTTCCTGCTTTGTCAACATTAGTTGACTATGTAGGTCCATTTCTGGGTTCTCTATTCTGTTCCATTGATCTTTGTGTCTGTTTTTGTGCCAGTGCTATACTGTCTTAATGATTACAACTTTGTAATACAGCTTGAATTCTGGGATTGTGATGCCTCCCACTTTGCTTTTCTTTTTCAACATTACTTTGGCTATTTGGGGGTCTTTTCTAGTTCTATACAAATTTTAGGATTGTTTATTCTAGCTCTGTGAAAAGTGCTAGTGTTATTTTGATCAAAATTGCATTGAACATGTAGATTACTTTCAGTAGTATAGACATTTTAACCATATTTTTTTCTTCCAATTCATGAGCATGGAATGTTTTTTCCCATTTCTTTGTGGCTTCTTCAATTTCTTTCATAAGTGTTCTATAGTTTATAGAGTACAGGTCTTTTACCTCTCTGGTTATGTTTATTCCTAGGTATCTTACGGTTTTCGGTGCAATTGTATGTGGGATCAATTCCTTGATACCTCTTTTTGCTACTTCATTATTGGTGTACAGAAATGCAACAGATTTCTGTTCACTGATTTTATATCGTGCAACTGCTGAATTCCTATACGAGTTCTGGCAATTTTGGGGTAGAGTGCTTTGGGTTTTCAACATAGAGTATCATGTCATCTGCAAAGAGTTAAAGTTTGACTTACTCCTTGCTGATTTGAATGCCTTTTCTTGTTGATGTCTGATTGTTGAGGTTAGGACTTCCAGTACTATGTTGGAACAGCAGTGGTGAAAGTGGACATCCCTGTCATGTTCCTGCCCTTAGGGGAAAAGCTCTGTTTTTCCCCAGGGAGGATGATATTAGTTGTGAATCTTGGTATATGACCTTTATGATGTTGAAATATGTTCCTTTTATCCCTACTTTCTTAAGGGTTTTTCTCAAGAAAGGATGCTGTATTTGTCAAATGCTTTTTCTGCATTTATTCAGGGGTTCATATGTTTTTATTCTTTATTAATTTGATGTATCATGTCATTGTTTTTGTGGATATTGAATTACCCCTAAAGCCCAGGAATAAATCCTACTTGATCATAGTGAATAATCTTTTTAATATATTGTTGGCTTCAATTAGCTCGTATGTTGTTGAAAAGTTGTGCATCCATGTTCATCAGGGATATTGGTCTGTAATTCTCCCTTTTAGCAGAGTCTTTGTCTGGTTTTGGAATCAAGGTGGTGCTGGCCTTGTAGAATGAGATTGGGAGTTTTACTTCCATTTCTATTTTTTGGAACAGCTCCAGAAGAATAAGTATTCTTTAAATGTCTGGTAGTATTCCTCTGGGAAGCCATCCCCATCACCCTGTGTCTCTTGATTGGAGCATTTAGTCCATTTACATTCAAAGTAATTATTGGTAGATCTGATCCGTATTTGTATTTATTGCCATTTTGTTACTTGTTCTGTTGTGGTGGATTTTGTAGTTTTTCCTCTGACCTTTTCTATTCTTGTTCTCTTTCATGGTTTGCTGGCTTTCTTTAGTGGATTCCCTTCTCTCTATTCTTTGCAGTGTGTACTAGTTTTTGATTTGTGGTTACCATTAAGTTTATATATAACATCTTCTGCATATGGCAGTCTATATTAAGTGCATGGTGGCTTAAGATTGAACCCATTCTTTATTGCCCACTCCCAATAGTTTTAGGCATATGGGTGCTGTATTTTATATCCTTTTATTTTGTGAATCCCTTGACTGATTTTGCAGGTACACTCACTTTTACTGCTTTTATGTTTCCTACTGTTCATACTCTTACTTCTGGTCTTTCCTTTCTATTCAGAGTCCCCTCTAACATTTCTCATAGAGCTAGTTTTGTGGTATTAAATTTCTTTAGTTTTTGTTTGTCTGAGAAACACTTTATCTCTTATATTCTGAATGATAGTCTTTCTAGGTAGAGTATTCATGGCTGCAGTTTTTTTTTTTCCTTTTAACATTTTGACTAGATCGTTTCACCTTGTTCTGGCCTGTAAAGTTTCTGTTGAAAAATCTGGCCTTAAGGGGTTTCCCCTCTATGTAACTGTCTTCTTTTCTTTTGTTGCTTTTAAAATTCCTTCTTTACCAGTAGTTTTTTTTACTTGCCTATCTATCTATCTATCTATCTATCTATCTATCTATCTATCTATCTATCTATCTATCTGACAGAGAGATCACAAGTAGGTAGAGAGGCAGGCAGAGAGAGAAGGGGAAGCAGGCTCCCTGCTGAGCAGAGAGCCCAGTGCAGGGCTTGATCTCAGGACCCTGAGATCATGACCTGAGCCAAAGGCAGAGACTTTAACCCACTGAGCCACCCAGGCGCCCCACTTTTTTGCTGTTTTAATTACTGTGTGTTTTGATGTGGGCCTACTTGGGTTAATTTTGTTGGGGGATGCCTATGCCTCCTGGATTTGGATATCTTTTCTTTCTCAGATTAGGGAAGTTTTCAACTGTTATTTCTTCAAGTAAATATTCTGCCCCCTTTTCTCTCTCTTGTTCTGGTATCCCTGTAAAGTGAATGTTTTTACACTTGATGGAGTCAACGAGTTCCTTAAGTCTATTCTTAATTTGCATAACACTTTTTCTGTCACCTTCTCAGCTTGATAACTTTCCAGTACCCTGTCCTCCAGGTTCCTAATTTGTTCTGTTTCTTCTAATCAGCTATGTATTCTGTCTAGTATATTTTAATTTTATTTATCATGTTCTTCATCTCTGGTTGGTTCTTTTTTTTTTTTTTTTTTTATCTCTTTGTTAAGGATCTCACTGATGTCCTCCACTCTTTTCTCAATCCAGTGAGTACCTTTATGAGCTTAGGGTCCTCTTATTCTGCCATCTCCCCAGGCTCTCTTATCTTACTGCTTTCAGATTTTGAGTCATATTTTTTTTTAAGATTTTATTTATTTGACAGCGAGAAACACAGCGAGAGAGGGAACACAAGCAGAGGGAATGGTAGCGGGAGAAGCAGGCTTCCTGCCGAGCAAGGAGCCTGATATGGGGCTTGATCCCAGGACCCTGGGATCATGACCTGAGCTAAAGGCGGATGCCCAACAACTGAGCCACCCAGGTGCCCCTTGAGTCACATTTTTAAAAACCTCCCCTACCCCTGGATTATAAAGAAAAATTTACTTTTTTTTTTTGGACCTTGTATGGTTTCATTTTCACATTTAGTTATGCTGAGTATAGCGTGAGATATAGATCTGATTTTTGTTAAGTGATGTCTAGTGGTCAAAGCAACATTTTATATTTGCTTATTTTTGAAAAAGAAACGCAGGAAGGATATATTAGGATAGGGATAAGTAGGAATGCAGTGAAGGGGCTGTGGATAGGAATGAGGGTATACTATGTATATATTTTTGAGTTAATTTCATTTTAAACCATGTAAATGTCTTAAATATTAAAAAATTAAATGAAAATGGAAAAAAAATCAAACCCTTAAATTGCATATAAATCAAAACAAATGAACCTAACTGTATCAAATTGACAACTTAATTATATGGAGGAAGTAATTACTTTAAATAACTTTTGAACAGAGCACTCTAACTGTAATTTTTGGTGGGATGCACTCTAAAGACAAAACAAGGAGGTGTGCAAACACCAGTGAGTCATGCCAAAATTACAAAAGAGCCAGCTTGGTGCATTTCTCACTGGCCGTGTTTAGAACAATGCGAACGTCTAAAATAATCATGACTAACTGATTATAACACATTGAATGAAATTATCCATGTATTCAGTCACACAGAAACAGAGAGTGAAAAGGAATGAAAGAAAAAGGAAAGTGCTCTTACCAAAATCTACAAGCTAGTAAATGGAGAAGACATGGTATAATTATGAAAGTGTTATTTTGAAAACTCCAGTGTGGTAATTTAATAATGCCCTATCAGGGAACGTTAAACACACTGCATGAAAGCACATAAAACAAGTTATTCACGTGGTGGCAATGGATCATTCCCAGATTATAGCTAAAGTTCTTTGGAATAATGAAGGATACATAATGGAATAAAACCCTACATGCTTCTGTGAAATTGTTTGCAAAAGCAGCCCATTACTTCCTTCCCCCTGTCTACTTCCCTTTGCATCTAGCTTTGCAGCAAGTGCCATCAAGATGTGGAGTCTTTTCCTCACCCTTGAATTTAAACTGAATTTATGACTTCCTCTGGGCAATAGAACACAGCAGGGGGGAGGCTGTTCAGTTCTGAGCCTTGGTCTTAAGAGGCTCGTGTGTCTGCTCATTTGATTGGATTTCTGCCGTACCATAAGAAGACATCAGGATTAACCTGCTGGAGGATGAGAGACCACAAGCAGGGAGTTGGTCCAGCTGTTACAAAGTCTCAGACATAGATATCCTTGCCAAGATGAGCAAAGTCAGCCTAGTCGAGCTGTAGCTGTTCACAGGTGCATGAGTGAGCCTTGCTGAATGACTGGAGGCCAGCACGCCCAGAATATCTGCCCAGATGACCTGTGCACTCTTGCTTTTCAGCTACCAGATTTGGAGGTGACTTGTTACAAAGCAAAGACCAACTGATTCAGAAATGGGCCTGGGAGAGTAGAAACATTGGCTTTGGGGCCAGGGAGCTACAAATATCTGGGGAGATAATGAGCAATTAATAGAAGCCGAAAACTGGGGTCTGGAAAGTGAAGCCCTATGTTATGTAGTTGTAAAATCATTGGCAGATGTTGCCTTTAGTAACTTGGAAGGTTAAAAAAAAAAAATGTGCCTAATAAACATGTCAGCTAAAAAAAAAAAAACAAAACCAAAAAAAACATGTCAGCTAAATTATTTTTGCTGCATATAATAAGGAACTACAGGGGACACATAAGCTAAAATAAGAACTATTAATTGGCAGTTGGAATTTAGAGGGAATATGGGGGAACCAGGACTGGCAGATAGAAAATGAAACTATATCCCTAGTATTCTCAGCCAGTAACAGATGCTTAAGGTAGAATACAGCCTAAGGGTATCGAGCACATCAGGCGTGTGCCTCTAAGACCCTTTGTCAAGATGTCTGAAGGAATTGAGGCAGCTAGAAGAAACTCTCAGCTAGAAAAATGTTTTATAGGAATCGTTAAGTGTCCCGCAGGAAAGTTCGATGCCTAAAGTGCTGTGACTTAAGAGAGACAGAGGCATGTTTTTAAAAACAAGTAGTAGGTGTGGATTTTCCCCAAATGGAATAGAATACACTCAGACATATAGAAAGCACACAACATTTTTAAGGGACTTGTAATGGCAGAAACATCACTAGCTGAGTTCAGAGGGACTCAGGTTTTATAAATTGCCCGGGAAGAGTGCAGGCTGAAAAAGGTTACTCAGCTGCACGTAGGGGCTATTTCTTACATGAAAGAAAGGATATCTCAGAAGGTGACATCAAGAACCTGGAGGGAAAAATGAATTGCATAGAAAATGGATTTGTGAGCCCTTCCTAGAATTCATAGAGGACATTGGAGTAGAGGTCAGCCTGAACAGACCTGAGCTGTAATTAAGAAACATTTCCTACTGCAGTGTGTTGAGGATCTGGCAACATGTGTTGGGTGGGAATTGAAAATTTCTGTGGATCAGAGAATGCCATGCACCCTCTTTTCCCTTCATTAAAGAAAACCATCTATTGTGGCTTTTCCTATTGTGTCATTATTTGTTGAGTCTGTGGAGGCAAATAACCTGTACTCTAGCTGTAGATCACCAAAACACAGACTTGAAGAGTGATGGCATGATTGCATGAGGGTTTTGCAGATGTCTGGTGGGAATGAGTATCTTTTCATGTGGGTAGGTTATTAAGAATTTTGGTCAGAGAGGAGATTGGTAGATTACTTACAAAAATGGCAGCAACTGGGGCACCTGGTTGGCTCAGTCAGTTAAGTGTCTGCCTGCTGCTCAGGTTATGATCACAGGGTCCTGGGACCAAGCCCCACATTGGGCTCCCTGCTTCTCCCTCTCCTCCCCACTCGTGTTCCCTCTCTCACTCACTCTCAAGTAAATAAGATCTTCAAAAAAAAAAAAAAATGGCAACATCTATTCTCCTTTTATGTTCAGGCCACAGTATTCTTGTTGAAATTTGAAGTCCATTTCCCTTCTTCTTAAGTTTGGGCTGCCCTTATGACTTTTTTTTCCCAGTAGAACTCAGCACAGTGCAGTGGGCCAGTTCTGAGCCCAGGCCCCAGGAAGACTCATATGTTTTCACTCAGACTTTGGAATTCCTGCCCATATGCAAAAAACCCAAGTCAGCCTACTGGGTGATCAGAAATAATAAGAGACACAGCGAGCTTGGGTGTTCCAGCCAAGACCCTAGACAAGTAAGGGGGCTCAGTTAACATCAGCAAAGCCAGCCCTCCCCAAGTGACGTAGCTGATGGCAAGTACTTGGGTAGATCCCACTGATGGTAGCTGAGGAAGGCTGGACTTGAACCAGAACATCATAACTGACCTACACATACAGGAGGCAATCAATTGTTGTTGATTAAGCCATTAAGTTTGGGGAGGCTTTTTTAAAATGTAGTGAAAGCCAACAGATACAATGCTAAATGTTGTGGAACAGAAAGGTAAATAAAAATAGATGTCCCAGATGGTATCACTGGTCAGCAGAATCAATGCCAGCAACTACCTTCTTTGGATATTTTATTGTGTAGAGAAAAATCAACCCTGTTTCTTTCAGGTACTGTAATGTTTTCCGTTTCCTGCAGCTAAATTAATTCCAAATGGATACATCAACTTTTTGTCCCTAGTGCACTTCTCTTTCTACTCGCCTTGAGCAAACTCATCTAATTTATCTCCTGCCTTTCTCAATTCACAGAACAAAATGCATTCTCAGAAAGTATTTATTAAATGAATTGATGAGTGAGTGATTTGGCCACTTAATCCTGTCCATCCTGGTATGTTTGTCTTCATCAAGTAACGCTTTTGGGCTCCAGGTCAATATTTCCAATGGTCTCAGAGTCATTAGAGCTTAAAAAAACAAAACAAGACAAAACAAAACTGCTTTCAACCAGGACATCTCACTCAGTTACTGGTTTTCTGCCTTTTCAAAGACAGGAATTTGATGTATTAGGACATTTATATTGTGGTTTCAGCCTTTTTGTTTTCTTGGATAAAACTGCAAACAAATTTGTCATTGCTATTAACATCAGCTCATGTGCCCGGATGGAGCATTTGATGAAAACTCTGCATTTTGCTCTGTCACCAAGTTGCTAGCTTAACTTCTTTAAATTCACAAACTTTTTGGACCTAATCCATCAAATAGGAATATTGCATATTAATGTACGGGGACAGCAGGGGTTAGCTCTCGAATTCTGAGTGCTTGAGGAATTAGAGCCATGTAAACACTTTGTCCTATTGTTACCTTCCATTTTTTGTGTTCCTACACATACTGCCACACACTAGGGTGGAGGAGCATTTTATGATACAAAAAAGACTCAAATTAGCCCCTAAACACAAAGAACTCTATGACAACCAAATTCAATGTTATTGTATCGTAGGGAGTTTTTAAACTGAGAAAGGCACTTCATCGTCATGGGGGGAGGAAGGACATGGGCTTGAAGAAGCTTGGGCAAGTCACTGAAACTTATTGCATCTCAGCTTTCTTACCGTATAATTGAGTTGATGATAACGTAGTCTCTTTACAGGGACGTTCCAAGAATAAATTGGACAGAAAAGAGCTTTGGTACGTCTAAAAATGATGTGGAAATTGTTTGTGTCTGTATCATCCCACAGAATAGATGTGCACTACTGAATGCCTTCTTACATCCCATAAAAGTCTGTGCTGAAGCAATGCCAACAGTTCTTTAAAAAAGTCATCTTTGTTTCGGGAAATCTTGTTTTCCAATAAACACTGACTATATGAGATTTGAGACACTTGCTAATATCCTGATCATTATTGTTACCATCAGTGTGTGTGTGTGTGTGTGTGTACACGTATGTGCATGCACATGCATGCTTTTTTTTGGAATTTAGCTTTTTTTCAAAGAATATATTTGCAGGACTTTACATTGCATTTGTATAGTGGCATCTCTAACTACTAAATCAGAATGCTGATCAGCCTGAGGTGGTCTCCTGGGCCTTCATATGTTTAAAGTGCCTTTCTGAATGGCATGTGCCTGATCTGCGGTGGTGGAAAAACCCCTGGATTTGTAGTCGTACCTGAATCTAACTGTCACTCGGGGAGGAGATTCGGACCCTCCGATTGGAAGGGAACCTTTACTGATGTGAATGAGGGAACACTGAATTTTGAAGAGGAATCTGAACTTGACTAGATGGACGTGGCAAGGAGGTCCTGTGGGATGTGGAGATCAAATGGATCATGTACTCAAAGTAGAGACAAATATTGAGATGATAAGTAGGATAACTGAAAGCACACCTCTCAGGGTCCAGGTGGGTTGGAGGAATAAAGAAGTCTTACATGCATGTTTAGGAAGATGAATTGCGAGAGCCCTTTATGCTTCAAGGAGGAAAGGGTAGCACTAAGAATGAGCTTTTTGTTTCTGTCTTGTGAATTTAGCTCCCCTGTATGCAGTTGTGCCTCCAACAGCTGAGAGAAATGATAGACAATCTTAGATGCATCATTGTCCATAGGCTGCTCTCCCAGATGTTGAGCATTCGCAGCACTGGGGGCCTTGTAACGGTGGCAGGTGGGGTGGTACCGTCTGGTGGCATGATGACAACAGGTCCAGCCCCGAAGGGGAGAGAACAAACTCCCTCTGCCTTCACAGAAACCCAGTTTGGTACATTTTGGACTTAGGTAAGAGGTGTCCTCCCCCAAAAGGATAAGGTAATTTAGAGCCCACAATGACTTACACTTATAAATATTTGAAGAGAAAATGTTCTTTTGTTTTTCACTGCTGCAGAAATGATTGAGAGGTATTTTTCACTTTCCCACTCCGTGATCTGAGCCTGGTGTCTTTGCTGAGGGAAGCCTTCAATTCATTCATTCACTCATTCAACAGATGTTCCTTGAGTAGGTACTTTGTGTCAGGGGCTGGGCGTGTAGTGGAAAATGAGGCAAAAGAGTTCCACCCTCCTGGAGCTCTCATAATTTTTAGTTCAGAGAAAACAGCCGTTCCAACGAGATCATTTCGGGTGGTAATGTATGTAATAAATGGTAATGGGATGAATGACATAGGAGGGGAAATTTTTAAGGAATCAGGGAATTTCTCTTCAAACTGGGACATATGAATTGATTTCTGAGTGATGCATAGACATTACAGAAAAGTAGGTGATTAGTACCTCACATTACTGGCATTTTATATTACCTTTGGGCATATATGGGATATCTAGAGGTAGATAGTGTAGGAGCGATGTATCCATTCAATGGCGATATCAAAAACAGGCTCCTTATTTCTGATGGTTCATTTTTAATTTGTTGGATTTTCTCATGATTTCAGAATGACTCCTCTACCTCTAGAGAACACGTCTACATTCAAGTCAGAATAAAAGGAAAATGGCAGTGTCTGTCAGGGCTGGTTACATAATTGACAAGAGCAGTGAAAAAGGAAACTGTGGAGCCCTTGTTCATGAAGTAGGAAAAAAGTGATATTTAAAGGCATTAATAAAAAAAATAAAGCTTTTTCCTTTAAAAATATTTTATTATAGAAAATAACAGTGATACATGAGTAACAACATAAACTTACCAATTGCAACCCCCCCCCCCATTTTGGTACCATAAATGTATATAAAATAATAAATACCAATAATTAATGTGATATCTTAATGGATTATACCAATTTTCTGGCTTTTCTGCACTTTCACTTATTAGGTCATCAAATTTTATACTAACAGTAAGTTCACTTTCAGTCAATCAAACTGAAAGCACCACCATCACTCTTGGCAAAAGCAAGACTGAAAATAATTTTCTTAAAATTTTAATTCCAGTATAGTTAGCCTACAGTGTTCTGTTAGTTTCAGATGTACAATATAGTGATTCAACAGGTCTGCACATTACTCAGTGCTCATCATGATAAGTGTCCTCTTAATCTCCTTATAGACTGCAAATAATTTTTGATAATTTTTTAACTTGGGGAACTATTTTCCTGCTGGTGGCACTCTCACTGGAGCTGTTAAGAGTATTTTATAGACAGTGACAACATGGAAAAGATTTTTTGATGAGTTATTTCAAAATATAAATTTTAGTACATCTGAAGTTGATGCTCATGGAACACTGTTTTCTAAAATCAGTTTTGTGAAAGTCTGAATTTTAAATGTAAATTTGTACGGTGGCATTTTAATGTCTCCTCTGACATTTTCTGTAGTGTATGGGGATTGGACAAGAACCTGAAAGTGCCTTCCTACTTTGTCCATAATTCAGAATGCCTGTTTATGCAGTCTATTATTGCATTTCCAATTAAAAAAGAAAACATTCATTTTGAAATTATCTTCCTCATTAATAGTTGGTTCAACCGAAGCTTCTTTTGAAAACAGCATTCTTTTCTGTGGAATGCCATGATATTTAAATTTAATTTCTACTTGGTTTGCAATATTGCAGTAGTTTTCCAACCTGGAGATTCTAAATTCTTTGAAGAATCTAAATAACTCGCTGATATGTTTTATTGCAATGTCCATGTAGCCGCTATTATTTTGTCATAATTTACTGACAAAGTTTATTGCCTGAGCAGTGGTGCTCCTGTCCTGTATGGGGGGGTGGAGTTAATAATTGTGCTGAGGCTGTCGTGAGGGGCTCCAGGGATAGATGACCAGTGACCTCCCACTGCATTGTAGCACACAGCCGGTAAGCCTGCAGATGCTGATGGTACAGCTGCGGTATCCGCTGCCATTCTGGGTCCTGGTCCCTAACCCCATGGCCTTGGGGCCCCATGGTATCCCTACTGCCCTGCTGTGGATGAACCTGGGCTCTGACAAACATCTTGATCTCGCACAAGCGTCTTAAGCTTCATTGGATCCTCTGGGTCATAAAATTTGACTGCTAGCCTGGACCATCTGGATACCCTGCCTTGCTCTAGGCCTTCTCGAAGCTGACAATCTCTAGTCTCTAGCTAAATTCATCAGAACATGTCTAAATGTGCATATGTCACCTCAAAAATTAAAATGGTCTTGCTGTCATGCCATTTCCTTTGTGAGAGGTTGTAGTGCATGTAGCAGTGGTCTTTCACTTTGGAAAACGTACTCTGATCTGTCCCAGATCACTGGACACTACAACCCCGCTGAGGTGGCTGCCCTTGTCCTGGGGTAGACTGTCGTCCACGCTCAGGCATGTGTGACTCTTACCATGTGATCTGGGAAATCTGCCACTTCCTGCTCTCCCAGCCCTTTCTCACAATGTCTACTGTCATTACAAGTAGACAAGCATTAAGAAGGTTCTCTTGCTGCCCCTTATAAATCAAATTTCTCTGCTTCTCCACCCTGATCTCTGGCCTTTGAGGATGAGCTCTAAGGCTGCTCCACTGTCTGGATTCCAGCTGGATTGAGCTACCAGAATGTACTGGCAGGATGTTGAAGGTGGGGAGGAAAGAGATCAAGGTGATATTTTCCCCCCGACTCTCTCCCACCAGACCTTCAGTTGGCCTTGGCTGTATTACTCCACCAAAGATCACCACTTCCACTGACTACCTCATTATCCTATTAACTTGTTCTCCATTTGAGTCTTCAGATCTGGGGAATGATGATGGCTTCCTGCTATTGTTAACCTCAGGCTACTCCAACATCTCTCCTTGCTGCCCTTTAGTTCTGCTGAGACCTTTGTAAATAGTGTTCTTGGTAACACTATCAGCATCTTCTCCTACCCATTTTGAATAGGCCATCATTTTCTTGCCAGACCTTGAATTCTAGAACAAGTGGGGACCACTTGTTGAATGGTCTTCCCTTGCGATTGTAATAGGGAAAAATATCCGCCAGAGCAGTCAATCAGTATTAGGATCACAGAATTATATATGGCTCTGTTTTTGAAAATAGTTTGCGTCTAAAACAGGGATCTGTTGCATCTAAAATTTAAAAATCATAATCACTATCTGATAATGTTTATGTTGTTACCCTTTGAGATCTATCTCTTTTGTCAACAACCTGCATCAGTATCTCCTGCATATCCCAAGTTTTCCATGGTGGAATATATTTCTGCAGTTCCTCAGGCGTATGCACTTGGATCTGATTATTGTCAGATTGCTGCCATTTGGTCCTTACTTTGTGTGTCAAGAAGTCAGAATGTAGGCTTTAGTAGCTGTAGAGGACAGCCATTCCCATTAAGTACTCTGTGTACTTGGCGTGTATACAGCATTGTACTGGTTCTATAATAGTATGTAGATAATTTTAGATAAGAATAATAGAGACCAATAGGACCAGGTCTATACTCTGAATGGTGGAACATAGTATTATTAAGGGCCCAAAGAATGAAAGTTACCCAGGCACCAGTGATTAATAAATTCCAAAGAGAGTGACTATTTCCCTCCTCATTGCATAGTTATCCTGTAAAGTGGCCACATGCTCCTTTACGAGAATCTAGGAGTAAAATCCAGAGTTCTTGCTGCCGATGTTCTTGGCGACCCTTACCCAGCTTCCCCTTTATTCAATAAACCTTGGAGTCTTTGACCTGGCTTAGATTAGAGTATTAGATGAGGGATTATGATTCTTTTGGTTGCCTTATGTTCATAGTACTTTTACTTTGATTTCTACCTAGGTACATGGAGAACTTAATGATTTCTCCCTAGATACATGGAAAACTGAGAACAAGGTTCACAGAAGGTGCCTATTTATTAATTATCCCCCATGAAGGTCATTTCACAGCAGGTCATTCTGACCCCTAATGCTTTGTTTTGGGCCTCCGTATACCCCTGACTTGGCAACCATTGCCAGGCACCAACCACTCATGATTGTGCTAGTCCCACTCTAATTAAGGAACCCATTTCAGTCACAGAGGAGTGTACATGTGAAATCCACTCCAGTATTTGCATCTGGCTAAGTCTCTGGAGTATTTCTTTAATAGTGCATTAAGAAATTGCTGGCATCTTTATTTAGTGTGGGCCTTTGTCGAACCCAGGTTTCAGTTAATCAACCAAGCAACCAGTTAGAACTATTCCTTGCTGTTTGTGCTAACATATTGAATTCAAAAATGCTTCAGAGCATGTAATAGATTTATTAAGTGAAATTTAAAGTTGGGCTTTTTTTTTTTGTTTTTGTGTTTTTGCCTGGCACATTCAGAATACATTCCTACATGTATTTCTAGAATGTTTCAGATAGAGACAAAGCCTTTCAGTTCTTTGGAAGGATAAGTTTTCTTGCTGAGGTCTGACATCATTATTGGCCTTTGGGGAGAGCTGACATCTGACTCTATATCTAGGTTTGCACACACTGAAGGATATCTGATGGAATGGAATGAGAAGACCGGGGTGTATGAGAAGCAATGAAAATGACTCCATGAGTGAGGATGTTTACAAGCTCTTTGAGAATGTCAGGAATAACTCATCAGACGTGGCATGAGGAGTTCAGTCAGTGTCGGGCGTGTTAGTTTCCTGGGTTGATCCTCATGCTGATTTTTAGGATTCCATGCTTTCTCAATTAAAGTATTAATTTCCATAAGAAAGACCTGGTGAGACTGTAAATTTAAGTGATACTGTAATTTGCAGCCCCCTCTTCAAAAACCTTAGTTTAATTTCGGCTATTTCAACTCTTAACTGCCAGTGTCACTTTTGGAGTAGACTCATAACAAGTCCCAAATTTTCAGTATGTGTCTTGAGAATTATTTTGAACTTTTCTCTTTTATAAACCTACCTACTGCTGCTAATAAACATTCTGTCCCATAACACTTGATATTTTTTTATGCCTCTCATTCTGGTTGGTGGCTATGGCTATTCAGTCTCCTCAAATTTTACCTTCACTGGGCACTTTAATTTGGATGATCACAGATTATAACATAATTAGCGGTTTCACCAGTGTCTGCTATCAAATAACAGAGCCTGATCCCTTGTTCCTTTTTGAATTTTCATAGTGTTAAATCCAAAAAAGGTCAGATAATTTACTCAGAGTTTGGATGGGGAAATTTAGGTTCACAGAAGGTGCTGGCAATTAAGAAAGAACTGGTTTAGTCTCACTGTGAGAGGACAAGTACTAGGAAGGTGACGGAGATTTGTGTAATGTCTTAGTATGGCACCTTTTTCCCATTCATGTGCCACACCAAGGCGCTAGCGGCATTTTTGAACGGGAGCATGCGACTGACCTGGCTACTGCACAGGACACTGGGAACCAGGGCTTTCCAGCTTCACTGGATGGCTCTAACTTGGAATTGGTGGGAGGGTTGGGGGAGGAGTTGGATGGGGAAAACCTGGCTCTCAAGAAACCATAAGGCTCGTACAATGAGCTTCTCAGTGGTAACCAAGATGAATGTACAAGACTAGAGTCCCTGCTTCTGTTTATATAGAATGAGGTTGTTGGTTCCCCCAATGTAAATAATGGTAATATCGTATTATGAATTTAAGGATGTATAAAGTCCTTTAGGTTTTCTTTATTATTTGCTGATTAATTTTGTTGCCTGTAGAAAACAAGGGGCATAGTTAGAGGAAAACATTTTGCTTGGGTTTATGTTGAAATTATTTCTTTCGTTCAACCTGTGATTAGCTATAAGAATATAGCATCTCTTGGTGTCAAAAATTATAAGATTTACTTAAAAGGAATGATTTTAAGGTTCACTGGGCTTATAGTGGGGACCATGCTGTGCATTTTGCTATGTGTCATCTTATTTAAAACTCAAACAACAAACACACCATCCTGGGTTAAATTTAATACTATTATTTTTCAATTCTGTAATTTATATACATTTTTAAAAATTTGCAGTTCTTTGCTGAGATTTTTTTCATTGTGAGAATTCATAATTGGTCATCACAGCATTTCTATGATGGCTGCTTTAAGATCCTTGTCAGATAGTTCATCAGCTTGGTTCATCATCTTGGTACATCATCTTGGTACAGGTATCAGTTGATTGACTTCTCATTCTAGTTGTGAGTTTTCTCGTTCTTTGTATGGTGAGTCATTTTTGATTGTGCCCTGGACACTTTATTTTGTTAGGAGATTCTCAGTCCTATTTAAATCCTTTATTTCTGCATGCAGTCATTCCATTGAGTTTTAGAATGAGGGTCCTGGCTTTTGCACTGTGGTTCCAATGGAAGTTCAACTTGCAGAGTTTTTGGAGCCCTATTTTGGTTTTGTTTGGTTTCTCTGGAGCCCATGGGGCTCCCATTGGTCCCGTTTGTGCTGCCTGAGAGGTAAAAGGGGTTTTCCAGGCCTGTCTGCTGGGTGTCTCTTATTGGACGGTGGGATGGAGGGAATCCCTCTCCTGGCTCCCTCTCAAGCTTTTTGCCCCATACTGCTCAAGTGCCTCTGGACAGGTGCAGAGTGACTTTATGATGCATGGGTAAAGATATTTCCTGGACCAGGCCGCTCGATGTAGTTGGGTTTCTTTTGTCCTGTTCTGCCTGCCCACCTTGGTATCCCTTGAGGGAAGGTAGAGTCCTCAGGCTTAAAGAAGAAGGTCAGTGTTGATCCCACGGCTTGTTTTTGCTGGTGGTCTGAAATTATCCCCTTTGCTGATGGTGTTGGGCTCACCTGGGCTGATTTCTATTGCTAGGTCGGAGGTCATGAACTCTGTGAAGGTAGCACGTGGGGTTGCTACCTTCTGATGTGTGTGGGTTGTAAGATGTCCTGCCGTGGTACCGTTCCTCCAATCGTGGAGTCCCAAACACCTTACTTTCTTCTTAACCGCTTCTCAGAGTTCTCCTTTGGTTCTCTTTTGAGCCATTCTGAGGCTTATACTTTTGCTTAGCAGGGAGAAGCTGGGAGAAATGGGTCAATCTCAGATGGCGTGGATCTAAATACCCGGTTTCAAATTTATTATAATAGAAAATGTACACAGTTGCCTGAGTCCCTCAGATCTTTATGACAGAGTTAGGATTCAAACCCAGGTCTCTGTAAGCACATATTCTGTGCTCTTTTTTCCCCTCTACCGAAATGCTGATTTTTAAAGAGATACTAATAGGAAACATTTACCAATTAATAATAGACATGACTTTCTACTAAGCACCCATGTTTACCATATAGATTCTTTTATTTAAATGGTGTTTGTGACCTGATCTCTACCCTGAAGGATAGAGATTGAATGATAGGTACAGACGCGCTTCCTACACAGAGAAATGCTTGTTACCTGGACACCATTCACCAACACAATCATGTTCTCATTTTTCAAAAGCTCCTTTTTCTTTGCCTCTTGAGATTATATTCCTCTGCTACATAATTAACACCTTTTAAATCAGATGCCCCACAGACAAAACTGGCTTCTCAACATGGCGCAAGGAGGAGAAACAGCTGTATTTTCCACATGTAACGTAAGATAAAAGGAAGTTGATCATCATCAAGGTGTTCGAGGTCCCTCTTGGCTATAGAGGGGGTAATACCACCTCTGTTGTAGGGCTGTTGATATAAATGGTCCAGTTACAAGGTTCTTTTTTGGAGTAATTATATATGAAACAAAGGAACAAAAAGAAGGACGGCTTTCCTCACCAACAGTCGTTCTCAGTAGGTTCCTAGTGCCATGTATCAGGCTCCGGAAGGAAGCAGTGAAATGAATCAGGATTAAGACAGCCTTCAAACAGTCCTTTGTTAAGGCTAAATTTATCCTGCCATAATGGCCCCTTCATACACACTACAGGATATATATCTGACTTCCCGGCTGAAAACTGAAAAGAAATGGAATGTAAAACTGAAGCCTGTGAACAATAGCTAGGTTTACTGACAGAAGCAGGTCTGTGATAATCTCCCTCTTTCTGTGAAAATGCCAATCTTCAGTAAAGGGTGGGTAGTGGTGGATTCTCTCATGATATTCTGGGGTCCCCCACTGGCCAGGAGCACCTTCTCAAGGACCTTTGTTTCGCCTGTTTCCACAGAAGGCAAGATAAAAATACCTGAGTTTAAGAACACAAAGCATATTGGTAAGTGAGCCCTGACCTTAGCTGTGCCTCTAGCAGACACATTTAACGTGTAACACGGGAAGTATTTTCTCTGTCTCATGGGAGTTAGGTGTTCCCTGCTCCCTCCTCATTCCTTTCTTTGTTATTTTAAAGATAATATTTTAGTGTCAAAACCATACCTTGGCTCCCTAGGTTTGGAATCTCCCCTTCTGTGTTCTCTGTCCTTGAAAGTCTTTTCATTCTTCAAGGTCGAGTACCTCCACCTATTGTGAGCTCTGGGGCCCAGCCCTGGGTCTTGCTCAGTTCTGCACAGCAATGCCTCCTCCCACCGTGGTGAACATGCAAGAGTGACCTCTGCTCGTTCTTTGGATCTTAACACCAGCCTTGGTCTTCCTCCCAGACCTGGGCTTCCTGCTAGACTCTCTTCATTTTCCACCATGGGCTAGGGTGTACTTTGTAAGTGCATATTTATGCTTCCATCTCATTTGTTTGTTTCTTCCACAATCCGTTATTTTTGCCTATTTCATTCCCAGAACAAAGCGTATTGCCTACTATGTCATTTGCTGTAAAAACAAATATTTATTGAATATTAATATATTTAAAAATCAAACTGACCTAATCAGCTGATCTCTAATAATAGTTCCTTCCTGGGCCGACTACATGATAGCTACAGCTGAATAACCAACAGGTAGTACCAGGAACTCGAGTGCTCACTGCAGTGGCCCTTGCCAGACATAACCCTAGTTATGTTGAAGGAAACAAGAGCCTAACTAACGAAATGGTAGTGTGAATGCTTATTCTGATGACAGTTTAGAAAGAGAGCCCTGATATCATGGACATCTTTCCCCTTTTTAGGGTTCTCTATCATTAGAATATGTTTCACGGGACTTTTTTTTTTTTTTTTTTTAAATAATGTTAAGTTTATTCCAATTCATTTCAGGTAGGACGTGAACATTTAACCCCAGTGTTGTTTAAAATTAGGGGCAGTCTCACCATGTTGTTCTCTGCTACAGTCACTTGTACATCTGTGTCCTTGCTTGATTTTCCTCTTACCTTTTACAATTTTTATTTAAATTTAGTTGATTAACATACAGTGTAATATTGGTTTCAGGAGTAGAATTCAGTGATTCATCACTTAGAGTACCCAGTGCTCATCATAACTGGTGCCCTTTTTAGTACCCATCACCTATCTAGCCCATTCCCCACCCATCTCCCTGCATCAACTCTGTTTTCTATCATTAAGAGTCTTGTATGATTTGTTTCCCTCTTTCTTCCCCCCACCCCGCCCATATGTTCATCTGCTTTGTTTCTTAAATTTCACATATGAATGAAATCATACAGCATTTATGTATCTTTGGATGACTTATTTCACTTAGCATAATACCTTCTAGCTCCATTCACTGTCTGGGCTTTTGACTGAAGTCATTGTGGGATTTCAGGGGCCATATGGAAGTAGAAGAGACCGATGACCACTCACTGTCAATGTATAGTGTGAAGAAAACCATTGGTGCTCGTGTGTTATTCAGTCCTGTAATTCTTGTTTTTTAAACAGAAGTCATTTTTTCTCCTGATAAAAATTGAGTAATCTTGGTTGAACTCCAGGTGATGCTCTGAGAGTTTTCTGCTGGGTACATCGATGCGTGAACCCTGGGGCACCCACAGAGGTGGGAGGGATCCTGAGAGAATTT
>CM053617.1:33053794-33126409 GCA_028646535.1 Procyon lotor | reverse complement strand
AGAGAGGGAACACAAGCAGAAGGAATGGTAGAGGGAGAAGCAGGGAGAAGCAGGCTTCCCGCAGAGCAGAGAGCCCGATGCGGGGCTCAATCCCAGGACCCCGGGATCATGACCTGGGCCGAAGGCAGACGCTTAACAACTGAGCCACCCAGGCGCCCCGTTCAGGGGACCTCTTGGATAAGGCCTTTTGGTGTAGGGAGTTCTGTCACTTTACAGGGCATTTCTTCACTTTGAGGGTTTTTCTGTCTACGTCTCATTTACCTCAGCCTGTTCGAATTCTTTCCGCTTTTCCTCTTCTCTCTCCTCCCTTTTTCTTCCTTGTGTTTATCTTCTCAATTATTATTCTTCTCCAAGGTTTCTGCTGTCTGCTTTTCTGCTCTTCCTCAACTCTGTCTCCCCCCCCCTTTTTTTTCTATCCTTTTATTACCTTTTTTTTTTTTTTTTTTTACCTCTTCTTATACTGGTTTCTCTTCATTTCCTATTCTCTCTCTCTCATACTCTCTGTCACCAACTGACATATACCTAAGATTGCCTGCTGTTTGTCACTCTTCAGGAAACCTCACTTTACTCTGCAGTCAGAAGTGATTTCTTGCTTCCCTGGATTTGCCTCACAGTTGATGCCACCTCTGATTTGTCGCTGGCTCTCCTTCCGGCAAGCTGAGTGCCTTTCTGCTCTGCTCTATCACAGGGGAAGCTTCTTGCATAAAAGGATGGCATCTTCCCACCGCGGTGTCCTTCATAAATCTTAGCATAATGGCTTACAACTGGTAGAATCCTTTATTCAATAAATATTTCTAACTGTACATATAGAATGGTCAATATAGCAATTTAATGTGATCAGAAGTTACAGGTTTCTATCTGTGAAAATTCTACAAATAGATCTCAATATTGTGTTGAAAGATTTATTTTAAGGGTGGATTTCCAATGGAGCATCGTTTTAGAAGATACTTATTATTTAGATATTATGAGTTTGGAACTAGAGTAACCACTGCATTTGTCATTAGGTTTTGTGGGGCCTAAATGGAAGTACTGGGTGGGGTTTAGGAGGAGGGAATGAGACAAGCTATGGTCCTGGGAGTCAGGGGGATCTTTGAGCTCTGGGACACCCCATAAGGTGGATATGGCAAAATGCAAAGATAGTATTTTCAGAGAACTTGATGAAGTCACTTCATTGTTTAATTTTAGCTTTCTAAGAGGAGCTCAATATATCTCATATCCACTTCCTCTTCTTTCAAAGTCAAGATACATTAATAGATAATTATGCAAAGTGTTTTAGCTTTTACTGTGATAAGCAAAGATAAAAAACTACCCTGGGTATGTGGGATTTTATGGGATCCCACTCATAGTAAAAAGCCAAAGTATTTAGTATGACCTGAAAGGCCTTACATGATATTTGCCTTATATCCTTCTCCTCATGTCTCTATGTCTCTGGTTTCATGTTTTCCATTCTTTCTCTCCCTTTCTCTACTCCAGCCATTGTTTCTTCAGTAGTCTAGGTGTAGATATACTTCTGTTTGAGGGGTTTTGCCCTCTCTCAGGAATGTTCCATGTCACCATCCCTCCATTTTTCAAATCTTCAGTTAGAAGTCATTTTCTCAGAGAGGACTTTCCTCTTCAGCTTCCTTAAAAATCTCAAACCTGTTACTTTGTTTCACTTATTCATACTTTCTTACACTTAACTGTATATACTTCACCACTCAGTATCACTTTGCTGAGGGTCAGTTTCATGGCCTCATGCTTGGTTTTACACTCTGCTATCACCATCTTGAAATTTTTAATAACTTTTTTTTTTTTAAAGATTTTATTCATTTGACAGAGAGAAACACCGTGATAGAGGGAACACAAGCAGAGGGAATGGCAGCGGGAGAAGCAGGTTCTCTGCTGAGCAGGGAGCCCGATGCGGGGCTCGATCCCAGGACCCTGGGATTATGACCTGAGCCGAAGGCAGACACTTAACGACTGAGCCACCCAGGTGCCCCGAAATTTTAATAACTTTTGAACAAGGAGCCCTGTGTCTGCAGATTACATAGCCAGTTCTAAGTTTGCTTATTTTTAATATTGCCTGTCTTTCTTCCCTTTTAAGGTGGAATAATAATATTTCATTGAATACATAGGCCACATTTTGTTTGTGAATCATACATTTATGGACACTTGAATTGCCACCTCCTTTTGGCTATTGTGAATAATGCTTCTATGAACATGGGTGTGAAAATATGTGTTCAAGAGCCTTCTCTCCATTATTTCAGATATATACCCAGAAGTGTTATCGCTGTTTCACATAGATAATTTTTTATGTTTAATTTTTTGAAGAATCACCTTATTTTCCATAGCAGTTGAATCATTTTAAATTCTCATCAGAAATGCAGAAGGGTTCCAATTTCTTTACATCCTTGCCAACTTTAAAAAATATTATCCATCATAATTGTGGGTTCAGTATTCATTTTTCTGATGAATGATTTAGAAATTCTCTCTATTCAGGTCTTGTGCTCATTTTTAAATTTAGTTTAGGGTTTTTTTTGTTGTTGTTGTTGAGTTGTAGGAGTTCTTTATATATTCTGGATATTAATTCCTTATCAGATATATGATTTGAAGGTATTTTCTCCTATTTTGTGGGTCGACTTTTTACTCTGTTGATAGTGTCTTTTCATGGGCAAACGTTTTAAAGTTTGATATAGTCTGATTTCTTTTTTCTTTTGTTGCTTATGCCTTTGATGTCATATCTAAGAAGTCATTGTTAAATCCAGTGTCATGAAACTTTTCCTTTGTTTTTTCCTAAGCATTTCATAGTTAGACCCCCCCCCCATCTTCTTTGTCTTCTCATCAGTTGATGGACATTTGGACTGTGTTCATAATTTGATTATTGTTGGTAATGCTGCTATAAACATCAGAGTGTATGTGCGCCTTTGATTTCTATTTTTGTATCTCTGGGTAAGTACCTAGTAGTACAATTTCTAGGTCATAGGGTAGCTCTACTTTTAACATTTTGAGGAACCTCCATACTGGTTTCCCAATTGGCTGTACCAGTTTGCATTCCCACCAACAGTGGGAGAGGGTTCCCATTTCCCTACATCCTCACCAACATCTATTGTTTCTTGTCTTGTTAATTTTAGCCATTCCAGGTCTGAGGTGGTATCTCATTGTAATTTTGATTTTATCCTGATGATGAGTGATGTTGAGCAACTTTTTTTCATAGGTCTGTTGGCCTTCTGTATGGCTTCTTTGGAGAAATGTCTGTGTATGTCTTCTGCCCATTTCTTAACTGGATTATTTATTAAGTTCTTCATAGATTTTTGAAACTAACCCTTTATCAGATATGTCATTTGCCAATGTCTTCTCCCATTCCACAGGCTGTCTTTTAGTTTTTTTGGTTGTCTTTGCTGTGCAGAAACTTTTTATTTTGATGAAGTCCCAACAGTTTCTCTTTGCTCTTGTCTCCCTTGCTTCAGGAGACATATTTAATAAGAAGTTACTATGGCTGATGTCAAAGAGGTTACTGTGTTTAGGATCTTAATGGTTTCCTGTCTCCCATTTATGTCTGGAAAGCAACATGTAAAAGGATTAAAAGACACCTCCTTATACCATACAAAAATGCATTCAAATGGATTAAAGATCTTTGATCCATTTTGAGTTAATTTTTGGGTATGGTATAAGGTAAGGATCCAACTTCTTTCTTCTGCATGTGGATATCCAGTTTTCATAGCACCATAAAAAGGACTACCTTTTCCCATTAAATGGTCTTGGCACTATACATGTGAGGATTTACTTCTAGGATTCCTGTTCTATTCCATTGGTCTATATGTTTGTTTATATACTTGGATAACTTTGTAGTAAGTCTGGGCTGTTTAAGGTCCCTTGGAGTTCCAGGATACATGTGACTTTGAAGTAAATTTAATTAATTTTTAATTCCAATGTACTTTAGAGACTTGCATGAACAATAGCTAAACTGTGCCTTTCACTGGGTCAGGAAGATCCAAGGGGCACTGATAAATATTGGGGAAGCAGCTTCACAAAGGCAGAAGTCCTGAAGCTGGGGAAGAGCACTGCTTTATCTGTTATTAACTATAAATATTAAGAAATCCTGGGCAAGAGAATATTCCATACACTCCTCTTTTTTCTCTTTCTATAGATATGAGACAGTTTTCTCCCACAGTGATTTCTGATCTTTCTCCCTTCCCTAGCTTTTGTAACAGAAGGAAGAAGTTATTTAGGTATGGAGGTTTACCTGGCTTTATCATAGATTATATTATGGTTTTAAGTTTTTTTATTTTTTAGCCATTTTATTATGTGGGTTGTTCTCTTAGAGTTGTTATATTTTTTCAGCTAAAGAATGACAGTTCAGGAATTCAAAATACACTGCAGGTTGCCACATCTTGGGAGTCTTTTCCGTAGCAGACATTGTTAATCGGATAAATTGTTTCTCCCAACTGAGACCTGGTATTACTTGAAATACCCTCTTTAGAGTAATTCAGAGCACCAGCTCCCATTGAATTGAAATTGGCTACAGAGAGAAAACTTATTGTTGCTCAGATATAAAGTCCATCCTTAAATAATCTTCTATCCTGAATATATGTATGTAAATTATATCTGGAAATATATGAAAGAACCTATTAATATAAATTCCTCCAGGGAGAGAAACAGAACAGAGATAGGAATAGGAGAAAGGTGTTTAACTATATAGTGTTTCATAACTGATGATTGTTGTTGTTATTCAGAATTAAATGGAACAGTATTTGAAAGCATTGAAGACTATTTACCTCTAATTCTGATACATTAATTTCTTCCCTGTACAGTGTTGAAGAGTAGTAGTCAAAGTGGGCATTTTTATCTTACATTATGTTGAAAATGTTCTCTAAATTTTTTTTTGCTATATTTTTACATAGGATTATAATTTTTTAAAATCTATCATCTCTAATAGTACCCATTTAAATTTTCAAAATGCTTAGTTATTGCTAACTATAAACCAAGTGATAAGCCAGGTAAAGTGCTAACAGGCATTACCTCCAGTTCTTGGAGGGAAATATATTAAAAGTCCTAGATTGTTCATTTAGTTATTTTTACATAATGAAGAAAGATAATCTAGCATTGAAAAAAAAATTAACAGCTAAGAGAACAAGTCAATTGTCTCTTTAGATGAAATTTTGATGTTTCTATATCAAGCTCAGTTCATTGCCTCTTTAAGGAGGACACCACTCTCCTAGCTTCTTAGTTATGGCTTATCCATATCTTCTATTTTTTTTTTAAAGATTTTATTTATTTGACAGAGAGAAACACAGCGAGAGAGAGAACACAAGCAGAAGGAATGGTAGTGGGAGAAGCAGGCTTCCTGCTGAGCAGGAAGCCCGATGCGGGGCTCGATTCCAGGACTCTGGGATCATGACCTGAGCGGAATGGCAGACACTTAATGACTGAGCCACCCACGCGCCCCTGGTAAATGGAATTTTAAGGTCACATTCTTTCTGAAGACCTGGCTGGGAAGAAACAAGCATGGCTGAAGACTTGGGCCTCTACCATATTTTACCAAATAGCTTTTATAACAGAGCATTGCATTAATGTATAAAGTGCGTTTTCAGTGATGAATAAAGTAGGGCTTTGTTTCTCATTGGCTGCTATTCTTTGTGAGTATCTTCCACAAGACTTCTGAAGAGGAGATATAAAGGTTTAGGTATTAATACTCATTCTAAATTCTTAACAGTTAAACCCAACTACATCAAGAAAATCATAGAAAATAATTTTTCTGGTGTTTTCATGAAGGTAGTACATGTTAATCAGAGAATTAAAAATACTGAGGAATGCTCTTAGGAAGCAATTCTTAGAGACTATCATAATACTTATTTTTGGGGTTTCTGAGAATTTGGAGATCACTAGAGATAGAGAAATTCAGAGAAAGATTTGTCGAGCCAGCTGACAGGAAATACTGATGTCTGTGAACCAAGAGAGAATTCACATTCTTCTAGTCAGCACTGGGTTATAAGGAGAAATGGAAAGAAAAAAATGTCATATATAATATATATAATATATAGTGTGTGTTATATAGCATATGCATATATAATTTATATATATTGATATATGTGTATATGTGTATGAAATAAATACAAAAGATAAAAGAGACATTAGGAAAACTTGGGATACAGCATATTGTTGTAGTTCTTACGTGAGCCATCACTGGGTCCCAGGAAGGTATGGAAGACTTACTATTACAGTTTATCTCTTGATTATAACTTTCTGCCAATTGAAGGTTGTTTTTTTTTTTTTAATTTAAGCTTTTATCTATCTATCTGTCTATCTATTTATTTAAAGACTTTATTTATTTGAGAGAGGGAGAAAGAGCATGAGAGGAGCGAAGGTCAGAGAGAGAAGCAGACTCCCCATGGAGCTGGGAGCCCAATGCGGGACTCAATCCTGGGACTCGAGGATCATGACCTGGGCCAAAAGCAGTTGCTTAACCAACTGAGCCACTCAGGCGCCCTAAGCTTTTATTTTAAAAGAATTTAGTGTTCACATACAGTTATAGAATAATATAGGCAGATCATTTATATCTTTAACCTAATTGCCAACAAAGATGACATCTTGCAAAACTGGAGTCCAATATGACAACCAGGATATTGAAATTGAGGCAGTCAGTATTCAGAGCATTTCCATCATCACAAATATCCTTCATGTTGCCCTTTTATGGCTACCTACTTACCCTCTCATTCCCAACCCATCCTTAACCCATGGCAATCACTAAACTGTTCTTCATTTCTATAATTTTGTGATTTCAAGTTTATATAGCTATATGTAGATATAGATATATCCATCCAATTAACATATGTATATATCATCATTAAATATGTAATCTTTTGGAATTATCTTTTTCTTTTTCCACTCAGCAGTTTTCTGGTGATTCTTCCAGGTCATTGCGTGTTTCAGAGTTCGCTTTTATTGCTGGGTAACCATTTCATGGATGGGTTTACTACAGTTTAACCACTCCCGTGTTGAAAGACATCTTGGATATTTTTAATCTTGGGCTATTAAAAATAAAGCTGTTATAGACATGCAAGTACAGATTTTTGTGTGACCACAAGCTTTCATTTCTGTAAGCTAAAGGCCCAGGAATGCACTTGCTGGGCTGCAAGGTCATTGTATATTTAATTTTATAAGAAATTGCCAAACTGTTTTCCAGAGTGGCTATACCGCTCATTTTCTATTATAACCACATCCTTGCTGGCATTTGGTATTGTCACTACTTTTTTTTTTTTTTTAAATTTTATTTATTTGACAGAGAGAAACACAGTGAGAGAGGGAACACAAGCAGAGGGAATGGCGGCGGCAGAAGCAGGCCTCCTGCAGAGCAGGGAGCCCGATGTGGGGCTCGATCCCAGGACGCTGGGATCATGACCTGAGCTGAAGGCAGACACCCAATGACTGAGCCACTTAGGCGCCCCTTGTCACTATTTTTTATTTTAGCTGTTCTGAGAGGTATATATAGTGATATCTCAATTTGGTTTTCATTTTCATTTCTTTACTGGTCAATTATGTTGAGTATCTTTTCATGTGCTTATTTTTTTCTTTTTCAATGGAATATCTTTTGCACATATTCTGTCTGGTTTTTTTTTTTTTTTTCTCTTTTTACTGTGGAGTTTTGAGTGTTCTTTATATACTCTAGATACAAGTATTTTGTTGACTATATGGGTTGCAAATATTTTTCCCCCACTCTACCTTTTCATTGTCCTAATAGGATGTTTTATAATTTAAAAGTTTTCAATTTTGATGAAGTGCAATTTTAATTTTATCGGTCATGATTTTGGTTCCAATTAAAAGAATGGTATAGCCCTGGATCTCAGAATTTCTCTATTTTTCCTAACAGTTTTATAATTTTAGATTTCAATATAAATTCATGATCCATTTTGAGTTAATTTTTGTAAGGTGTGAGATTTAAGCTGACATTTATTTTTTGTGTATGCTTGTCCGCTTAGTCCAGCACCATTTATTGAAAAGCCTGTCTCCTTTTCATCATATTGATTTGTATTTTTTTCCAAAACCAGGCACCAGTATGTAGGTGTATTTCTGGGTTCTGTATTCTTTTTTTTTGATCTATGTGTCTGCATCTCTGAGAAAACCACACAGGGTTACTACTAGAGTTGTAAAATGAGTCTTGAAATTGTGTAGATTGGCCCCCCTTCATTTTATTATTGTTTCCAAAATTGTTTTAGCTGTTCTGGTTTCTGAGCCTTTTCTTATTAGTTTTAGGATAATTTGTGTGCATCTAGAAAAAAAAAACATTTTGTTGACAATTTGATAGGATTGTACCAAGCCCGTACATCAGTTTGAATGAGAAATGACATCTTTAGTATGTGAAATTTTCCAACCCATGAACATAGTGTGTATCTTTATTTATTTAGACATTAGGTTTTTTTTAATTAATTTTTCGTAGTTTTTAGCACACAAATCCTACAGACGTTTTGTTAGATTTACATCTAAGTATTTCATATTTTTCAGAGATTGCAAATGGCATTATAACTTTTAAATTTCAGTGTCCACATATTCAATGTTGGTATTTCTTTGTACGTGTACCTTGTATCCTGTGACCTTATCCTGTGACCTTAGTGAACTCACTTCAAGGAGCTTTTTGTAGATTTCTAAACAGACAGTCGTGTCATCTACTAATCAAAACAGCTTTATTTCTTCTGTTCCAACTTGTATGCTTTCATTTCCTTTTCTTGTCTTGTTGCACTGGCTAGAAATTCAAGAACTAAGTTGAATAAGTGTGGTGAAAACAGGTATCCTTGCCTTTTTCTTAATATTAGGGGCCAAGCATTCAGTCTGTCACCATTAGGCATAATGTTAACTTCAGCTTTTTAAAAGATGGTCTTTATGAAGTTGAGGAAATTAATCTATGTTCTTATTTTTCTGAGAGATTTTATCATGAAGTGGTGTTAAAGTTTGTCAGATGCTTCTTCTGCATTGACTAATACTATCCTGTAATTTTTTTTTCTTCTTTTGCCTGTCAGTGTGATGGATTAAGCTGACTGGATTTTGAATATTGAACAAAAATTGCATCCTTGGAATGAACCCTATTTGGCCCCTCTGTATACTGCTGAATTCTATTTGCTAATACTTTGTTAAGGTTTTATTGTATCTGTATTCATGAGTTCTGAATCTGAGTTTTTTTCTGGTACTGTCCTTGTCTGTTTTGATATCAGAGTAATACTACATAAAATGGGAATTTTTCTCTCCTTTTCTTATGAAAGAGTTTATATAGAATTGGTGTTAACTATTCTTTAAACATTGGTAGAGTTCTTCAATGAAACCATCTAATCTTGGAGATTTCCTTTTTGGGGGATTTCTAATAACAAATTTGATTTTCTAATTATCATAGAGCTATTAAAATGATCTATTCAGTATGAGGTGAGTTGTGGTAGCTTATGTTTTTCAAGGAATTGGTTCATTTTTCTAAGCTGTCAAATTAACATGTGTAGAGGTGGTAGTGAGGTGCTTCACTGAAGCCTTGCATGAGTAGACATCTAGGTTCCCAACTCAGCCTTTGTTGTCAAGAGTAGGAGTAGGGCTACTGATTTTTCTGTGGTGTGTGGTAGCCAGAGTAGAGCAGTTGTTGATTAAAATGCTTTTTATTTTGTTATGCCGTTCCTTCCCTGGTTCTTTAGCTAGAGAGTAGGCTTTGTTGGGGCCTACAGGTTGCCTGGCTTCTAGTCTAGGCTACATGAAGCAAAACACAACAACAACAACAACTTCTTCCCCCTACCCCCAGAAACAAAAGCCAAGCCAGACAAAAAAAGCAAAACAAACCAGAAAAAAACCACCTTGCCCTTCTTAGGGTCCTGAGGTCCCTAGGCAGTCTTCATTCTTCCATCTTTGAGAGGATTTTTGCATTGTTTTACATATAACATTCAGGGATTTCAGTTATATTTAGTGAGTGGAATAGAGAAAAGTCTACCCCAGCTTTCCACCAGCAGAAGTTTATTTTATATTTTTAAAATATATACACTAGGGGTGCCTGAGTGGCTCAGATGGTTAAGCACTGGCACAGGGCATGATCTCTAGGTCCTGGGATGGAGCCCCATGGCAGGCTCCTGGCTCAGCAGGGAGTCTGCTTCTCCTTCTCCCTTTGCCTCTCTCCCTGCTTGTGCTTACTTGCTCTCTCTCTCAAATGAATAAATAAAATTTTAAACAAAACAACAACAATAACAAAATATATTCACTAATATTAGAGAGCAATATGTATGGTATGTGCCTGTTTTTTGTAGAAAAAAAAAAAAACCCAAAATAAAATTCAGTCTGTCACCATTAGGCATAATGTTAACTTCAGCTTTTTAGAAGATGGTCTTTATGAAGTTGAGGAAATTAATCTATATTCTTATTTTTCTGAGAGATTTTATCATGAAGTGGTGTTAAAGTTTGTCAAATGCTTCTTCTGCATTGACTAATACTATCCTGTGTTGTTTTTTTCTATATATGGGAAATACAGGAGTTATAGTGTATAAAGATATGAGTATATACTATGTAAATGAAACATAAATATCAAATTAGTACAAAATTGCATTCTTGAAGTGCAGAGAAGATAACGTTGACATGCTTTTATTTTCTACTTTTAAACTTCTATATTAGTATTTTTTTCTTATAAGCTACCTTTCTTCATTCTTTCCTTTTTTCCAAATTGATTAAATCTTAAACAATTTTATACCTAGGAAGACTTTATGCTGTAGTTATAAAAATCTTACTTTGTAGGCATGTTGTTCTGATTGTCTTCCCCCTCTACAAAAAAAAACACCTTCAATCAGTTATACAGTCCTCCCTACAGACTTGCTCTCATCGATTGAAGGGCTTCAATTTTGTGTAGTCTTTCCCACTCTTCAATCATAGCACTCAGTTTCTCAATTTCACCTATTTTCTCATCAACTTGAAAGATTTTTCAAATGGTGTCCTTAAAAATCAGGGCAATCTGGTATTTTTCTTAGGTAGAAGGTTTACCAATAGTACATAACTATGCACCTATTGACAAAACATATAGTTTATTCAAATGTTCTTTCCACTTGAAAATTATTATCATTCTTGAAGTTTCCTCTGGAACATTATTGAGTAGTGAGATCATAACTGACAACCTGCTGAATCTGATCTTGATAGCTGTGATATTAGACATCCATCCAGCTTCCTTCTGGTTATTAGTTTAATTGTTAATTGGCTAGGAAATATTCCAGGTTCTCGTATATCTAACATGACCTGAATTTGTTCATTGATCTTAGTGGCGCTGTTTCCTATGACTCAAACATTCCATAGACTCCTGAAACTCACTAATTATGGAACAACTTTTGTTTTCAGACCTATTTCAAATTGTTTAGACCATCATTAATGTGGAAATTACGGGGTATGTATTTAGAAAAAAAAAACGATTATTAGATACAGAAAAATTAAAAACAAAATTGCTTAAGAGTTTTTAATGGGAGATCAGTGATTTTGTTGCAACAGACATTTAAAATTATCCAGGTAAGACCATAATCCCATTTTCAAGATGATGTCTAAGGACACACAAGTGGAGCTGATAAGGGATCTGTTGATCCATACTTGATAACCAAGTCAGAATCTTAGCCGTTACCTGCAGTGTTCCCTAGAGTCCAGGGTATTTGTTCATTGATGTGAGCTTGAGGATATGCCCACAAAACAGAATGCTGTCAAATCATCCTCTGCAGTCTTGTTTGGGTCCAATCATCCACAGCAAACTTGATAAGTGCCTAAGTGAATGTAAATAAAATAATACTAGATGATCCTGTCTACAACACACACAAGCACAAACATATGTGCACACAAACACACATAATGGGAATCAACCCAGTCTAGTTTATTCCATCAGTGGAGAGGGTGGTTGGTTATTTTCCTTTGGAAGAAGTTTACTAGCAGCTTGGGTAGCTTGTAGCTGGCCTTGCCAATTGTTGCTGTTTATTCCTATAAAATCCCACCCCCCCCTTTTTTTTTTAAAGATTTTATTTATTTATTTGGCAGAGAGATCACAAGTAGGCAGAGAGGCAGGCAGAGAGAGAGGGGGGAAGCAGGCTCCCCGCTGAGCAGAGAGCCCAATGCAGGCTGGATCCCAGGACCCTGAGATCATGACCTGAGCCGAAGGCAGAGGCTTTAACCCACTGAGCCACCCAGGTGCCCCCATCTTTTTTTTTTAAGATTTTATTTATTTAGAGATTTTATTTATTTGTTTGACAGAGAGACACAGTGAGAGAGGGAACACAAGTGGGGTGGGGGCGTGGGAGAGGGAGAAGCAGGCTTCCCACGGAGCAGGGAGCCTGATGCGGGGCTTGATCCCAGGACACTGAGATCATGGCCTGAGCTGAAGGCAGAGGCTTAATGACTGAGCTACCTGGACACCCCAAAGATTTTATTTATTTATTTGGCAGAGAGAGAGCGCGAGAGAGTACAAGCAGAGAGAGTAGTAGAGGGAGGAGGAGGAGCCTAATTTGGGGCTCAGTCCTAGGACCCCAAGATCATGACCTGAGCCAAAGGCAGATGCTTAACCTACTGAGCCACCTAGGCGCCCCTTCGTACAAGATCCTTAAGAGACCAAGAGATGAGTTGCCTTCATTCACTTACTTGTTGTGGCAAGATAGTATCATTTAAAAAAAAAAAAAAAAAAGTTTACCTTTCTCCTTTCAGCATCTGCTTATTCTTAGTTCCATTGTCTCTTCCATGAGCTTCTGCCTCTAACTTCATAGTTTTCCCTGGTAATTAAACCACTTGACACAAGGAGCTGATGAATAGGCATCCACATTTGTAGAGATTCAGACACCAACCCGAAGACCCATGAGCTGTGGATCTATTCCACTTGCACATCTGTGTCAGTATAGTTGTACTAAACAATGTTTCTGTGTTTGTATTCAGAAAATGAAGGTATTTCCATTTTGAAAAAAATAACTTGAAAAGGAAGAATCCAGTCTTTTAAAGCATTATTGACCTATTGACATGAGTTTGGAAATAACCCAATTTCTTTTCTATACATATAAAATTAATATCTGTTTTCTTTCAACTACTGGTATATACTATGAGATGTAAGTGATTTTTTTCATATTTCATCAGGCTTGAATCCCCAATTTGATTTATTAGTGTCCATTTCTGGGAGGATATTTTAATTTTCATATACATAGCTAATCAATTCATTTCTGCTCTTGTGAAAACTTTATCAACTTTAGGGATTGAGGTGTTGATTACCCTGTAGATCTAGGATAAAATTCCTCTTGATCTGTGCCTTTGTATAGACAATAATACAAAATCTTTTAAGAATTACTGGGAAAAATCCCTCTCACACTGGTGACCTTTGCTGCTGCGGATAATCTTTTTTTTTTTTTTTTTTAAAGATTTTATTTATTTATTTGACACACAGAGAGAGATCACAAGTAGGCAGAGAGACAGGCAGAGAGAAAGGAGGAAGCAGGCTCCCCGCTGAGCAGAGAGCCCGATGCAGGTCTTGATCCCAGGACCTTGAGATCATGACCTGAGCCGAAGGCAGAGGCTTCAACCCAATTAGCCGCCCAGGTGCCCCATTGCTGTGGATAATCTTAAACAATTTTCTTTATTACCTCTTTTGCTCTCTTTAGGCTTTCTACTTCTTTCTGTGTTAGTCTTGTGTTAATTTTGGTGTTTATTGTGCTGTTCTTGTACTTGTTGGTCTATTTTATAGAAAAGTCTTTCAGTGACTTTTTCATTATAATTTAATCATCCTATCCATTATGATACTTTCCTAATATTGATCTTATTAAACTAGTTTTTTCTATTTTTAAGACTTTTTAAGCAACCATATTTTGAATTTACTCATCAGTTTTACTAACTTAGTTCTGTATTTTTTCTGCATTTCCATGTATTATTTCATTCCTTCATATTTTCTTGGGGTTGCTTTTTTCTCACCTTCTGAAATCTTTGCTAATTTGCATTTCAGAAAATGAGGTTTCAGTGAACATCCTCCATTCTGGGAAAAATAATTTCATATCTTTGTTTTAAAAATGTTCCTTCCATCTGGGAAGCTTGGATTTAATTAAGAGAAGTTTGAATAAGTATGATGCGGCCAGACCCACAGGGCTCAGATCCTCCTGCCTCACAATGCAGGAGGTTCTAGTTTATGCCCCAGCTGGTGGTCCTTACATGGTTACAGTGTGACCAACACACATGTGATGAATGGACAATACTGTGACATGTTGCCAGCAGTGGCACAGAATCTATACCAGGATGAGATATGAGTTCCAGGGGCACCTGGGTGGCTCAGTGGGTTAAACCCTCTGCCTTCAGCGTAGGTCATGATCTCAGGGTCCTGGGATAGAGCCCCACAACAGGCTCTCTGCTCGGCAGGGAGCCTGCTTCCCCCTCTCTCTCTGCCTGCCTCTCTGCCTCCTTGTGATCTCTCTCTCACTCTGTGTCAGATAAATAAATAAAATCTTAAAAAAAAAAAAAAAAAAAATGAGTTCCAGGTAGCATAGCTTAGTAGTGTGGTCAAGAGTCCTCATTCTGGAGTTCTTGTATTAGGTAGATACCTGACTAGCCACCACTGTAGTACCTCTCCCACAAGGAAACTGGAATGATAACAACAAAGAGGGCTCTTTAGCTCTCCCATCCTGACACCCTTGGATATCCTTTGTTGCCATGTATCTTTGAGCTAATTAGTAGTCATGCGTTTATGCCAGAGAGTGGGCATTTTCACCAAGGTTCAAGACCGGTCTCCTGCAAGATTTTTTCAAATGTGTTCTTCCGTGAACGATGTTAAAGTATGATTTTCAGGAAAGAAAAATCATGACTCCCAGGCAAATGAGCATATGTCAAGGATTTTAACTCATTAATTAATGAGGGAACCAGTAAGTGTTGTGACTGGTTCGAAAGCGTTTAAGAAGCCAAGGTATTAATAGGCAGTTTAACAAAGAAATGTTAAGACACCATTGCTAAGTTGGGTATAAACTGTTTAAAGTCTAATAGACCATCATTTTGTGGGGGTGATCTGGTTGGCAAAGTATCTGCATCACTACTGAACGAAACATATGTTAACAAGTAAGTTCATTAAGGCTGTAACGTTTAATTTGTTCTAAACAATGAGACGAACTAAGTACATTCTCCTACACAATCCTTTAGTCTTTGCCCCTATTTGACATTGGATGGATGTGAGACCCACGTTTTTATTTTCAAGTTTTAGATTTTTTTTTTCCTGATAATGAAAAGCCTCCTAAACAGGGTTGAGGACATCATGGTAAAGCCTTTGATGATTAAACCTTACCATTTCTAGTGCTAGTAAGATGATTGCTGGTAAGAGCATGTTTCCTTTGAAAGTCAAAAATCATTTCAACCCATTTGGTGAGAAGCATTCTTTTCGAATTTTTACCAAGTCATGTGGAAAATTATTTAGGCAACTGAGCAAGGAAGATCCTGAGCAGAAATAGATTAATCAATTTTTACTGGAGCAAAAGGAGAGTTTTGACACTACCATGGCCTGAGGACTTAGAGATATGCTAAGGTGAACTAGACAAGGTGTGTTTGTGTGTGTGTGTGTGTGTTACTAAGTCTTAGAATAGTTCTCAATGCCCATGCTAAGTATAACCTGGGGGAGGAAGTTTGTTAAAACACAGATTCTGGTGCCCATACACAGCTGTTTTTTTTTTTTTTTTTTTTTTAATGATTTTATTTATTTATTTGACAGAGAGAGTAGGCAGAGAGGCAGGCAGAGAGAGGGGGAAGCAGGCTCCCTGCTGAGCAGCAATCCCAATGCTGGGCTCGATCCCAGGACCCTGAGATCATGACCTGAGCTGAAGGCAGAGGCTTTAACCCACTGAGCCACCCAGGTGCACCCCCCGCCCCCCCAGCTGTTGTTCTTAATGCCTGGGGCCCCCGACCAGCAGAATCAGCTTCCCCTAGAAACTTTTTAGAAATGCAAATTCTCAGGCCTTGCTTTATGTAGAACCTCCGGGGTAGAGGCCCAGTATGTTTTCTAGCCCTCAGGATGATCTTGATGCTGCTCAGGATTGAGAACTTCTCCACTGGGAGTGAGCCATGAGATTGAGACCACTTCATAATGAGAACAAAGATCACGGAGGAGTGTGGTAATGCCAGGCAGTGTTCTAAGCATATTAAAGGTTCTGCATCAGTCAACTTCTCGCAACAGAACTATTGGGAAGATGCTCTCATCAACTACATTGATAGATGAGAAAAGTGGGTCGGACAGAGATGAAGTCATCAGCACAATAATACATACAGAGAAATGGTGGAACCAGGTCTGCTCCTGGTTTTTACTGCCCCCTCAGATTTGCTTCAGTACATTTAACTATAATTATTTTTTTTTATCTGTCTTAATGTCACTCTAATACTGCCTGTGACCTATTTCTTGGTGATTGCACCATCTACATATAGGACCTTTATAGTCCATTGGACAAACAGTTCTCTAATGCGATCTCCCTGATATTCTCTTAGAGCTTTTGTCAGTCATCACGATTCTCTGGAAGTTACTATTCCCACTGAGTGCACCCTCTTTGCAATCTCAGTTCGAAATGTACTGCAACCTGACCACCACCACCTACTTGTCCAGCTCGCTCCTAGAGTGACCTTCTGAAATATGACCACAGAGGAGCCTATAGTCTTGTTACCCTATTATTGACTTTTCGCTATTATTACCCCCATTGAGCCCTTAAGTCCTTCCTTAGCTGAGAGCCCAGCCTTCATCACATTAATCACCTTTTCCCCTACATCTCAGCCCCCTGGTCTGTCTTTCCCTCCATCATATTCATCTGGTTGAACCCAACCTTGGTTAAATCTAACCGACCACCGTCTCCTTAAGTACACTCATACTGTTGAAGCTGGTGTGGAGGCCATGACAACTGGCCTTTTTGTTAATAGCATGACCTCTGACCTCACTGCTGTCCAGCAGCCACAACTCGTTTCCCTAGCCAATGCTCACCAAATTTATCTGCACACGGATATCAACTGTGTAGCTTCAGAAAACATTCCTGCCTATGTCCCACTCCCAGTGGTTGTGATTTAATTGGTCTGGGATGTGGTCTGGGCTGAATTTTTGAAAAGATACCTGTGATCTTATCCATTTACACTCCAGCTGTCCTAGATGACTTATTCGGTTTCTTTCCTCCAAGCTCAGACTCCTCCTCAATTATCCTCCCTCTCAGCTTGCTTCATTTTTCACTGAGAAAATAGAAACCAACAGAAGAGAATTTCTGTATACTGCAGTTATGTCTGTGCAAACCTCTAGTTATCTGGGTCCATTTATTCTGTGTGCCCAGCTGGTAGGGGGCACTGCTCAGGCCCCTGAGGCTGGCCTGCCTCTTAGGCATTACATTCCATCAGCTCTTCTTGACTCAAAAGCATCACGTCAGCAAAATACTGGTTGTCTATTCCGCCTTGAAATTAAAGACAAAGATTTTTTTATTTTTTAAAGATTTTTTATTTATTTATTAGAGAGAGAGAGAAACTGAGAGCATGAGAGGAGCAAAGGTCAGAGGGAGAAGCAGACTCCCCATGGAGCTGGGAGCCCAATGTGGGACTCGATCCCGGGACTCCAGGATCGTGACCTGGGCCGAAGGCAGTTGCTTAACCAACTGAGCCACGCAGGTGCCCAAGACAAAGATTTTTATTGTTCTCGTTGACTATGCTTCTCCAATGCTACGAACAAAGCTTTGCAATAGTCAACATTCAGGCAATATTTGTTGAATGGACACAACTTTATCATCATTTGTTGTACTGGTTATTTGTTGTTTGGCCCTAAATCCACCTGTGACTTTTTTTTTTTTTCTTATCTAAGCACAAGGAGACTGGCTTCTAAAAGCTGTTTTTCCTGGGTTTCCTGGCCCACTGGCTTCCTGCGGGGCTCAGTGTAAAGCTAGGGGATCTGAGGGCATGTGTTTCTAGCTGCAGTCCGTAGTAGCTGTGTCTTTTCCTGATTCCTTCCCCTGCCAGGCATTCCTTCTCCTCCACTGCTGCCCCTCTCACTGGGATCTGGTAATGTGATTTTCTCCTTCTCTGCTTCGGTTCTGCGGGGGGAGCCATGCACCCTCACTGGAACTTGTCCCAAGGATGTCAACATCCTTGTTGGCTCCCTTACTGCTGCTCATGCCTCCAGCACTAATGCCTTCATTAAGTTCACTTTGTATGACCATCTGGAGAGAAAGAAGGTCTCTGTCAGGACCTCGAGTGCTTTAATCAGTTATGCTTTTATTTTAAAAAGTTATCAGTGCCAACCTTGCGTGAATCTTGAGGGATTTTGCTGGATGAAAAGGGCCGATCCCCAAACGTTATGTACTGTGTGATCCATTTATATAACATTCTTAAAATTACAAAATTATAAAAATGTAGAATACGTTAGTGATTGCCAGGAGTTAGGGATGGTTGGGTGTCTATGGTGGGGGGGGAGGGACACGGAGCTGGGTGTGGCTATTAACGGGCAGTGAAAGGGATCCTTGTGGGGATGGCAGTGTTCTGGACCTTGCCTATATCAATGCCAATATCCTACTAATGAGAGTGTACTGAAGTTTTGCAAGATGCTACCGCTAGGGAAGGCTAGGTAAAAAAAAATGCATAAGATCTCTCTGCATTATTTCTGACAACTGTATGTGAATCCACAATCATCTTAAAAGTTTAATTAAAAGGAACGTATAGGAACATGGAAAAGATTTGCTTTTTTAAAAGTATTTTTGAGAGGGGGTGGGGAGAGTGAGCATGAGCAGGGAGGAGGGGCAGAGAGAGAGAAAAACAGGCTCCCCAGTTATCAGGGAGTCTGGTGTGGGACTCCATCCCAAGACCCTGGGATCATGACCTGAGCCCAAGGTAGACACTTAACTAACTGACTGAGCCACCCAGGCACCTAAGATTAGGTTTTTAAAATTTGTTTGCATTACCTGCAATACACATGAAGGCTCAAAAGCCTTACTATTGAAATCATGAAGCTATCCACTGTTCCGCTATGATAAGGTCTCCTTACTGGCCCTCCTAGGCACAGGCAGTGTAGGAAGTTCCAAAGCACTCACCCAGGCATTTCTGAATCCTGGATAACAAAGGCATTGTTTCTTTTGGGTAACTTCTAAGTACCATCTACTCAACAAAGTATTTCACATATTAATATATGTGATTTACTGGGGGGTGGTCTGGGTGGCTTAGTCGTTAAGTGTCTGCCTTTGGCTCAGGTCATGATCCCAGGGTCCTGGGATAGAGCCAGGCATGGGCTCCCTGCTCAATGGGAGGCCTGCTTCTCCCTCTCCCACTTTCCTTGCTTGTGTTCCCTTTCTTGTTTGTCTGTCTGTCTGTCTCTCTCTCTCTCTCTGTCAAATAAATAAATAAAATCTTAAAAAAAAAATACATGTGATTTACTTAGCACTTGAAATTCTTCCTTAAGGTAAATGTAATTATTCCCATTGTTTTATTGTGGTGAAATATACATAACGCAAAATTTATTATTTTAACCATTTTTAAGTGCATGGTTCATTAGCACTAAGTACACTCACGTTGATGTATAGCCATCAGTACTGTCCACCTCCAGAACTTTTCATCTTCCCAAACTGAAAGTCCCCCTCCCTCCCAGTCCTTGGCAACCATCATTCTATGTCTATAAGAATTTGACTGCCCAGTTACCGCATAGAAGTGGAATCATACAGTATTAGTCCTTTGGGGTCTGGCTTATTTCACTTAGCATGTTGTTGACCAAGAAAAAACTTAAAATTTAAGCAAATAGGCATTTATTTGGGCAGTTAGAATTGCAATATGGCAGACACAGATTCAGGTAGAAACCTGAATTGGGTTCTAAGGAAGACAAAGAGGGGAAGAGTTATAAAGGCAAAAGGCTATGAGTGTAGTTCTCATAGGTCCTCTTGGTCTCAGGTCCTCCATGCAAAGCAGGGATTGAAATGAAGTTAACTACCATTGGTTGAGGTAATATGCAAATACAGGATTACAACTAGTTAAGATGCATTGATCTCTTTGTAAGCAAAGTGAAGAATGTGGAAGATTCAGGAGTCATGATGAGGAAGTAAAGTCCAGGCTGAGGACTTGCAGCTGGCTGAAAGGTTAAACAAACAAAAAACCCACCTCATTTCCCTAATTAGACATGCATAAATTCCTCCTCCCTCATGGCCTCCTGACCTTATTTTAAAAAGAGACTCTCTTAGCTAGGCTTGCTTACTCCATTTTGAAATATCCTTTTGCAATGTCTTCAAGGTCCATCTATGTTGTGGTGTTTATTAGAATCTTCTCCCTTTTTAAGGCCAAATAATTGTGTGTGTGTGTGTGTGTGTGTGTGTTTGTAGATATGCATCACATTTTATTTATCCATCTGTTAATGGACATTATAGTTGCTTCCATGTTATAGCTATTGTGAATAATGCTGCTGTGAACATGGATGTAATGAATATCTGAGTCCTTGCATTCAGTTCTTTTGTGTATATAGTCAGAGGTGGAATTATTGGATCATTTGGTAATTCTATGTTTAATTTTTTTATGAACAGCCATACTGCTTTCCACAGTGACTGCTCCACTATTCCTTCTATTTTTTTTTAAACAAGGAAAATAAGGCTCAGGGAGGTTAAGTGACTTGCAAAGTTTTGTCAACTTGGAAGATCGTAAAACCAGGACTCTCATTTTTGCCTCTTTTGCTCCAAAGCCCCCCTATAGCATATGTATAAGCTACCCTGGCAAATAGTGAAGGCATAGGGCAAATACTTTTTTTGTTCAATTAGCTTTAAAAATAAAAACCAGTCACCCTACTTCTATGTGGAGATCTACTTATGTATACATTTCCACAGCTTATTCACACTGAACCTCTCTTCCCAGGCAAAGACTGGTACTTTTCTTGAGGATACAAAGAAGCCCAGCTGTTTAAATATTTATATAACAGTATTGCAAAATGTATGCCTAGCCAGGAAGCCTTTTTTGCATGTAGACATAATTAAACAGGCAGATGAGCCCATGAAATATTTAAGGCTCCTGTGTAAAGTCTTTAAGGAATCCTTTCTAAACCAATATGTTGTTAGGAGAAGCTCCATCCCCTGTGTAAGAAAGATATGGAAGAATCTGAATGTTCATAGAAAGAGCTGCTGTGGCCACATCGGCATGAATCGGAGTCCACATGGGGATCCAGGGGACAACCCCCAGAGAGTTGGACTCTCCTTAGGCTAGCAAAGAAATCTCCAGCCTCTGCACCCCAGAGACCTGGGCTCATTTAGATTGTAAACAGCACATTGCATGGGTTCCAGGGATTGAGTTGAGTGAAATCATACTTAAAATTGAGTTTGGGGTGCCTGGGTGGCTCAGTCGTTAAGCAGCTGCCTTCGGCTCAGGTCACGATCCCGGAGTCCTGGGATCGAGCCCCGCATCGGGGTCCCTGCTCTGCAGGAAGCCTGCTTCTCCCACTACCATTCCCTCTCTCGCTGTGTTTCTCTCTGTCAAATAAATAAAATCTTTAAAAAAAAAAAAAAAATTGAGTTTAACAAGATCCCACTATTAGGTCCTTTTTTGGTCAAATGCTGCTGGTACCATTGGCACTTTCCTGGATGGCAATGGGGTCACATTAAGATTAGTCATATACTTGTTTTTGTTAAATGCTTTGCTATAGACTGATTACTTGCATTCAATTTAAAAAAAGATGATAAAAATTGTTTTAATAAAAACAAAGCCCAGGATGCAGTAAAAATAACAAAAAGTCTGAATAATAATGATTACTGTTACTGAACTCTGAAAATGTGGTAAGGAAACTAAGGAAACTCCTTTTACATGAGTTTCTATCTAGGTCCTCACCGTGACATGGAAACTGTTTTTATCTCAGTTTTTTGCTGAGAAGACTGAGGCTCAAAATCACACAGAAAGTACTTGAATTTTGTCTTGAGACCTGCAGTCCTGGAAAACAGCAACAATTAAGAAATCACCCCGCTCTTTCAGTGTTCCGGGGAATGGTTTACTGCAAAGAAACATCCTTTGCCTTGTGACTTAGATAAGACTCTCAGATGTCCTTCCTGTTTACCTGTGACAAGGCTAGACGTGGACCACCCAGATTCCCATCCTTTATCCTATAAATGATTAGCTAGCTGAATTGTTTATATTTACCGGCCAGTAGGGAAAAAATACCTGCTATTGTCACTGGAACAGACTTAGTTAACTTTCCTCCCTCATCACACCCTTGAAATTTGACCTGCTTTCAAACTGAGCCAGCATGCAGCCTCTCCTTAATGACCCCTCCCAGGAATGGATTCTCTCAGTAAAATGCTCTGATCATCTCTCAGATCAGGCCACCTCCATCCACGAGTCTCACTTCCCCACCCTCAGGGCTTCCTGTCCCACTTGACTCCTCTCTGTATAAGAAAAGCCCTTTCCTGCCTGAGCATGGTGATATTTGTAGATCTCTTGGTGGGAGCCTTCTCCCTATTGAATAGTCCTTCCCCATTATTGCAGTAGTCCCTCCTGCAAAAGTCCTTTGGAATAAAGTCTATGTTTACCTAAGCTAAAATTTATTTTTATTTCATGAAAGTGGCATAATTAAAAGTTTGTCTGAATCAAAATATCAGCACAACAGTGCACAGTAATTAAAACTCTAGAGAGCCTATGTAATGAGTTTTCATCCCCAAAATCCAACTCTTCCAGAACACTCTAAGAATATATATTTATATATATATACATATATATATATAAATAATAAAAAAAATATCTGGGTTGCTTTCTCTCTCTTCCATTGCAATGTGAGCTCCTCAATGCCAGGCCCTTGGTTTTGAATCTACAGCAAGAGGAAAGTATCTGCCAAAATGTCTGTATTCTGAAAGAATATTTAGTAAATGTTAGAAACACATAAATATGAGAATTACAGTGAGAATTTCTTTCTTTGGTTCTCAGGTCCATATTCCTATAATAAGCCCTACACTCTAAGTGGTCAGTCCTCAGTTGCTCTCACGATGTTAAGTCAGCACTCAGAAGTACTCTCTGGATTCTGGTTAATTAGACCACAGCTAGTAGATAAAGTGGGTTCTGGAATTGTGCCAACATGCTGCTGTTGCTGCCAGCAAATCTAGGAGACCGTTGTCACTGCGGGACCTGGTTTCTGGCCATTCTAAAGATATTCTTGTGGTCCTGTACCTCCATGGCATTGGAAAATTGTCATGCCCAACAACCAGATTTGGTGTTTCTTTCTCTTAAAGTCAGAATACAGACTCCCCTGCCTACCTCTGGCTGGAGAATGCCTCATCTGATGGCTTCATGCCCATAGTGGCTCCAGTGCTCGATGGTACAGCACCACTGACCAGGGGACCAGAGAGGCCTGGGGATGGACAAAAAGGCCGTGAGTGTAGAGGGGCATCATGGCTGAAGATGAGGACAAGTGTGGGGTCCTTGGTAGGGGGTGTAGCATTAACACCCAACAACCCGGGAAGGCCTTGATTCACCTGAGCCTGGTCAGAGGCAGGATAAGGGGTCAGTGAGGCCTTTGAGGACAGCAGGGAACGAGTGACCTTTTTGGTCTGCCTTGTGCCCTGGGCATGTGTAAGCCTCATCTTACCCCCAAAAGACCTTGGGAAGGGGTGGCGGAGGGAGGACACATTTCAGAGAGGAGAGAAAGACCCAATAGGGAATTAGGAGATTTTAACGTAGTTTATCAGAAAGATAATGTTCTGAATTTTAAAGGAACTGAAACAACTTTAATCACATTCCAAACCCCACTTTTTATCAGCTGCAGTGAGATTGTTCAGCACGAGAAAATAACGTAGTTCACAGTGTATGCATCTGAGTGGCTTTCCAGAGATCTGAGTCAGCGTGACTGTGTCTCTGGTTAGTATCACACGAGAAAGCACTTAGCGGGAGGGAATGTCTTGAGGAAGTGAGCAGAGGTTAGGAGAGTCAGTGAAGCAGGGAAGAGAGGAAAGATCATTCCAGGTGGATGGAGAGTAAGCATAAGGTCTCTGGGGAGGAGGGCACAGGTAAAGGAGAGGGAAGAAGGCCAGTGTGTTCCAGAGGGAGGACAGGCGGCGGCGGGTGTGTGCCTCTGAGTGTGCAGGGCGGAGAGGGGAGGACTGAGGGGTGCAGTGATTTCAGAGCTCCTCACAGAGAGCTATTGTACCGGAGCTCAAGTTTATGGCTGCCCCTTGTCAGACATTTGAATTTTCTTAAAAAGAGCAGATAAGTAGATTTCATGTACATTTAAATAGAGACAATTTGTGATTTTCTAGCTGATTTGATACTTCAGTTTGCTTTTCCTGGACATGTCCATTGCTTTATAATGTGACATTCGTGCTCAACTGAGGAAACTCATGATGCGTCTTGAGAGTATCTCTAAAGTTAGGATGCGAACCTCAGTCGCTGTACCTACCCCCTTATGAGCTGAAATGGATCTTACTGGGGCAAAGATTGGGTAGAGAGCAGATCTACGAGGTCGCTTTCCTTCTTTTGCCTTGTCAGTCTGCAAGTGTGATCAAGTGTGGCTGAATAACTCAAAATGTTTTTTTTTTTTGTTTTCTGTCCTGTGTTGACCCTCACAAATTCCTGGACACTGGTAATTTTCTAATATCCTATCATCTCTTGTGTCTGCTACCAACTGCTTCTGATATGTTTCTCTCTGACCCACAAGCACTTCCTGGCAAGGGTTATCCATGCCCTCGGGCCTCCAGCCTTGGTCCTCCTTCCCCATCGTCCTTCACCAGCTTCCTGTGCATTTCAGGGGGTAGGAGCCACAAAGCTTTCCAACGAGCTTCTCAGTATGACAAAGGGGGTGAAAATTAATTCATAGCAACACGCATGGGGGATTCACAACATCACACTAGGGCCCTGGCTTCCTGTCTAGAATTACTTGTTGGATTGAGTAACGTTAAGGAAAGATTAGTCAAGGGTCCTCTCTCTTTGCCTTTCCCACACATGTGTTTACATGCACACATGTATAGACATGTGGACATGTTGGTAGAATGATTGGTTTGAAGAGTACTATAATGGTTTAAGCCCCTGGTCTCTAGGAATGGCCACACTGTTGTGGTCCTCAAAATCAGCAAGCTGCACGGTAGTCTGTGCATCTTACCAGTGTTGGCAACCAATCACACTGGATACCAAATGGGGAAAGAGAGATTCAGGGAGACCAGCTTGATTGGAGGGAGCTGAGTGATAGAAAGCAAAGGGCCAGCTGCCTAGGTGTGGTGAGCCTGTCACAAATGGATGCTAGAAAGCCCAGCCACAGGGGGAGAGAAGGTAAATTGAAGGACAAGTCTGAAGGCACTGCAGATGAAAACAGGGAACAAAAGTTTGCCATGAAGCAAGCAGCTAAGCTGAGGTCTTGGAAAGACCTGGCTGAGGTATAATGGACCTAAGCACTACCCAGGAGGTCTTGGAGAACTAGGCATTCCCTTGGGGGGGGGCGGTTTAGGGCACAGCTGACAGCTGCTCTTGAAGAGAAGAGGCATTGACAGATCTGGAAAAGGCGAACAAGAGAGTTTACAGATCGTTTTTGGTCTGAATCAAGTTTAACATTCTCCCTCCCTTTGCTTTTCTCTATGGGGATTCTCGAAGCACAAAGCATTCCACTAACAATGCACGTTCACTTCTCGACCTTGTGTGCTCCGTGGGACCTCCACAGCTTTCAAAATTGCAAAGAACTGAGAATACCCCCAAGCTTAGTGGTCTGCCCTGTAATTCCGAGATGAATGTCGAGAACAACTGATAGCGTACAGTAGCAGTTCCACCTGGAAGGAGGACTTTAACCAGTTGGAATGCAATGATACAATTCTCCATCTATTTTTCAAGTTCCCAGCCAACTCCATGTCCAAGCGAGAAGAACAATAATAAATAGTGAGCCTAAACAGGTTTACCCAGAGATCTTAATAAATAAAAGTTGGCTGCTTCAAAATGTACCAGTGCAGCTTTGGAGTTCGTTATGACACACCGTTTGTTTTCATGAAATATAAGATGTGCATTAGAGACTTGAGACTGCTGAATCCAGCAGAGAATAACTGTGGCTTAGCAGGCAGATTTATATGGATTCAAACCCCAACCTTACCGCTGGTGAGTCATGTGACTTTGGAAAAATCATTTATTTGTTCCTCAGTGCATTGATTGGTAAAGCGGGCACAATAGTGATACTCTTACCTTAGAAAGCTCTGCAAAGGACGGCCCATGCCCTGAGTGAGGGACAAGTCCTCCCTACGGAGAAAGCTCATTCAAAGAATCTGTCCTGCTGAAGGTCTTTCTAGTCAGAAATGGGATTTGAAAGGGTAGGCTCTAAGTGGGTGTCAGGGTTGGAATGTCCTCTTGGCCATATGAGAAAGTGTGCTGGGGAAAAGCTCACGAGTTAGTTGAGGCTCTGCATATGCCACTGGGGCTGGAACCTTGAAGGAAAGAACAAAAGTACAGATGATTTTGGGGGATAAGAGGTTGCATCTTAGGAGATAGAGTGTGATCGTGTAAGGCCCATGAGCCTTGGGTAGGAGGAAGCAGAGATAGGGTCAAGGAACTTTTGTACAATGAGCCCGAGTGTTGGGGCACTTTGTTCATGATTGATCACTGTTCGAACTTAAGGAAGTCCTGTGAAAATACCAGGCTATCTGCTCTATGCTAAGAGGTTCCTCGGTGGGACTGGACTGAGAGAAACCAGCTACCGAGGTGTGTGGGAGGCAGGCTAAGGTGAGGGATGAGAGAGGAAAATCAGGGAGAAGCTGTAGTCTGCTCTGAGACCAAGTGGGCTAAATACTACATGGGAGAAGCAAAGCCCTTCTGCTTACTTCGACTCACTACCCCTCCTTCTCCTTCTGTGACTTGGCTATTGGTGCAGTAGAAGTAAGGATTCTGCCATCTCTCCTAGGAAAAGGCTTTAGAAAGTCATGTGACCTGGGTTGGGATGGGATGACATAGCGGAACTGTGCCTCCGAGGCAAGAGCTCCCTGCGTGGGGCAATGGACCCGTGATCATAAGAGGATGCTTGCTTCCTTCCGTTGTCTACCACAGTGGGTGTCTGAGCACCTTCCCTGCACCCCCAGCAGTGAAGACTTACGCACCTACTCTTGGCCCCTGTATTAATTCAAGGGGTTTTGGACCCACTTGATACTCATGATCTTAACTGACGATGAACTGAACTGCCTTCTGTGTCCCTCCTGGCCACTGACCATATTTGGCTACTTGCTGTTGCTGCACTCAGCTTCTACCATGATTCTCTAGGCCTCTATGCCAGGCTTCTCTCTGCATTTCAGATACTACTCAGCCCTGGGGCTCTCCGTCAGCCCTTGCCTAGACCTTGGGAGGAGAAACTCAGCAGATGTGCTGTAGTCTGAAGGATGGATGAGGGAATGGCTCACACTGAGCTCTCAGCATGAACACTGAAGTCGTATTACCTGCCCTGAGTCCCAGCTCTGATACTCTGGGCTGTGACTTAACTTTTCTAAGCTGCGATTTGCTCATCAATAACATGTGGGCTCATGATATTGGCCTCCTATTGTGAAATGTGAGGACAATATTAGCTCACATCTTACTGTGAAATATGAGGAAAATATTAGCCCCATGTTATTGTGCCATTAAATAATATGTAACACCATAAAATATTACTAGAACCATGCCAAGCACATGTTAAAGACCCAGTAAATGCTAGTCTGTTATTAATAGTACTTCATGATGCTTTTTTTTTCCTGCCTAAACTAAGCCACAAAAATGAAGGTCTGGTAGATGCCATGTGGCCCAGGATCTGTCTTTATCCTGCTGACCAACCATGTGTTCCCAGAAAAAGATCATCTGAGGATCCTCCACGTCTGTATCTATTTGAATTTCCCCAGACATGAGCCTGAAGGTACTTACTCCACTATAAACTATTCTGCTGAGGTCAGTGTAAATTGAGCTGCATCGATTCCCTGGTGATTCTGTAATTGCTGCCTACAAGATCGATCTTGATCACATAAGCGGGGTTTGGGAAGGCAAGTCTGCATATAATGCGTACACTTCCTCTGTTGCTGTCTGGAATGCCCGTGAAAGCTGCTCCTTCCTCTGCTAAGGGAAGGTGTAGCCTCAAGTGCATGCTCTTTGGGGAATGAGAATTACTGGCAGACGTCCATGCACAGTACTAGAAAACAAGTTGGTGCTGTCCTTCCCCCTCATCTGCAGCGTAAGATACTGTCAAATGAAAACATTAACAAATTGCAAGAAGAAAAAAATCCAATAAACAAAAAATTACAATTTTCATCATCTTGAAAGGCAGTTATGAAACAAAAGAAAATAACTGCCTTGATCTCATTGGGTTCTAGGGGGAAACTGCAAAACAGAGGGCAAGCAAGTTTCGACTTTTTCATGTAGGATAAAAGAGATCTTTGAGAGAAGGCGGACAAGAAAACCCACCTGAAGCCAAGCTATAGATTTAAAGGGGTAGGCATTTTGAGTGAGCAGTGTTTATGCCAACATGGAATTCCTACTCCTTTGCTCTTCACTGTGGCAATACCTATCTGTTAGGACTTGTTCACAGCAAATAGAAAGATCTTACACTTCACTGCTCAGCATAAATGGGTACATTTCTTGAGAGGAGAGAGGAGTGTCTTTTGAAACCTGAGGGCAAGACATCAGTACTAGTGGTGAAACTTGAGAGTTTCTCTATCTTATTTCTCTCCTCTGCAGACAAGTTTTCTCTACTTCCAAGCCTACGTAATTAAAAAAAATAAATAAAAAAAAGAAAAGTGGCCTACATTTTTGACTGTTACATGTTGGGTATCCAAGGAGGTACAGTTTCTTATTCAACTCTAAACTTCAATGCTTAAAATTCTGATTGGTCCACCTTGGATCATGTGGCCCCATCAGCTGTAGATAGGGCAAGATTGGGAGTGTGATCACCTTGTGCAAAATGCATACTAGGAATTCTTTATTGTGAATTAGGGAGGAAGGGAAGTAGGGAGGATGCCCAGATGTAGTTAAAGTAACGACATTGGACTGGGAAGGTGTTTCAATGGCCATCTGCTATAACCACACGAGAAAACAAAGACACTAATATACTATCAACAGTTTTGTTAAATCAAGTAATTTATAAAGTCAAAACTGATGAGGTCAAGAAGAGATTTACAAGCACTTGCAACTCTCTGTGTTGGTATTTGGTTGATTTTATTCTGGCATGAGAAAAATGAACCTCAGGCAGATTTTCCAGATTTTAATGTTCAGGTCTCCATGTCATCTGGAGAAATGACTTAGATGTGGGAAGGCATCTCTACAGAGACGTACGGTATGCTGAGGCCGAAGTCTCTGCAGCTACTCTTCCTGTAACTCTTGGAGTCTGCTGGTGGGTGTCTGCCTTCCTCATCAGTGCTTGCAGCTTTCCAGATGATCATTCTTAACCCTCTAGGTATCAGGAACTGTGGCGGAGGATGCTTTAACTCTTTACTTTCTTGCCCCAGGAAGTTGAAATCTTATGATCTGATCCAAGTGCTTTCTCATCAGTCCCAGAGGTAGGATCACTACTAAGCAGCTAGCCTTGCCCCCTTTTCTCAGGGCTTATCTTGGGCTCCCATTGTCAGTGGGCAAAGATGCCTCCCAAATAAAAGGTATCCCTGCACCAGTGAGGCCCTCCTCAAGTCTGACTGCCCTCGCAGGCAATGTAGAGGGGAGGACAGCTTTTAGAGTTCCTTGGCCCCTCACCTAATTGTTCTACCCTGTAATCCTGTGAAAGATTTCCCTGAGGGAAGAAAGCAAGGGCTGACCAACATTCACAGAAAGAAGGGCTTTGTTGTTTAGCACATAGTGGCTGACATTGAGCAGAGTAAGAACCAAGACGAAAGGGAAAAGTGGGGAGGAAGGTAGGTTTAAACTTATCTGACCCCAGATCTCCGCTGTTTATCAGAATATAACTTGAACAAATAATATAGAATTACATAAAAGTTAACAGCAGAATTATAGTGAACATTTTAAATTTTGGCTTGGAGCGCCTGGGTGGCACAGTCAGTTAAGCATCCAGCTCTTGGTTTGGGCTCAGGTCATGATCTCAGGGTCCTAGGATTGAGCCCTGCATTGGGCTCGGCATGGAGACTGCTTGAGATTCTCTCCCACTCCCTCTGACCCTACTGCTCATGCATGTTCACTCTCTAAATAAATCTCTAAAAGTAAATAAATTTTGGCTATAGTTATTTTTCCTTTAAAGAAACTTAAAAATAATATATATATACACATACATACACACAGAAGAATGCACCAGGCAGACGTGTAAAGCTAGATTATCTTTTTTTTAAATTTAGTTTTGGATTTATCATGAGAATGAAAGGTTAAAGTGATACAAAAATTAAGATCAGCTGGATTAATTTTCATAAATTTAAGCTTCTGTGCCCCTCTCCATCATTTCCCCTCCAAAAGTAATCACTATCTTGACTTCTAACACAATTGTTGCTGAAATTTATGCAGTAGGTACCCTCTTATGCCTGGTTTGTTTTGCTCGAATTATCCAGGACTTATCCATGTTCACATATTTGGTGTGTGAAGTTTATTTTCAATTCTGTATAAGACCACACTTATGAATATGACACAACATACTGATGCATTCAAATGTTGGTGGTTATTTGCATTGTTGGCATTATGAGATTATTATAAACAATGCTGCTACAAATGTTTTTGCAAATGTCTTTCTGTGAAAAAAAATACATATGGAATATACTGAGGAGTAGAATTGCAGTGTCTGCATATATATGTAAGATGGGCTTTAGTTGATATTATCAGTATACTCGAGTGGTTGTACCAACATACATTGCCAACAGAAATCTATGAATGTTGCCTTTGCTCCCATGCTTCCCCAACAAATGATATTTCTAGTATTTCTTAAGTTGTCGGTTGTAGTATTTTATATTGCTTTTTAAAAATTTGTGTATGTTTGATGATTGATGAGCTGAAAACATTTTCAAATGTTTATTGGACATTTGGATCTTAATTGTGATGTGCCAGTTCAAGTAGTTGGTTCAGTTTTCTATTGGGGTCTTATTGTTTTGGTGAGACCTCTGCACATAAATATTTTGTCAGCTGTGTACATCACAAATATCTTCTCTCATGCTATGATTTGGCTTCTGATTTTCTTAATTGTGCTTATTGATGAATATAATGCTTCATTTTAGTGTAGTCCAATTTAACAGGCTTATAATTGTTTGCATCCTTTTTAAGAAATCTTATATCAAGTTCATAAATATATTTACTGCTTTACCTTTCACATTTGGCTCTATAATCCACCTGTAGTTAAGTCTTGCATATGATGTGAATTAGGGATAAAATTTTTATATTGTTATCCAACGAATTCCTTATTGACAGAGAATATCCTTTCTCCTTTGCTGTGAAGTCATCATTGCCATAAATCAAATGAACATCTATATGTGGATCTGTTTCTGGGCTTTTATTCTGTTTTATTTTTTCTATGCAATACCAATACCATACTATCTGAAGCTTTATGGCTTTACAAAAATCTTGATAGCCAGAAGTATAGTTTTTCTAATTTTATTATTCCTTAATTTCCAGATAGCTGGAGACCATATTTCTTTTGTTATCAGTGTCTAGCTTAATCCCACTGTGCTTGGAGAATACGCTATGAATGATTTAAAATTTTTTGAATTTCTTTATGATCAAGCATTAGTTCATATTAATAAATATACATACTTGAATATTACTTTTTGCAGTGGTGGTGCGCATATCAACTGGGTCAAGTTCAAAAGAATTTTTTGTATTTTTTTCCATAGGCTTTTTAATATTTTGTCTTCTTATTAGATCAGTTTGTGAGGGAGATGTGTTTATGTCCTCCGTAATGATCAGAGATTGGCTTATTGCTCCTTTTATTACAGTTATTTTCTTCTTTAAGGAATTGGAGTCTATATTGTTAGGCACCTACAGATTTAGAATTGAGAAATTATCTTTGTGGGTTTGACCCTTTTATCATTATGAAACTGACTTCTCTTTTTTTTTTTTTTTTTTAACTTTTTATTAACATATAATGTATTATTTGCCCCAGGGTACATGTCTGTGAATCGTCAGGCTTACACATTTCACCACATTTAACATAGCACATACCCTCCCCAATGTCCACAACCCAGCCACCCTATCCCCCCCCCCCCCCCCCCCCCGGCCTCCCAGCCACCCTTAGTTCGTTTTGTGAGTCTAGGAGTCTCTTATGGTTTGTCTCCCTACCCATCCCTTCCTGTTTCATTTCTCTCCCCCACCCCCTCCCCAAACTCCCACCTTGCCTCTCAAATTCTTCATATCAGAGAGATCATGTGATACTTGTCTTTCTCTGACTGACTTATTTCGCTTAGCATGATACCCTCCAGTTCCATCCGTGGAAACTGACTTCTCTTTAAGTCTAGTAATGGTTTTTTGCTTTAATATCAAGTTATATAAAATTAGTGTAGTTCTATCTGATATTTTTGGTTTTTGCATTTATACATTTTTAACGAGTTACTCCCATTTTTGTCCCAACATTTGAAACTTATCTCTTTTGGGGCACCTGGGTGGCTCAGTGGGTTATGTGTCTGCCTTCTGCTCAGGTCATGATCTCGGGGTCCTGGGATCCAGCCCTGTGTCCGGCTCCCTGCTCAGCGGGAAGCCTACTTCTCCCTCTCACTCTCCTTTCTCCCCTCTGCTCATGCTCTCTCTGTATCTCTGTCTCAAATAAATAAAATCTTTAAAAAAATAAAACATACCTCTTTCAAGATAGTAATCATCTCACCATTTTTTTCTTTTGTTTAAAGTCATGATATGTTAGGTTTTAAATCTATCATTTTTATATGTACTCTCAATTTGTCACAGCTAGTCTATTTTCCTTTTATTACTCTTTTCTGGTATTTTTTAGTGATCAAGTTCTTTTTATTGCATGTTCTTTTCCTTTAGATATTCTTTTGTTAAATAAGCAATTGCTATCTTTTTAGTAGTTAGCTTAGATGGTACAATACTTTGATTTACTGAGCCTAATAAAAATTAGTTTTTTACTACATCCCAGATAATGAAAAGTTGTTAAAACATTTTTATTTCATTTATAGTACCCACCATTCTGTGTTATTGTTACTATATTTGTTTATCATTTAAGACCTCTAAAATATTGTTACTGTGGTTTTATAAGATTAATATTCATTTAGTGTTAGTATCATATGGATGATGGAAACCATCCATCATTCATTTCTTTCTGATATCATATGGATGATGGAAACCATCCATCACTGATCATTTCTTTCTGATTTCCATGGGTTCACCTGGGATTGTTTTCCTTCTTCCATGAAAACTCTCCCTAGTATTTTTAAAATGGTAGTTTGCTAGAAATTCTTTTTCTCTGTGAATACCTTTACTCCACTTTCTGTTTAAAGAGATATCTGGCGGTTTGATTTCTTTAGCCCTTCCTACATATCTTTCCATTGTCTTCTGGCTTTCATCACTTCTTTTGAGAAGTCACACATAGTCTTATTTTTTTCTTTTGAATTTATTGTGCCTTTTGAATTTTTAAATGCTTTCCATCCTCAGTTTTTTGGACCACTGTATTGGACTTTTGGCTCACACTTTCTAGCCTCTAAGCAGACGGACTACAGTTAGGGACGAAGCTCAACAAGTGCGAGAGACAAACAGCGCTCTGAAGAAATAATGGGAGTGGTTGCTGACCCTAAGCATATGGGATCTTAGAAACCTCAGGACGTTTTTTTTATTACTACAAGGTGGTACAGGCATCTTGGAAGGTTTTTATGTGCTCAAGAGAGTTCAGAAGTATTGCATATGAAATTGCATAGGAAATGCCACTGTAACTAAAAGATCCTTGAATATCAAAGATGACCTCTTCAGGGGTATACATGGCTTGTCAATAAAAGACCTCCTAAGAGGTGCCGCGGTGCACGTTATGGAGTAAATAGCTCCCCCACCCTACCAAGCTAATTTATTGTGTAGATACTACTCCAGAGAAAGCAGGTAGTAGAGGCCTCAAATTGAGAGTAAGATTTTATCACTCCAGCGTGTATGTGTGTGTGTGTGTACACAATGTAAGGAGAACAATTCTTGGAGAAAAAGTTTAGTAACTACAAATTGTTGTCTACAATTCTGTGCCAAAAGAAAATTTTCCCGTATATAAGGATATAAACTATAAATGTATATATGTAAATATGTATCCATATGTGTGTATACATACATATTTCCCAATTTATATATGTTTATTTTCCCCAAAAGAGATTCTTCCCACAGTTTGAAGTTTCAACAAAACTTATTAGGATGAGGTGATTACAAAATGTTGCTTTTATTAAGAGAGAAGAATGTTTAAAACACAAAATAAAAATGATTGCATGATTTATAAATGGCTTTTAGATGTATTACTAAGTGTAAAGAGCTAAGAGACTGTCAAAGGACAGTCTCAAGGACTGTCCGAAGGATCAAGTGTACTCTCCTTCAAATTCATGTCACAGAGATGTGACGTGTCTAGGTGGATTCCAGCCAGGACTTTCTTACTCTGTTGTTGGCTGTCCAGAGAGCCCTTAATAAGTCCTTATCCATCATAAACTTTGCCAGATATTTTTCGTTAGACATTCTTATACTCACTTACCTGTTCAGTGAATATTTTCTCTTACTCTCTTTCCTACCCTCCTCTATATCTATGACTTGGATGAATCTGTACGTTTTCCCCTCTAGTTCTTTTGTCCACTCATGCCCCCTCTCAGGTCCAGGGCTTCATCTGTATAGAGTGCTTCACTGTCTTTAAATGGTAAACACCAAGTGGACCAGAGATTAGCTGCCTCTTCCCTTGCAGTTTTCCAAACTGCAGATGAGTGGGCAAAATACATGTAGTGATTATAAGCCACTAAGTTTTGGAGTGGTTTGCCACTCTCTATTAGATAACTGGAACACTCTTCTACTTGATACTGTAGTGACTTGCCCTCTGACTTTGTGCGTGCTCACCTATTAACTTGTAAGAAGGAAGGAGAATATGCCCTGGTACAGATGCTGAAGCATCGAGCCACATAAAACTCCCTACTAATAACCCTGGGGAACCCAGTTCAGGTCTGCTCAGAGTCCGATGTGAAGACAAGGCAGGAACAAAAGATCGTGGCCAGGAATCCAGGACCAAGGAGATCCAGGCTTGAGGACCATGACAAGGTGAACAGTTCAGAGCTAGGATGATTTGTAGCTTTTGTTGTCTGTGTTTTTGGCGCATGCATACAGTTGGACATGACTACTTACAGGAGTTGAGCAAGGCTCGCTGGGAGGCAAAGCAGGTACATCAAGAGTGACGTGTTGGCATTATTATGTTTGTGCTGACCTAGAGGCATGGCCCAGTTTTGAAGCATGGAGCAAATTCTGCAGCATAATTTCCCTACGTTGACCTACATTTGTGCTCCAACAGCTGTTTAAAAAACTGCCAGTCTGTGAAATAAATGGTGTTGTTAACAGGGATTACAGCCATTCAGGCCTTTAAAAGCAATGTACATTCTTTTCTGACAGCCTACTTGTTTAAAATCTTAATCATAGTTCTTGACGGTGGACAGCAAATGGTGCATGTGACCTGTTGGCTAGTATTAACCTTGTATTTCATGTCATCATAATAAAATACTGTCTTGGACACTGTTGGCAAATGAAAGGCAGCCACAATGCTTATCAGCCATTGGTAAATGAATCATGACTAAATCAACAAATTTGAGTATAATAGAGATTTTCTGTAGAATTAAATTGTGGGAAAAGAGTTAATCTTCCTTTGGCAATTTTATACTGCCTGCAAGCATATGGCCCCTTTACTATCCTATATGTTTTAGAAGCAATGACTGAAGTGTCACTTGACAAACTGGTGTCTTACGTGATAAATAACTCCAAAAATATATAAAAATGGATAAAGAAGAACATCAGGAAGTTAATGATCCTTATAATTTGACAGTAAGGCACAATGTTGTCTTCTAATTTTCCATGGAGAGCTTTGTCCCCCAGATAGAAATTTGGCTGTATTTAACATAATGGGCAATGAGAAGCAAGAAACTGTTAGCAAGTGTGACTTCTTTGCCACTGAGATATAGCCAAGAGTGAGGGAAGAACAGGAAGAAAAAGAGGGAGGGGAAGCAAAGGAACACACAAGGACATGGGAAGGGAAAGTAAGAGGAACAGAGTGAACAGTAGCTGGAGGCTGGCCTAGAGCTGCTCTGTGGTAGGATGGAGAATGATGTGAGTATTTTTTTATTTAGGGAGTCGGGCACTTGAATCTGATCTTACTTTCTACCAGCGAAGTAACCTTGGCCAGGTCACTTCAGCCCTGTGATCCTGACTCCTGTACCTGCAGAACAGGGCCAATGGCACCTTGTGTGGTTGCTGTGACATAAGCAGGCAGAGCAGTGCCTGACCTCAGGTGTGAGCTGAATACTCGTAGGCTCCCTGCCTCTATTTCCCAATGTGCGCTCTCTCTAGACTTCTGACTTTCGAGAAGAAAAACAAGCTAGCCAAGTTGTCTAGTGTTTTCAGCTAAGTTTCGGAAGTGAAGATACTGCCTAGGTCTCTCTAACAGCAGTTTCCCCTGTGGAGAGCCTTCCTCCGGAGAAGACTATGTGGACATCTCTAGAAGAGAAGGTAGAACACCCTTCCATCCTGTGGCAGCCCACCTAGTCCAGCATCCGGCCCATCAAATTGGATTTGCTTGTTTCTCAGACAGCTGAGAAAATTTGCCTAATTTGTATTTCACACTGGGCCATGTCAGTGCAGCTTAAGAGAGAGTGTAGACATATTCTGCTTAAATGTATTACACAGAGTTTCTCATGGTCACAGTCCAATATTGAAATACTGTTCACTAGGAACTAATATTTTTAATAAGCTGATTGCTGGACTGGTTCTCTTTGACTGCAAACTCTGGATATCAGGGTGATTGCTAATAGGCTGCTCTGTGGTGGGGATTTAGTCCTGTCTTCCGAGAGTATAGGAATTGAGAAATGAGATGGCTAATTTCCGCCCAGGTCATGATCTCAGGGTCAGGAGATGGAGTCTCGCATCAGGCTCTGCACTAAGCGGGGAGTCAGCTTGAGATTCTCCCCCTCTGCCCCTTCCTCTGTTTCTGTGTGCTCTCTCTCTCAAATAAATAAAATCTATTTAAAAAAGAGTGAAGGAGCTGTAGGACTTTAAAAGTCACAGAGAATTCTTGCCCATCATCAGCAATCCACTTGGCCTGAAGTTAGAGAAGGCTTGCTGCACTCATATGATCCCAAGGTCCTAATTTGGAGTCCCCAAGTCAGGTACAGCATTCCCTAGCCCACATTCATGACTCCCTCTTATTTAGCGCTCTCCCCAGCCAGGCTGTGAGCTTTGTGAGGGCCAGGTCTCTGATCTTTTATCTCTATAGGATGTTTGTGAGTTGATCAAGTAATGAAACCCCCAAAGGAAATAACATTACTATGACATCTTGCTGAGTAACTGCTGGTCTTCTGATTCTTGAAAGGAGCTATTACCTGCATGAATTAGATTTGCCATGAGACGAGAGCTTTGTGTCAGAAAGAGAAAAGTGAATTGTCTTCAACTTTGGAAAGGAAAGGGAGCAGAAAAGAGGAACTCCTTTTGTTGAGCATCTACTATATATGCCAGTTAGGCAGGAACTTGAAATGAGTTATCTCATTAAGTTCTCACAATTTTACTATATATGGTTGGAACTAGAGATGGAACTAGAGATTAGCCTAGAAATAGAGATAAAAATACAGTTAAAAATGAATTTGTACCTTGAGTCTCCTGAAGGTGGTAGCTGTTTCTTTAGAATGGCCTGACATTATACAAAGCAAGTGCAGGCCTGATACGCATGGACCTCATATTCCATGCACGACTTCAATCCTGGTCAGGAGAGGGCCTTTCTCACTTCTTTTAGAGATGAAGAATTGAGTCGGGTTGCCGAAGCTGCCTAGCTTTCATACCCTGCTTATTCATGGTCTTAAGGCCATGAACTTTTCATCCTTATAGCTTACCAGAGGAGGCAGGGCTCAGATTGAAAAAAAAAAAACAACAAAAAAACCCAACATGTACTTTGTTTCTGTTGTGTGAAGAGCCGCCATACCTTTGAAGAAGTAAGAGGAAGAAAGCAATCCATTTTCCTGGAGCTAAGGGATGCAGTACCATGCATTAGGCATGAAATGGCATGGGCAACATCAGTCCTTTCCTCTGCTTCCCTAGATATATATTTTTCAGCAGAAGACCAGCAACCCTGAAAACAGGTTACACTGCTGAATACTGACTTAGAAAAAAATCTCAGGTGCCATCTTGGGCAGTTGTAAGAGGCAACTTTTAATGCCCTGTCTACCTTCGCACCAGTGTGATGCTCTCTACCAAGCACGACATGTGGATATCACTGTAAGGCAACTAAACAGGGAAAGAGTTGGCTTTGCAGTTTGGTGGTTCTGGGCTCCTCTAGTGGCTTAAACGCTGACTAACTCTGACCTCAGGCCAAGTTCTTCTGTAAAACTCCTCCACAGACCAGCTGGGAAGATGAAATGACATAGGTTAAATGGCTGGAGCAGTATGTGGCTATGGAATTTGTGTTTTTGTCATTTTTGCTTGTGTGTGTGTGTTTGCCTTTCAAGTTGAGGATTTTGAATGGATTGCTATATCAGTTCTTTTTATTTATTTATTTTTTTAAATTTTAAAGATTATTTATTTGACAGAGAGCAAGAGAGGGAACACAAGCAGGGGGAGTGGGAGAAGCATGCGGGATTTGATCCCAGAACCTTGAGATCATGACCTGAGCCAAAGGCAGAGGCTTAACAACTTAGCCACCCAGGCTCCATGATAAACCAGTTCTGTTCATACCGTGAACTTGTGTTATTAGAATGCCAAAGATAGCGGAAACATTTTTAAAAAATGAAGAGGAGGAATTATTACCTCACAATGTATGGTATGGAATGGGAAAAAGGGATGTGTCTGAATGTTGCTGCTTTCCATAAATAGAATGATTCAGTAAGCAACTTTAATGAAAGGAAAAAGGTCCCCCCACCTCCCAGAGTCAAAAATCAGGGGGACTTTGTTTTCAAGGAAGGAAAGAAAGGCTGTCAGGTGGAAATAGAGAAGAGATTGAAAAACGAGATTAAAAATACAGAGAAAATTGAATTTGCATTTTGAGTGTCTTGGCTGTGATAGCTGCTCATTCAGAGGGCCTGGTGCTGCAGAGATCATGGTGCATAGGGTGGCCTAATACCCACGGACCTCATTGACTTCAACCTTGCCCACTGAAGGTAGAGAATTTCATGCCCAAGTGTCCTCACCAGGCTCTCCCTTCCTGCTCTGTGGTTGTGAGGACATCTGCCTGAAAGCACTGACTATCTCCTGCTGCTTTATCACTACCTGAAGCCACAGGGTAGTGGTAGCCATGGCAACCCCTTAGGTATTGCTAACCTGGGGTTATAAACTCTCAGGTAGGAAAAGGGAGACACATACATTGAACCAAAAGAAATCTATGGAGAAAAAAATGACTTCAAATATTCTACTCCCCTCAACTCCAGACCTCAGTAGATTGTAAATCGGCAGCAAGGAGGAAAGGGGAGGGAACACTGTTTATTAAACATCTCTTGTACACCAGATCCTGTGCTAAGGGCTTACTTTGATTTTTTCATGTAATATGGAAAATCATCTAGTGAGGCAGTGAAGAAGGTGTGATTAGTACCCTCCATTGCTTACACACGAACTCAAGTAACAAGTTGTTAGGTTAAGTGGCCCAAGGCTACAAATTTGGTTGAGTGGTAAAAATGGAATTTACACCAGCTCCATCAGATTGTGTCTGTACCTTAAGTTTGGTTTGCAGTTCATGAACATTTCCGCTGTGATACTTCATTTTACCAACTGTCATTCCTCCACCCAGGTGGAATCCCCTGTCAGTAAACTCTTCGTCCCTGCGGGCTCCCCTCTTAGGACTAGTCTGGATCTCTGTAGTGTCACGGCCATACCAGTCCCATGCCCAAGAGGGAATATAAGAGCCCCCTATTTGGTCCTGCGATGGATGTCTAAGGACATCCATATCCACTGAAAGAAAATTAAAAAAAAAATCTTTATATATGAGGAAAAGAAAGGGAGACTCAAGAGCTTGATCCAAATTGATAACCAAAATACCAGAGTTAAAATTATTGAGTGTCAACTTTTGGCTTCATTGTGGTAAGGGTCCAAATAGCACGACTGGGAAGTGAGAAAGACCATAAGGAGCCAAAAAGGGGACATGTGTGGCGACTCCATCTTCACCTTTTCCTCTTTCTTACTGAAATCATGCCTTTTGGTATCTGGAGACGTCTAGAATGAAACCGTTCTGTACAGTGGGACTATAGGACATTTTGCTTTTTTTTGTGTTACTCTGAATTTCCTTAAGTGTTTATAATTATTATATATTGCTTTTATAATTGTGGATAAATGTTAAGAAAATATTGAATTTTTACTAAAAATACAGCATGCATGCAGACACTCACGCGCACAGTGACACGTTCAGCAGACCAGACGCATGATTAGTGTCAGTTTAAATAGCTGGCAGGAGCGGCTTGACGGGTATTTTAATGAGTTGGTACTGAGCTCCTTATTAACATTGGCCACACTGATGTGATTTCATTGTGATTTAGTTGCAGGATCCAGAGACATAAGGGCTGATTCTGGAACTTGGCACATTCAGTATCTCCTTTCCCCGTGGGATGCTGTATGAGGCAGTTGGGGTTTCTGAATCCATCACTTCAGAAGGGCTTGTTCCAGAACAGAACAAAGCTCAGGACTAAAGGTACTTCTTGTTCTGGGGTCATTGGGAGCTTCACTTTGGAGAACATTTGCACCATGTAGCTCTAGAAATGGAAAAAAAAAAAATACACACACACACACACACACTCAACATGCATTGTCTTCATTTACCATGTCTGTGCTGCTCTGTGTTTTAAAATCAAAAGTCCAAATGTTAAGCAGTGTCTTTCTGTCAGTATGAAACAAGGGACTATCACACCAATGAGGTTTGCTGTCTATGCCCCAGCCGTTCTGCTTAAGGTAATGCTACTGGACAACAAACTGGCAAAATGAAAACCGTAACTGTAACCCTAACCCAATCCTAACCCTAACCAGTATTTGATCAGTCTTGGTATTCTCAGTTGTGCTTAGTGTCAGTAATTGTTTCTAACCTCAAAATTTTAAGTTTTCCCCATCCATTCTCTGTATCAGCCCTTGTCATTTTTATCCTATGCTGTGATATTGGGAATAACTTTACTTAAAAAATTAAAATCATAAGCATTGTTTTAAAGGTGACGTGTTAAACCCTACATTTGCCTTCATTGACTCAGTGGCCCTGATCATCTCTGGTTTCTAGAGCCCTGATTCCTTTCTCAAATCAGCATAGCCTCACAGCACTTTTGATAGGATGTTTGAAAATAGCATTGGTCCCATAGGACTGCAGCCTCAAGACTGCAATGCTGAGCTCTCCTTTCCTAAATCATTTGCTCCTCTTTCTGTTCATTATTGTCCCCTTTTGCTACCTTTCCACACTGGATGTGAAGACAAACATGGCAGCTTTAACCTAAAGTAAACACCTTTTAGTGAATGTCCTTGCGCTTTAGAGTCTAGAATCAAAGAATATTAAGGAAGAGTTTGGAGGGAACTATTCAGGGCTCACAACTCCACAGCCAGAGTTTAGACCCAGTGGTAAAATAGGAACAGCAGGGAAATATAGGTACAGATGAAGAATCAGGGAAAAATCCAGAGGCTTGGGGAGGTCTCACACAGTGGGAACTATGTGGGCAGCACATAGAGGACAATGGTATATACATCCATGGAAGGTTCTAGCAATGTTTTGCAATCCGTTTAGCCCCAGACAGAATGCAATATGAACAGACAAGCCTTAAGGGGCTTAAGGGATACATGTGCAAGTAATTAACATATTGCATCTCAATTTCTAATTAACCCTATTAGCCAGGTCTGTGAAAATGGATTTGGGAATCTTTGAATATTTTTGCTTTGCTAGTAAATACATGCTAAATTTTGACAGTAAGAGGGTGACAGAGAGTGATTGCAGTGGAAAGAAAAGTTTTGCTTCCTGGTTCCTGGGTCCTCCTTGGGCAGACTCCTGGGGAGCGTGTGGCTTCTCAAATCTGGCTCCTGTCTCTCCCAGGATGCCCCTAGCTATGGGTACAGTTTCTCCAGTGTCTGAGCGGACAGCAACACTTGAGCTCCCTCTCGAATACTCCTCATGTAGTTATGTAGAAGAGTGCCTCTAAAGAGACCTCTCCCTATGAACAGTTTTCTGGAAAGTTTTAGAGGGTAGAATTCCAGAAAGTTGTTTAGATATATCAGTCTTACTCTATAATTCAAAATTTGGATAAAAGTAAATATAGTAAAAGTAAATTCAATTTTTCTGTATGGGATCAAGTCATGGCGTTTACTTTTGAGAAAAAAAAATGGAGATGTGTAAGAGAATAGACTCCTAGAACATCTGAGCTAGGAGGAGATCATTTATTCCAATGACTTCATTTTGTAATGAGGAACTAAGATGAAGTGGCTTTTACTAGGATGAAATGAGGTCAAGGCCTCCAAACTCATCATGTGTTCTTTAGGGAAGTTACTTGAATTCTCTAGGTATTTCTAAAATGCAGCCAGGAATAAGAACCATAGATCTAGATGGTTCTAGAAGAACCATAGATCTAGATGGAAACAGTGATCAAACTGTTCACTGGTGTAGAAAAAGTGTATGTGCAAAGGAATTTTGTGCATCCCATTTCTTTAAGGTCCAGTCCACCTAGTTCTCACTTCTTTATATGGGCCACTTTCCCTAGGCTTCAGTGATCAGGAGCTATCTGTTAGGAGGAAGATTATAGTGATGATAACAAAGAATAATCTTTGATGCCTACCTTGTCATCGAAGTCACTAGGACTCCATCCCCCAACCTCCTCATAATCTGTAGGCTCCCAAGGTGACCCCATTGGCTTCTGAGCAGCCATAACATCTGTGCCTCACCATCACTATGATTAGCACCTTCTTTCCACCTTTGTTGCACCAAGGCTCACAGTAGAGCCTCTGATTACTTCGTTGATGTCATGTTCATGACCATGCCAGTGGTTTCTGTTCTGGTCACATGGCTCAAGTGCGTTGGTATTTTCCTAGTAGGTCTTGGTTCTACTCTAGTAGTCCCCATGCTGAACTAGGGAATATGTGCTGCTTTGGCTGGTGTTAAGTTCCTTTATTTGGAAATCAACCCCAGGCTTCTAAAACACAGCTGCTTATTTGATTTCATACCCTATGCATCAGTGGTCCAGATTTTTTAACTTTAAACTTTAGTAAAATTTAAAAGGTGCTTTTGGGGGTGCCTGGGTGGCTCAGTTGGTTAAGCATCCAACTTCTTATTTCAGCTCAGGTCATGATCTCAGGATTGTGAGATGGAACTCTGTGTTGGGCTTTGCATTGGATGCAGAGCCTGCTAAGGATTCTCTCTCTCTCAAAAAAATACAAGGTACTTTTAGACTGGGCTACTTTTTACTGGGCTAAGTCAAGATACACAAAAAAACCCACTAATATTACTAATATTACCAGCTTTTCATAAAAGATATTTGATCTCCAGAATATAGAAAGGATGTGATATTTAAATGAAGAAGATTTTTTTAAATTTCATAAAATGTATTTTATAAGAAGTAACTACACAATACTTTTTTTTCATTTTTACACAAATAATGACAAATGGACTCTGGTCCATGATGTATGCGTCTCTAGGAATGCATAAGGCTTTTGGTTGGAAGATTATTTATACAGAAATTTTACATATACCTTCATGTTTCACTTCATAATTCATTTCCTTATGATTCCTAGCCAAAGATCCTCAGTTTAGCTGGGGACCTCCCATGAACAAGAGTGTTCTATAGATTCCTCTCAGTGTTAAAGATGGTCAGGCTTTCTCAATTTATTGGGACATGTTTTAGTTTCATTCTTTGGTTATAAGGAACAGGTCACCTGCTTTATTTCCCAAAAGAGGATGTTGATTTTAAGTAAGCATGTGTACTGAAACTGGTATTGACCTGGAAATCATAAGCTCTCTTTATTTCATGGGACCTTACTCATGATCTTTGTACATAAAAAAAAATACGAGATCAAAGAAAACTTTGAGGATAAAGATGAAAAAATATGTTTACTTTAAATGGTTGCCACAGAGAAATTCCAGTCTTCAGGAGACCTGGGTTCTCTGAATAAAAAGTACAGTGAGATTGTAATGGAAAAGAAATTTGCAAATAGTCTGATCATTGGTAGCAAAACACAAGTTGTCTCTTATTATAATCTACAATATTGGTAGATTGTACCAATACCAATATTGGTATGCAATATTGGTATAATCTACAAATTGTGTAATACAAGATTGTATAATCTACAAATTATAATACAACAAGGGTTGGTATATGTTTGTGGATATTAGTATTGCGAGAGTCTGAGATAAAGTTGTTTTCATTATGGGATCAGAAATATACAGGAAGGGCTCAAGACAGTATTTATTTTTGGGAATAGGTGTAAATAGGGTGTTGGATTTTGCAGTTCGTCTCTTAATGCCAAGTTTTTATACATATGATGTACAAGATTACAATAAATAGTAAGTATACTTAGTCATATGGAAACAGGGCAAGGTGTTAGTCTTGCTTTGTCATCTTTCTGTATGGATCTCCCTCACCATGAAGTATTTCATTATTACTTATTTCAAATTCCTGGAAGCTGACTCTAGTTGACCACATTCACTTTTTCATGTCAAGTCATGAATCACTATCCAGCCTGTTATCTTACTGCCTGTGGACAGAGTGCTCATCTTTGGTTCAAATAGTTGTAAAGATTGGAGATCATGGGTCGGAGAGAGGACACAATGGCTGAAGGACCGGCAGATTCTTCTAGAAGGGAGTGTGGGCAGGCAAGTAGCATAAATACCAGGTTCTAGTGCAGGCAGCCTTCGACCTTCACAGACATTAGCCTAAACTCACTCAGTCTTTAGCAGTCCACAAGATCCATTACCCCTCAAGCAAATAGAAAATCTGTTAACCTACCCCACTCTCCTGCCTAGGCATTTCCAGAGGCCCATGGAGGGAAGGGGAAGGTTGGTGAAAGAAATGAGGTCAGGAAAGTCTAGTTTGGATGTGCACAGGGGGAAATGGATTAGATTTGCTTGACCTGTTACATTAGAAGAACTTATAACTGCTTCTTTTTCCTTAAAGATATTCTGGGTAATCTAGGCTAATTAACATAGTGATTGGTAATCTTTGAAGCAAAGAAGAACTAAGTAAATAAGATTTTCAAAGTATATATAATTTGAGATGGATGTACTAATGATGTGGTATCTGTTCATGAATGTGTTTATAGTTGCTGCAAATATTTTTTTATGCTTTTCTAATTAGGATAATACTTATTTTATAAGGCATCACAACAAGGGCTCTGCCTTAAAGACACCTTTGGTGGTTGCTGAAACTAGTTGCCATAATGTCCCACTGATGAAATTTGTGCAAACTCTTTGTTGAAAATTTTAGTGAGTTCAGAGAAAAAAGAACTAAGTCTTGTGGAGTTTATAGAGGTACTGAAGAAAGAAAATTGCAGTAATGTTACTAATAGTGTAATGAAAGTCATAGGTCACAAGTGTTCACTGTGATGGGGAAAAATGTGGTGTGGTTCCAAGAAATAAAACAAATCATGAGACTGACAGTGAAGGAAGCTGAGTTTTGGACCTACGGTGTAACTAGATAGCTGTATGAACTTGGACAAGACATTTATCCTGAGTTTCCATTTCACAAGCATTGAAAACACAAACAAAATCTCATTCATGTTGAACACACTATATAAAGAATATTGCCCTTCTTTCTGAAAGGAGAGTGAAGTAAAAAGCTTAGGAAATAGACAACAAATGGGAAAATCACTGAACAATGAATTGGAGAATAAAAGAATGAGAGAGAAACAGAAGCGAGAGAGAAATAAGGAGAGCAAGATCTCAGACCTTATATGTGTGTGACTTCCTCCCAAAATGAGAATTTCAAAGCCAAGGCCACCAATCATGGTAGAGGTCCAGGCTCCTTCATGTGTTAGCTTTGTGACCACAACCAAATTCCATCAATGCCCCAGAGGCCTCAGTCCCCCTCATGCACAAAATAAAAAAGTATTAGATGAGATGATTGAAAGCTACCTTCCCGATTCACGACTTCGCTTTATATAACTGTAAAAGGGAAGATTTCATTTTATTTGCTTGAAACTGCCAGTACCAACTGTGCCCCTGCCTTCCTGAGATGCCAGGAAACCCAAAACGCTTTCATGACATGAATATGCTCATGGATATCCTTCAGTACCTTGTGTGAGCTCATCATTAATAAATTATCAAAACTGCAATTTCTGTGATTTCTCTGTTTGCTTAACAGAGGAATGCATTTGCCAGGAAGGCACTGCCCGGACCTGGACATTTGGTAAACTCAGCAGGGTGCACCCCAGCTCGCCACGACCAAAGCTAGACCTTGCCCTAGCCGTGTCTGGCTTAGGTTTTAAAGCAAGTTCAGCGGAATCACATGGCTGTGCCTCTAGAGCTTTGGTGACTTTTGTGCCATATGGAAGGTCTTCCTCGTTGTTTCTAGGGCCTGGGGCAGGCCAGCGGACTGTGCATCAGCCTCAGTGCTGAGACAGCAATTTGGCACTCACAGTCAGATCTGGCTTAGCCTTCAGCAAATATCATCTGCCCTGCTGTTGAGTTTTATGGGGGCTACACCTCCACGAGGCGATGCTGTTTAAATATCTAACACACTTCTTATATAGCAACATGGTAGAAGGGAATGGGAGTGCGTATTAGGGAAACTGACGGGGTTCGAATCTCAGTCAATCTCTCATGAGCTGAGGGATCATGAATTAATCTCTAGATTTCTCTGAAGCTCTCTCTTCCTAATGATAAATGCTCAATTTGCCCCCTTCTGCAACTTTAATTCTCCCTCACCATGTAATAACGCCTTTACAGGTTGCAGGGAACGGGAGGTGGACCTCTCTGGGGAGTCATTCTTCTGCCTGCCAGAAGAAGTAATTACTTTCCGATGATGTACGCTGGGCTAAGGGCACTGGGGACGGGGGAGAGTTTAAGGTGGCCGTTCCTGCAGGTGAGACTGTCAAAGACTTGTGCAGGGGAATGCGGGTAGTTTAATGAGGAAGCTTGCCCAGGGGTTAGAGACAGGGAAGTAGCTAGAGATGAAGCTGGAGCAACCAAATGAGGGCCAGAGCATTTTCAGGTGGTAGGAAGCCATCAACTGCTCCTGGAGTGATCCATGAAACAGGCATGTTACCGGTGTTGGAAGAAAACCGTAAGAGGGTGGTTTCGAGGAAGAACAAGAGGCATGGATGTGTGGGCAGGAAGTATTGGAAGAATTTCACGTTAAAAGAGAGTAAGACACCGTGATGGAAAGGGAGACAAGATAAAGAATTTAACTTTCTTTTTTTTATTTTTTTTATTTATTGAAGACACAGCTGACGCTAGTGGCTAGATGCATGTCTGGATGAAAATAACTGTAATTTCCAGTTTAGGGGCCTGAGTAAATTGTGACCCTGTCTCCCTAGTCCTCACTCTAAGTACTCCCTCCACACTTCCTCAGGTAACTAGCTACTGGGCAGCATGACTGAGATTTCCAGGACAAGGCACTGAAGCCGGGAGTGAGGGACTGGGAGCGGGGAGGCTGTGTGGGCAGGGCCACACGGGTGGCTGGAGCAGTCAGAGCTGTCCTCAGCTCCCACCACGTCTCCTCTCTCAGACGTCCTGCCAAGACTGCCTGTTTCCTGGGTTAAATCTTTAAAGTAACACACTGTCTTTTGACACGTCAGCATGTGTGGCTAAATGCTCACTGCATTCTCCATTAGCGCTATGCCCCTGTCAAATAAAAGCTAACATTAATTTTTCAAGGGTAATAACTTTGGAGTTTGCAGATGTGGCACCGGTGGTCTTTAGCTGGGGGTGCAGTCACGACATACTGCAGACCAAGTGCTTAAGCAACAGAAATTTATTTCTTTCCATTCTGGAGGCTGGAAAGGCCAAGATCAAGGTACCGGTAAGATAGGTTTCATTCTGAGGCCTCTTGGGTTGGTGGTAGCTTCCATTTTGTTGGGTGCTCTCATGACTTCTTCTTGGTGAATGCACCAGGGGAAAGAGAGTAAGGTATCAGGTGTCTCTTCTCATTAGGGCACTAATCCCATCATGAGGACCCTACCTTTATGATCTCATCTAACTGTGATGGCCTCCTCAAGGCCTCATTTTCAAATAGCATCGCCCTGGGGGCTAGGGCTTCAATGTATAACCTTGTTGGGGGAGGTGGGTGAGACGCAAACATACTGTCTGTGACAGTTACATTACTTTTTTCTTTAGCTCAGAAATTCAAGGAAAGCTGCCTTCTTGTTCCTACTCCCTTCCCAGGTGTACCCCCACAATTTATTGCTCTGTCACGGCCAGCCGGTTGCCTGTGAGGGAATATTCATAGATGACCTTTCTATGTACAAGGCTCTTTCATAGGATCATGAAGCTTTGATCAGAACTCTGTGCCTACTCAGTTATCTTTGTGATCAACTGGTCCATCAACCCTCCGGGAGAGCCAGAACATTTCTGGTCTTATCAGCTGTGTGTGAGGCCTCATGCACCTGCTGAGCTTCCTCGCAATAACTTGTAGCTGAAATGTAGGTTCTGCATGGATTTTCTTGTTGCAATACTTGCTTGGGCTTCTGGGATAACATCAGAGAGAGAAACCATTCTGGTTTTCAGAAATTACGTTCATGTCGTGATGTCCTTGGATAGAGAGTGGAAGGTTCCTGGAAAGGCACCGTTGAGGGGGCTTCTGCCATCATCCTAACCCACATTCCTTAATAAGTGACCGTGGAATTATCAGGAAAGGTATAGCAGCTGTAACTATGCTCCCCTTCAGAGAGACTGATGTGAGTCCTGTCCTCCTGATGTATGTGGGCATTTTATGGTCTCTCGCCCTCTGATGAGTCGTAAGTGTCAGACACATCTGGATTTTGGAAACGGTAAGTCTTCCTCCAGTACCCAGAATTCCTGCGTCCAAATCATAATCTTTTGTAAATCCCACATAATTTACATTTTAGAGTACATCTTTTTGTACCTTGTGATGCTATTAAAACAACCCTTCCACGGGTAAGCTACCAGAGACTCTTTTGGGACTGAAGAAGAATGCAGGATAATAGATGTAATTTACACGGGGTGAGGATCCTGCGCAGTGACTGACACAGTCATTGGTCCACGCCGGTCTCCTTTCCCTCTAGTGGTGTTACCCATTTTTCATTCAGCCAAATCTTCTGTCAATTGCCACATGGAAAATAAAGTTAAACGATTTCTTAGTAAAGCAGGCATTCCTTTTTTTTTCCCCCTGTACCTTGACTACTGATCCATTAGTATGGATTCACCCAAAAATCTCTCTTTTTCCCTGGACATCACTTAGCTCTCTGGCCCAGTAATACTAAATACAGTCTAGTAAATACAAGATAAGAAATTCTCCCACTTTACTTTCAAAGGCAGCCTCTGCTGTAGGTATTTTTGTCTGTATCTGTCTTTTGCAAAATTGGCTCAGAGAGGCCAACTAATTTGTCAAGGTCACACAGCTTCTTCTATGTTGAAGCCTCCCTGGTTCAGTTTACAATTGGCTCAGAGAGGCCAACTAACTTGTCAAGGTCACACAGCTTTTTCTATGTTGAAGCCTCCCTGGTTCAGCTTACAAGTAAAATAGCTACCATTCAAGATTGCTCTCTAATACTTACTATTTTAACAGCCACCTTTTCAAGGTGGTCCAAATGACTCACATGACACCCAGGGAAATCAAATACTGCCTCAGTCCCGAGCCAATGGAAAGAAAGGTGACAGGTGGTACATGGATTTTATAAACTGTGGGCGGGCATAGATTAAAGTCATTGATCAACATCATAGAATAAGTCCGTTGGTTGCCTTTGCAATGAGGGAAGAGGAATTTGCCTTTCTTATTTTCAGGACAATAATTGTCCTGCTGTCAGGATGCTGTCGCGGCCCTCATGCTGATTTATATGCTGAAGCAGTAGGACTCTCCGGCAGGCTCTCTGCAAAGCAGAGGGGTACCTTCCATGTATCCACCTTTGGAAGGGAGCTAATTCTACCAAGTTAGCTGTGATTTATGGCCCTGAGTCCATGCTGTGTTTCTGACAAACCACATCCTGAGAACAACAAGGAAGGAGGAGTTGAAGAAGCAGGTGCGTAAGAAGGGTATATAGATGCTGTTGCACTTGGAATACGTGATCTGTGCCCCTAATAAGGGCTGCCTGGAACAGAGCAATTAGGAAAAGGCCCCAGGCCACATCTGGCTGCCCAGTTGTGATACCAAGTAAAAAGACCCCAAGTTTGAGCTCACTGAGAAGACCAGGTCATTAGCTGATCCCATCGTTGCTGTAGGTGTGTTCTGTGCAGTGATCCACATCTCAGGAGGAAATTGTCTGCTCCAGGTGCATGTGTCATTGGCTACTTACCGTGTACATCCTTGACCAGCTTTGCCTTCAGCTTTGACTTCACCGATTAAGACAAAAACAAACAAATTAAAGAGGTTTTTCATCATACACTGCAGCAAGGAGACTGTAGAAAATACACAGGACCATCTATTATTTGAATCCTGGCCCCTTGGCTTCCTTAGCAATATGAATCTGGCGATTGCCTGCAATATCTGTGCCTCCATTTATCTGTAAAGCACAGATGGTTGTAATGATTAGGAGAGAAAGTAATAGAGCACATGCCACCTGCTTTCCTTTTAGGACTCGCAGTTATATAATTCTCCTCCTCAAGTGCCAGGTACAAAGCTAATTTCTCTGGTGTTTCTCCCCAAACCCTCAGCCCAGCATAGTGATTGCCACGGAGTTGAAACTCAATGTATATTACATGTGAAGTAATCACTGATGTCATTACTTGGTAATGACATCATTACCAAGGACTTGGTTACTCCTATTCAAGGTTAGAGCTGATCAACTTCCATCATAGGAATTAGGACTAGTAGGAGACAAGAAAGATGTGATTATTTAATAAACACTCTGCAGCATAATGTAGTCAAAGAAACCCATCCATCAAAACCCAGCTCCAATAAACCATGAAATTTGGGATAAACCCATATCACTTCTCTCCAAGTCTGTGCTCTCACCTAAAATAATGATATCTGTCCTATAGTTGTGTAGTAATGTAGGCAGCAAATAATTATTAACTACTAAGGGGTAGTATTGGTATCTTTTGTTCTTTTTAATATCACTATTAGGACCATTATTACTAAATACCAGGAATGAAGCTAAGCATTTATTTTTTTTTTTACATTGTTCCTTGAGTTCCATTGATGACCATCAGCTCTTGACTATGAAGTAGGTTAGTTTTTATTGGAAGGATTTTCTAAATCTTCATGGCAACCATTCATCTAACCTTTATAAGAATGATCAAGCCACTGCCTTATCCCAGGCGGTGTTCTCAGATCTGGAGTGCAATGGTACACAATACTGATGATAATACCAAACTTCATCGAATGGCTTGTGTGCTAGGCATCATGATGAGTGCTTTATGTTTTTTTACTCATTTAATCCTAACAATAGCCCTATGAGTTAAATGTTATATTCTTATCCCAACTTTACAAAAAAGGGTGAAAAAAATCCAGTAAATTGAGTAACTTGCCCAGGGTCAGGCAGCTAACCAGTGTTCGTGCCAGAATTATCACGCAGGCAGTTGGGCTAATGGGTCTGTGCTCTTAAGCACTATATTTGTCCTCATGGAGCTACACGTGAGGGCAGAAGATAAACAACAAGCAAGTTGACAAATGCATACAATGTAAAATTTCAGGGGTCATCAAATATCAGTAGAAAATTAAATAAGAGTTTAGAGAGGGGAAGATGAATCTTGTCATCTTGATAGTGAATTTACCTATGAGGAAGGGCTAGTTGCCAACAAATTTGAATAATGAAAATTCAAAGCCATGTGTAGACCCAAGGGCACAATTTCTCAGGCAGCATGAACAGGAAGTGGATCAGTATGTTTGAAGGACAGCAGGAAGGTCACTATGCCAAGCATGGTGAAAACGCAGTACTGAGATTTGCTCTTGTGACAAAAACAAACCCAGTGGCTTGCAGAATTGAACGTGAATTCCTTGCTCATATTACATATTGGTGGCTGCCTCTGTTTGAATGCTGCCTTCATGGAGAGTGAGAGGAGCAAGCACTACCAGACTCTTGCTGCAAAGTACTATGACTTCTGCTCAGTGTCTCCTGGTCCAGGAGTGCCTTGTGGCCAAGCTTAGCAGTGGTGTGGGTGGTGATGTTTCTTGGCAAGCCCCGTGGCACAGGCAGAGGTGAGGTCCGAGGGGGATAGTTACTGTCCTGAGACCCAGCAGAGAGTTTCTCTAAGGTTCAGCACATCTGATCCCAGAGTAATGTAAGTCTTCCTTGAGCATTGGAGAAGCCGGTTCCTTGACCCTAATCTGTGTTGATGCCAGTCTTGGAGAGCTCTTGAGCCTGGGTCCTCAAGGGAGCTTGGGAGCTCCTCAGATAAAGGGCTTCCAATGTGGTCACACCCCTGGTTTTCTGTTCCAGGAAGAGGTGGTCCAATGGATGGGTTCTACTTCCCTGTGAATGATGGAAGATGTGGGGTGTGAATGGGAGAGAATATGCTTCGAATCCAATGTAAACTGGGGCATTTCAATTCTAGCCCAGGTGTTAAAGGCAAATGACTTAATGTTGGGGAGGCTCGTGCTTCTCATGCATAAAATGGAGGCTTCATACCCACCTCCTACATGATCGTAGAGAGGCAAACACTAGGGTTCACAGTACTAGGCACACAATGTGTGACACTGGGTTTTCCTTTCTGATGAGTAAGTTTTCCTTTCTCTCAGGGAGGGACATCATTAGCATTGATGATTTAATTTCACAAAGGGTTAAGGAATTGACAGAGACGAACAAGACAGAGGTGGTTGTGCTGTCCTGGGGGTATTTAGGGACAGCATGTGTCATGCAAGTCTTGCTCTCACGTGGCGTTGGCTGTGATTCCTCCTTTTGTTATACTACACAAAGGGAATGACTCTGCCATTTTTCCACTGGCAGGGCATCCCAGGATTGACACAACTTTCCTATAAATCAAAATGACCAAAAAGAGATCTAGAGAGAGGCAGAACTATCCTTACAATGAAATGCCTGCAAGATTTTGCAATAGAAACCTCAGAGGTTACTGGCCCTGTTCCTATTAGATCCTCACCAGCCTGGCCACCTAATACCATCTTTCAATTTTCTTAACGTCCTAGAACCTGGCCAAGGGCTGCAGTAACCTCTGCAGATGGAGAAATGTTGGCAGAACGGGTATCAGAAAGGACAGAATTGCCACTACAGTAAAGGAAACTGCTCTGCTGTGGAGGAAAACAAAACATTATAAAAGGAAGAGGTTCAAATGGCTTTCTCAAACCTCCATCCCTCCCTCCCCCCAACCAGGCTTTAAGAGATGTGAAAATGAAAGCCGGTGAAATTATCCAGTGAAGGGGGCAGAGACTATTGATCCAGAAGAGAGAGGAGAAAAAAACGTGAGGCGATGAAGTCACATTAGCAAAAGCTCTGGTATAAAACAAGAGAACAGGGCAATTTTAGGAGTCCAGAGGAAGAAGGAAGATAATGAAAGATAATGAATGGCTTTTACTTCACAGGGAAGAGGAAAGGAAAAAAAGTAGCTAGAAAAGGATGGGGAAGGGTGGAGGGCAATGTGGACGCTGTTAGCTGAAAAACCTCCCTTTTCCGTGGCTCCCTAGCTGGTTGGGGCAAGGTTTCCAGGAGCCAAGGAAATGTTCGGATTTAATAGTAAAGCTGACACCAATCAAAACTCCTATCGACCTCTGATTACCTATGTGAGGCAGGCTCGATTATTTGCCCCTGTTACATTTTCGTTTCCATATTTAAATACTGAGTATTCTCTTATCTGTTTAATCCATTTATTGGGAGCTTGCTTTGTACTAGGAAGCGTGTTAGGAACCATAATAGTACCTAACTCATAAGAGTAACAAAGACTGAAAGACCTAGCATTCCTCTACACAGACGCAGAATGATAGCTGAGTCATAAGTGTTTCCTGCGTGCTGAGCAGTGTTATGATTACCTAATGGGTATAACCTGCTTTTGTGAAAGGAAGAGGCTCAGTAATCAGCCCAAGATCATGTGGTTAATCAAGGAACTGAGATTTGAAAGGAGGCAATCTGGAGGGGTGCCGGGGTGGCTTGGTCAGTTAAGCATCACACTCTTTGCTTTGGCTCAGCTCATGATCTGGGGGTCGTGAGATCAAGTCCCTCAGCATGGAGTCTGCTTGGGATTCTCCATCTTCCTCTCCCCTGTCCCTCCCCCTGCTCACACACGTGCTCTCTTGCTCTTTTTTTTTTTTTTTTTAAAGATTTTATTTATTTATTTGACAGAGAGGAGAGAGATCACAAGTAGGCAGAGAGGCAGGCAGAGGGAGAGGAGGAAGCAGGCTCCCCACCAAGCAGAGAGCCCGACGCGGGGCTCAATCCCAGGACCCTGAGATCATGACCCGAGCCAAAGGCAGAGGCTTAAACCACCCCCACCATGTGACTGATACCACCACATCCCGCTCACTTGCTCTCTTAAATAAATAACTATATATAATCATATCTATCTATCTATCTATCTATCTATCTATCTATCTATCTATCTATCTATCTATCTATCTATCTTTAAAGGGCAATCTGGCTCCCGAGTCTGCATTCTTAACCACTCTGCCATAAACTCCCTATGACTGAACATAGAAGTAAGACTTTAGGCTCAGAATTGTCAACAATAGCTTAGCAAGCCTTAGCTTTTGTATTTATTATCATCTGACTGTGGTGTATAAAGTAGTCAATATGTACCAGATCTTAGTATCAGATAGCTTATCCCAGAATTCAAAGTCAGACCACTGTTTCTCAATGGGGACACAGAGAAGACGCATAACACCTGACTTCCCTCTAAATATATAAAAATAATTGGGAGGAAAAAAACATATATCTGAGCTTGAAAGCAAGAAAAGGAAGTACATACAAAGGGAACTCAAATCCATAATAGTAATCACAAAATGAAGCTTTGCTGTGTACAGAAGTTAAGAGGCTGGGGGTTTCGATGCCTAATGAAGACCACTCTGTTTATAGGCAGGAGCTGGAAACAAGTTTCCTTCTTAAAAGCAGAAACCTGGATGTAACTACTGATGAGTGCAAGAGGACACAAAAATCTCACCACAGGGAACCCAACAGGGAAATAAGCAATCTGCCCTGGGGCCGTAACTAGAGAAGACCCCTACAAATATTGGAACATGAACAATGTACTATATGTCCTGGGAGGGGATGGGTCAAATTTCTATGTTACTAGGAGGAGGAATTGACATAAAAATTATCCCTGAGTTTGCTAAACCTGTAGGGTCCCAACAGAGGCAAATGTGGAATTTCTTCAAACCTAGCACTCAAAAAACTGAGTAGCCCTCCTCCCCTTTTTGGGTACAAATGAAACATTCTCAAAATTGATTACACAAAAGCAATAAAAATAAAAATCAATAGCAAAAATCACCATACCTTTAGAAACTACAGAACTTCCAGAATATTAACAGGTGAAATAAAAAATGGAATTACGGAATATTTAAAATTAACATTGAAAGCACAATATTTCAAAACATGAGGAATAGATCTAAGATTATTCTTAGAGGAAAATTGGTATCTTACGTGCATGAATTAGAAAGCTTTAGGCATACACCTACAGTTCATGGCTCTGTGAGGCAATCTCGTGTTTTGAAGTCTATTTGGGTGTGGGCAGCAAAGCAACAGCCCCCCTGCCCCCTGCTGCCCCCTGCCCTCAGCGTGCTGGTGGGGATAGCGCGGGGTCTTTACCACCAAAGTGTGCTGCTTGTGCCCTCTGGAGTGCAGCCACCATGGTCTGCAGGGCACTGGACCCCAAGGAGCCACACCTGAGGGGGATGAAGGGTGGATCCCTCCAGGTCAGGCAGCGGTGAATGAATCTGCCACTGAATCTATTGTCAACCTGACCCTTGCACTTTGGGCCCAGGAGGGGCTTGGCAGCCCTGATGATCTCTGACTGGCCCTTAGGACCTATTCTTCCATTGTTCGTGGCTCCTATTAGGATGGCTGATGAATCACCAAATCAGGTAGTCCTTGGGCTACACCTTTAGTGATCTCTCCGGAACCTGCTTTTTCACTCTTTGCAACATAGGCTGAGAGGTTTCCAAATCTTACATAATGGTTCCTTTTCACTCGACAGTCCCACCTTTAAGTCCTTTTTTTTTTTCTTCTCAAATTTTACAATAAGCAGTTAGAAGTAGCCAGGCCACTCCCTCAGTACTTTGTTTAAAGATTTCCTCAGCCAAATATCCAATTTCATCAGTCACAAGTTCTCGTTTGCACAAAACACCACCACGTGGACCCCATTTATTCGTGTTCTTTGCCACTTTGACAAGGATTGCCTTTCCGTCACTGGTCCAGAGCACACCTCTCTATTTTCCACCTGTGATCTCATCAGAATGACTTCTATCTTCTGCGTTCTTATAGACTGTTTATTCAGGATGACTTAGGTTTTCTGAGAAGCTTGAGGCTTTCTCGAAAGCTCGCCTCTTTTCTTTCTGAGCTTTTTACCAGATGGTAGCTCAAGGGTCCATTCATAAATGGTAAGCTTTTCCTGGCGTGCACTTTACAAGTCTTCCAGCCTCTCCCCATCACCAGTCTGTGAAACGTTGACATGGCTCAAGCCGTTTTAAAACAGTTAGTCCACCGTAGATGAACAGTCTTGCCAGGCCTTGTTTGAACTGGGCCAAAACCTTTGGAAGGGGCAAAACAGCAGTTGTTTCACAAGCAATTGCTCCTAAAATTCAACAGGGTAGTGGGCATCTTGATCATAAGATTGTGGCTTGCGGACTTTCTGCAAACAGAGATAACTAATGCATCCCAGGAATATTTTGTTGTTTACCACCAATACAAACGATCGTCCATCAGTGTGTAATAAAAAGTGTCTTGGCCTGTTAGTACCAATTGACAATATTTTTTTCTTTTTTCTGAGCAGTGCAATCGCCTCCATCCTTTGGCTCATAAAACCCCTTTGCTTTTGGCCTAGTGGGAACACTATTTGGGTATTTACGTGAATCTGTGCTCCCTAAATTGCAATTCTTGGATCCCAAATAAACATGCCTTTCTCTCATTGTGGCTCTTTATTTTCAGGATTACCTATCCCAAAGCTGCTTTCATATTTCTGGATAGTTGTTACAGCAGCACCCCGATCTGGGTACCAATTTCTGTCTGAGTCTCTTCCAGCTACTATAACAAAGATACTCTAGCCGGGTGTGTGTGGGGAGTATAAACAGAAATTTGCTTGTCACAGTTTTGGGGGCTGGAAAGTCCAAAATCAAGGTGCCAGCAGAGTTGGTGTCATGAGAGCCTGCTTCCTGGTTCGTAGATGGCTGTTTTCTTTCTGCGTCCTTTCGTGGTTGGAGGAGGCTCGGGAATTCTCTGGAATCTCTTTTATAAGGATACTAATCCTATTCAGGACTCCATCTTCATAACCTAATCAGCTCCCAAAGCCCCACCTCCTAATACCGTCACAAAGGAGGATAGGATTTTAATATGCAAATGCAGGGTGGGGGGTGGGAGGCCTTGAGTTGCAGCACTATGGTGTAGGAAGTATTCTCTATTATGTTGACACCTTGCAATTTTGAAGTTTACCTCTTAGGGCCATCAGTATTTTAGAGCAGCCATCATGACTTCAATGTGAGTAGGTAGCATTGGGGAAGCAGATGGGGAAGGAGGATGACTGTAAATTCATAGAATAATCAGAGGTGATCTTAAAGATAGAACAGAGGCCTTCAACCAGTAACATAGTTGGTAGATTCCATAATCATTGAAGGATCTATTTAATGCCTTTATGATGTTTCTGATTTTCTTTTTACTCTTAGGAAAATAAAAATATTGCAGTGGACATATCGTGTATACATTTTTTACATAGTTGTCTTTTCTTTTTAAGGAAAAGATAAATCTGTAGATGTGAAATTCCAGAGTTTAAAGGTATACACATTTAGAATTTTGATACATACTGACAATTGGGACCCTTCAGGAATATGTAAAAATTTTACATGCTCACCATTGCTGTTTCCAAATCTTATCATCACAGAGAAGTATCAGTCTTTTCATCTTTGCCAAAAATAATAAGCCATGATGATAAAAATAGTTGATATTTACTGGGAACTGCTTTTATGCCAGACATATAAATAAGTACTTCATAAATATTAACAAAGATGATCCTTCTGCAAACACTACGTGTTATCAGTGCTAGTTCTATAGTATATGTAAGAAAATTGAATTACAGAGAGGAGTGAATCAGTATGATTCCAGAGCTGGACCATTAACTACTTAGCTATAATCAATTTAATAATTAAAATGATGTCTTATTTACATTTGTTTCTTTGCCTTTCAGTGAGATTAAACTTTTTAAATATTTTAAGTGGATATTTGCACTTGCATAAATTACACTTTCAACTCTTTTCCCACTATTCTGTTGGGGAGACTGTGCATTTCATATATATATATAATTTTTTTTAAAGATTTTTTTTTTGTTTATTTGACAGAGCATGAGAGAGCACAAGCAGGGGGAAGGACAGAGGGAGAGGGAGAAGCAGAGGTCCCACTGAGCAGGGAGCCTACTATGGGGCTCCATCTCAGGACCCTGGGATCACAACCTGTGCCAAAGGCAAATGCTTAACTGACTGAGCCACCTGAGTGCCCCTGTTTCATACTATTTCTAAGCTCTGTGCTATTTATCCCAGTTGTTCATTTGTTACAATGTGCATTGTTGGAGAAAGATATCATTTGATGCCATAAGTTACTGTCTTTATTATTTAAAAAAATTTTTTAATTTAATTTTTTAATTTTTATTTTAAAAGATTTTATTTATTTATTTGACAGAGAGAGAGATCACAAGTAGGCAGAGAGGCAGGCAGAGAGAGAGGGGGAAGCAGGCTCCCTGCTGAGCAGAGAGCCCGGTGTGGGGCTCGATCCTAGGACTCTGAGATCATGACCTGAGCCGAAGGCAGAGGCTTTAACCCACTGAACCACCAGGTGCCCCCGTAAATTATTGTCTTTAATCAGAAGTCGTTTAATATTATTGAATACATAATATTCAGATACATACCTTTACAAATGGAAGCCAAAGGTAGTATTTTTAAAATTATGATAATTTAAACCAAAGATATAAATAAAATGAGAGAAAATAAAGCAGAATATTATTTCACACTAAGAGAATTCAAGAGTCAGATGAAAAAATAAGTTGTTAGCTTTAAGATTTTTTTTTCATTGAGATGAGATATATACAAAGTCCACAAAACTCATGTGCCCAATTTGATGAATTTTAACCTATATTAAGACATATTTACCACCCAGATCAAGATGTACATTCTCATAACTCCACAAGTTCCCCACATATTCTTCCCCAGACAGTGTCATCCTCTTTGGAATTATGTGTCTAGTCGGTTAGTTCTGCCTGTGATGTGTGTTTGTTTTACTGAGGCATAATTTGCACATAGTGAAATAGACAAAAGAACTTATAGCTCACATGTATACATCCATATAACAACTATCCAAATCAAAACAAAATATTTCCATCAGTCCAGAAGTTCCTTCTGGAACTTCTCTTGTCCCTTCTCTGTCCATATTACTTTACAGGTAACCAATGTATTGATTTCTATCATCCTAATTAACAGTCTTTCTTGTTTTTGAACTTCGCGTGAATAGAATCATACAGGATCTTCTCTCTTGATCTGGCATCTTCACTCAACGTGAGGTTGAGTGGATCTAGTTAATTCTGTTTTTTTTTATTGTAATATCACATTATATAAATGTACTACAATTAATTATCCATTTCTCTGTGCTATACATTTGAGTTATTTCCAGTTTTGCATTTTTATGATACAGATGCTATGAACATTCTTGGAAGTGTTAAGAGTTTAATGAAGTAGCCAAAACAAAATAAAAATATCAAAGATAAAATCATCCCATTGAACCAGCAACAATTAACTATAAAATTATAAAAGAGGTTTCGATCATAATTGAACTAAATTACCTAAAAGAATAAGGGCTGAACTTAATAAGAATTGTATCATATCTTTGTAAAGGGAACTATAATATTTTATAGGGATAAATAGAAAAAATTGATGCAGACAAATCACGTACCTGGATCCGGTGGCTAAATATTATAAAAATGTTTAGTATTCCCAATTTACCTTATAAACTTAGCACAATTGCAACTCTAATCCAAATATGGTTTTGGATTAAATAATGCTCTAATTCATCTGGAAAAACAGCAATGGGACATTCTGAAGGATATTTCATTAACAATAATGACCCTGATGCCAATGTTACTGAATTTTAGATACATAATGCAATGAGAGAGCATTGAGAATTTAAAAAGAAGAAAAAAACCCCAAATACTTTATGTATATCTGATAAGGAAACCCTTCTAAAATTAAAGAAGTAATTAACAATGTTGCTTATACTTTGAGAAATGAACAACGTGGAGCCTTCGTTTTAGGGGAGGCTTGGTCTCCCCCTGGTAACCAAATGGCACTGAGGGAGAGCCACTGAGGAAAGGAGATGGTCATAGGTTCTATAGTGAATATGCATATTTTGACACCGCAGTTCTGAAGTGCTAAGCCTAGAAAGCAAATCTAATCCATTAGAATCAACAGAATCTTGATGGATGCCAATACCTTGGATTTGGTGGATGTTTAATCAGGATAGATTAGGCTATGCTACAGAAACAAAAACATCAACATCTCAGTGACTTGATGATGGAACAGTTTATTTCTCGTTCACTCAGAGTGGGCTGTATGTCTGGGGCAACATCGTAGATCTCCTGTCCTTCATGTGGGGCTCACATTCCAGCATGCTTTGATCCTCAGGTGTCTCCATCTGACCACAGGTTTCTGCAACCGCTGAAACAAAGTAAACATGAATAACAGTGTCCCAGCTGATACATGCTTTGGCTCAGATTTACTGACAAGTGGTAGTCATGTAACCACTTAAAATTCTGACTATATAGCCAGAAGAAGATAATTACATACCAATGCAAATTCCACTGTACTGGCTCATCTATGTAAACAGGGGATGGACTAAATATAAGCTTCTATAATCTCCGTGACTTTGCTCCCTCATGATTTTTTTCCATAATGCCAGGGCTAAGATGGAGTTCACCATCTCAGGTGGGTGGGTCTTTGTTCCCTATCTGCTAATCTACAAAGAATTTTTCTAGGAGTTTGTAGAACTCTGCATGCATTCTCTGCTGGGGAAGATAGAACAGGTTTCCAAGGCCAGCGAGAACCTTCTGATGGGCAGATTTGGGTGCTCCTGCATTAGGGGCATAAGCTCAGGTCCTACAAGCCCTGGATAAAGGTTTTCCAGTGTGAACCTTTCAGAGCAGGCTCAGAAGAGATCAAAAAGGATCAGGTGCAGAAAGGGATGGGCACATGTTCCCAGGAGGAAGATCCCTGTGTCATGAACTCATATAATGCTCGACATGAATTTACTGTATCACAAAAATATAGTCCAAAAGCAGCAGTGATTCCCAGGGGATTCTCTCCAACTCAAAACAACATAGGGTGTCTGTTCTGCTTTTCGGGTATCTGCTATGCTTCCGGCTGTTGGATAAGAAGCATCTCCCCTTTTCTGTTGTCTAACAGGATACATACACTGACATCTTATTTACCAACATTTTTAGATGTTTTCATAAATTTCAAAGAAAATTATCTTATAAATAAGAGAATGATACCTAAATTTTAGGTGCCCAATTAGATTAAAAAACGGCATCACTAATTTAAATGTGCATATTAAATACACTGCCGCTGAAAATCAGCCAAGCATAGGGGTGAAGGTGTTCAGTGCAGAGGAGGAACTAAGCTTTAATGCTTGCTGTGTGGTGCGATGATTCTAATGAACTGTCAACCTCTGTTTTCTCATCTATAAAACAGGCTGGTGAATCTGGAGATAGGGACTTAAGGTGAAATGATTTTATTTAAGATCCACCCCAGCTAATTCTTAAAAATATAAGCTTTGGAGATTGATAGCTAGGAGTGGATTTGAATTCAAGCTCACCTATTACTCATCAGGAGGCTTTGAGAAAATTATCGCCTTCTTTAAACCTGAGTTTCATTATCAGTAAAATAGGAACAATAATACCTACTTTATTAGAGTCTTATGAAGATAAATAAAATCATGCATGTCATTGTACCACAGAGATTCTGGAATGCAACAGGTTTTCAATAGATATTCTTTTCTCTTTAATAAGGTTTGTTTTTTCTGATGGGGGCTTATACATGTTACTATTGTTGTATTTATGTTTGATATTTAATATCTTATGCCTACCCAATAAAGTTATTAAAATTTTTAGGGAGTGCACTTTTTTTTTTTTTTAAGATTTTATCTATTTATTTACCAGAGGGAGAGATTACAAGCAGGCAGAGAGGCAGGCAGAGAGAAAAGAAGGGGGAAGCAGGCTCCCCACCGAGCAGAGAACCCGATGCGGGGCTCAATCCCAGGACCCTGAGATCATTACCTGAACCAAAGGCAGAGGCTTTAACCCACTGAGCCACCCAGGCACCTCAGAAAGTGCACTTTGGGTAGAAGTGTGCAAACACATATACATACATGTGATTCTTTTTAATTTTTATTTTTTTTATTAACTTATAATGTATTATTTGCCCGAGGGTACATGTCTGTGAATCATCAGGGTTACATATTTCACAGCACTAACCATAGCACATACCCTCCCCAGTGTCCATAACCCAGCCAATCTCAGTTTATGAGTTTAGGAGTCTCTTATGGTTTATCTCCTTCCAGATCCCATCTTGTTTCATTTCCCCCCCACCCCACACAACCTCTCACCCTGCCTCTCAAATTCTTCATATCGGAGAGATCATATGATAATTGTCTTTCTCTGACTGACTTATTTCACTTAGCTTAATACCCTCTAGTTCCATCCACATTGTTGCAGATGGCAAGGTTCCGTTTCTCTTGGTGGCTGCATAGTATTCCATTGTATATATATACCACATCTTCTTTATCCATTCATCTGCTGATGGACATCTAGGTTCTTTCCACAGTTTGGCATTGTGGACATTGCTGCTATAAACATTTGGGTGCATGTGTCCCTTCGGATCACTACATTTGTATCTTTAAGGTAAATACCTAGTAATGTGATTGCTGGGTCATAGGGTAGCTCTATTTTCAACTTTTTGAGGAACCTCTATGCTGTTTTCCATTCCCACCTACAGTATAAGATGGTTCCCCTTTCTCCACATCCTTGCCAACATCTGTCATTTCCTGCACATGTGTGATTCTTTATTTCCTCTTTATCCCCTAGGTTTGCCAGTTCATCTTTGTACAATTTATTTAGCTGATTGATCTCATAATCTATTGCTATGTAACAAATTACTGTAAAATTTAGTGGCTTAAAAGGGAGTCAGCAAACTGTGGCTCATGGACCAAATCCAGCCCAAAGCCTATGGCATGTGAGCAAGGAATATTTTTTTGGCATTTTAAAATGTTGCAGAAAAAAAAAAAAAAAAGGAAGGGGAAGGGAAAAATAAAAGGCAACAAGGCTGAACCTGAATTAGCTCTATTTGGCCCTTTATGGAAAATGTTGACCCTTGGCTTAAAACAATCCAAATTTATTTTGCTTGTGAATCTGCTGTTTGGGCTTGGTTTGGTGGTGAAAGCTTATCTCTTTCTCACTGAATGTCAGCTGGGAAGTCTTGCCTGAGGCTGGAGGATCTGGTTCACTCATCTGACTTGCTCACGCTTGCTCCTGACTGGGATCTCATTTGGGTCAGAGGGCCAAGGATTTCAGTTTGTCTCCATGTGGTCTGAGCTTCCTTGCAGCATGGTGTCTGGGTTCTAAGGGTAAGTGCATTAAGGCAAAGCCAGGCAGGAGCTGTACTAGCTTCAACAGTCACCTAGATTCAGTCCTCCGTTAGCTATTGGACAGGCAGTCACAAAGGCCACTAACAGATGGTCTCTGTCCACTACCAGATGCTTGGTTGCAGACACACAGAAGCCGTAGTTACACAGGAACTCCCAGGTTCCCATCAACCTCTCCACAAATTACCCCCTCATGATGTCACAGTGGCATTCCATCATATGTAATTTCTTAGGTTCTCCCAAGCTCTGACTCGCCTGCTCCCATCAGTGTTCCAGGAGGACTGATTCATGTGTTCTTTCTCTGTTCTTCCAATTCTCTAAACTTTCATTTCCCCAGCTCCATCAAAATTGAGTAAGGTCTAATTCTTATAACAATTCTCTCATTTTGTAGGACCTACAGTGGCTGTGCTTTTCCATTTGATCTCTGGTTGATCAGTTATTAGTATCAGAAGTGGCTTAAGAGGGACAGAACCTTAGAGAATGGGATCTGAATTGATTTTCTTCTCTAAGTTTAGAGGCATTAATGGCCCTGATGACAGTAGTGTATATATTGGTAGCCTAATGCATGTTGTACCAAATAGTTACTTGTTACCTGTGTTTACCAGGAATTAAGTGCCAGTAAGCTTTGGGTGACCAAATACTTAATTCCATAGAGCATTTCATGGAAGTGGAACATTGGGACTAAAGGTTTGTTCAGATGAAAAATGTGGGAAAGAAAATTTGGAGCTCAGGACTTTAAATTCTCACCTCTAATTCTGGTTATTAAACCAGAAAGCAGCTCTTTCTCTGTTGGCCATAATGTTGACGTTTGTGAAAAATAAACCCAAAGCCTAAGCCTGTGGATGGCTAGACTACCATGTAAATGAATTCACAACCTTGAAGGCTCTCTTTTGTTAAAGTTAGGACACTGATTGTGAAGGTTGTAGATTGGGAAAATGACATCTGATAGATTCTTATTAAGCTAAAGAACTTGATACTTTCTTGATACTTTGCTGAGCTTTCTATGCCAATAGAATCAGCCTCCCCCCCCCCTTTTTTTTTTTTTAAAGATTTTATTTATTTGACAGAGAGAGACAGTGAGAGAGGGAACACAAGCAGGGGGAGTCAGGGAGTAGCAGGCTTTCCACCCCATGTGGGGCTTGATCCCAGGACCCTGAGATCATGACCTGAGCCAAAGGCAGATGCTTAACAACTGAGCCACCCAGGTGTCCCAGCCTTCCCTCCATTGTTTGAGAACCTAAACGGTCTTTTCTGGAGTTATCATGAAGGAAACTTGTGATACTACCTCCAAAGCCTCCCCTAGAAATGTTGTTCCTAGACTTAAAATGAGCTTAATCCCCAGTAGGTCCTAGGTGTCAAGTACAAAATGTGATATTGCAAAGAGGTGGAATAACTGTAATTATGTTGGGCTGAATTTATTAATAGTGGTATCTGTAGGAGAGATTCTTAATGGGTTTATTGGTGCAGTCAGCTGGCTCTAACAGTGTGCTTGGTTGGTTGACTGAAACATGAGCCTAAGTTGGCCTACAATGACTGAAGATGAGATGCCAAAATTTGCCTGATTTTGTAGAGAAAGGTATCCAAAGGCTAAGGGAATTTGAAATGCTGGAGGGAATTTATTATGGAAGATATGCTCATCCCCTCCATTGCTATGTCCCACAGAAGACTGCAAAGGACATTTCATTTACCAGACCTTCAAAAGTACATTGGTGAGGGGGAGCACTGTCATTCTTGAAGTGATCTATAATGGTCATTCGTTGGCCAAGAATGAGAGTGGGAACTGCTACTATTGAACAGGGCTCCCTTAATTCAATGACTATCATGGTAACTAAGAGTGGCAGGAGCCAAATGGTTTCATTTATGCACCAGAAACTCTGCCTATAAAAATATCAAACCAAACAAGTAGCAAAATGGCAAATGTGGAGTAACTATGTATGCAATTACATTAAATGTAAAGAGAATAGAAAGGCAAATAAAAGAGAATTTGTTAGACTGGATGAGAAAACAAGGTCTTCTAAACATGTATTTTCAACAGGAGACACAGTTTAATTATTAGGACCAGAAAAGCTGATATTCAATGAGGGAAAATTATATATCATAAAAACTGTAAGTGTAGTAAAATTGGAGTGACTAAATTAATGTTAAATAGACTTCAAGAAAAGTGGTACTTCCAGAGGTAAAGAAGACATTCCACAATGCTAAAACAGTCAAATTTCAAAATGCATGAAGCAAAACTAGCAAAACAGAAGAAATAATCAAGCCTACATTTACGGTTGGTGATACTAGTCTCCTCTTGCAATGACAAGGTTATGAACAAACTTTGAGCTAATGGTCATTTTTAAAACTATACAAAACGTCTGCAGAATAGACATCCTTTATAAGTGCATGTGGAGATTTCACAAAGCCATGTTATGATGATTGAATAGGTCTTAATTTTTAGAGTTTAAAATCTTCCAGTTTCTTTTTTTTTTTTAGTTTCTTAGAGTGAATTAAAAATAAGTACCAATATAAAACCTAAGTCATACCATATAATTTGTAATTAACCTTACTCTTCTAAACACAGGAGTCAAAAAAGAAGTCACAGGAAAATTTTAAAAACATTTGAACTAAAAATGAAACTACAGCATAGCAAAATTTGGGGGATGCAGCTACAACAGCACTAGAGGAGAATTTACAACTCAAAGTGCTTTTGTTGGAAAAGAAGAAAGGCTTAAAATCACTTTTTCACTTAATCTGAGTGAAAATGTATCTGTATCGCTTAAGATACATGAAATTAACAGAATAATAAATATGAGAGCAAAAATAATAAAATGAGTAACACATAAAATAGAGAAAATTAAGAAAGTCCAGGTTGGTCTTTGGAAAAATTAATACAACTGATATAATTCAAGGAAAACTAATCAGAAGACACACAAAGCTACACGCACTTGTGCTCACACTGAGCACATGGGAAATATGCAGAGACAGAAAACTGTCAGAGAAATGAAGAATAGGCTATTATTATAAATCCCACCAATATTAAAAAGATAATGGGAGAATATTACAAACAATTGTGTGACATTGACAATTTGGTTGAAATAGCCAAGTTCTGACAATAGAAACAAAAGCACGACATATCAGATTAATTCTAGGATCAGAGGTTTAGTTTTAACATTTGCACCTCAATCGATGTGTTCCCCACTGCAGAGCTTACAGTAATGGATAAACAAAGGACCCACAGACTTCACAGACCAGACTTAAGGCAAAGAATATGGGACAGCAGGAGGAGGAGGAGTGTGCACGCAAGCATTAGGATCTGAGATGCTTCCAGGCACAGTTCTCTAGGGTCTTCCTTATTGATACAAGGATGTGCTTAACCAAAGGATTAAACTGACTAAAATTTATGCAGTGAAACTTAGCTTCAGGGGAGTTTTCTAAACATTCCAACAGTGTCTTTCATGCAACTCTGGCCATGTGGTCAAACAAGAGTAGCTGATTATGCCAAGTGTACACCCCTAATAAACAAGTCAGCTCAAGGTGTTGCCAGGGAAGTTTTAGATATTAAACTTCACACAATAAATCATTACTGATTCTACTGCCCTTATCTTGGTCAAGAGTCAGTGCTAAATTTCCAGGCATCCTTACATAAATGCATAACAGCTGTAAACTAGCTCTGTCCTTTACAACCCTATTAACATAAAGAAGGGAAATAGCATATTATCTATGGAGGTAACAAAAGCACTTGGAAACAAACTTTCATCAAAAATATATAAAGAAACATTATATGTTAATAAAAATTAAAAAAAAATTAAATTAAAAAAAAAAAAGAAACACAAAATGTGTCTTAAACTATAATATTTCCTCTAAGATGGAATAAAAGTAGGGTTTTTATATCAATTTTCATGGAACAGTTATTAAACTAAGAACTTTTTTTAACTTTGTATTTTGTGTATAATTTTGTCTCAAACTGCTTATCTGTTTCAGAGAGCTAAATAAATTAATGATTTTAAATATCACAAAAAAAAAATATATAAAGAATCTCTAAAAAGTAGTAATACAAAAACATAAAAATTGCATTCACCTTGAACACAAACTTCAAGAGATGTATAAATGCCCAATAATCATATAAAGAAGTACTCAATATTAGTAATCAGAGAAATGCAAATTTCTCCACCTTAAGATAATACTTAATACTCATTAGAATGACTAAAATTTTTAAAGCTGACAACCCTAACATTAAATAGGAGGTAGAGCAAATTGAGCACTCCTACATTGCTAGGGAGTCAGTGAAGTATTCAATCATTTTAGAAAACTTGCTTGGCACTTTTTTTTTTTAAATAAATATAAGCTTACATCTATTCTATGACCCAGTAATTCCAGGCATTTGTTCAAAAGAAAATATGTGTCCATAAATAGATTTGCATAAAAATGTTTAAAATAGATTTATTCATACTGACCAAAAATTGGGGAGAGGTGATCCAAATGCCCATTAACAGCAGAGTGCAAGAAGAATTTATAGTGTATTAATATATTAGAATACTTTTCAGTACTATAAGAGATTGAACTCTTAAAATCTGTTAAAACCTGCACGAATCTCCAAAACATTAAGTCAAATGAAACAAAGAAGTCGATACACACAACATACCCGATACCGTATATTACACTTACATGAAATTAGAGGCAAAACCATCTACAGGATATAAATCAGAAGAATGGTTGTCTAGGTTACATTGGAGGTCTTTTTGAGGTGTTAGATTGTTCCATATCTTGATTGAGAAGAGAGGTTATGCATTTGTCAAAATTCATTGAATTATGCACTTGATCTGTGTATTTTTCGCAGTCTGCAAATTTTATCTCAAGAAGAACAAACATCTTAAAAGATAATTAGATGCACTATGTTAAAAGAGAGATGACAGACACAAGTAGTATATACTATGTGATTCTATTTATCTGAAGTTTGAACCAAGCAAAATTTATGGGTTTAGAAATCAGAACAGTAGTTGTCACTAGAGTTTAGAGAATTACAGGAAAATATTAGGGGGAAATTTTCTGATGTGTTAGAAAAAGAATGTTCTCTATCTCCACTGTGATGGTGGTTATATGAATAAATACATCTGTCAATACTCATCAAAATGCACACTTAAGATCTATGGCTTTCAGGGATATTAATTTAACCACAATAAAAAGAAAGACATTTTAACCTTAAATGGATATTGTAAAGGAGAAAGTCTTAAAATCATTGTTCTGTGTATTGATCTCAGGAGGCCAAGAACAGCAGATTAAATTCAAATAATGTACAAAGAAGAAAGTGAAACAGATAAGAATGAGAATTAATGATACAGAAAACAACCTACAGTGAAGAAAATCAATAATTTCTTCTTTGAAGGAAAAAAAAAAATAAATTGACAATCTCCTGCCAAAATTGATAAGAAATAATGAGAGAAGGTAAATCATCAGTATCAGATATAAAAGGAGCATCAATATAGATTCTTCAGGTATTAAAAAACTTATAACAGCATTATTAAAATACATTTTAAATCCAAACAGAATAAACACATTCCTCAGAAATATTATTTATAAAAAGTGACACAAGAAGAAAAAGATACTTTAATAATTTATATAAACTTCATAAAATTCTAAGATACTCTAAGATTCTAAGATATTCTAAGATAAAATCTAAGATTTGATAACAGCCCTACAAAGAAACTTCAATTTCCAGATAGTTTTTTTAGTGAATCTTTCCAAGTAAGTAAGGCACAACACCCAAATGTGTACAAGCTCTACCATTTAATGAAAAAAGATAACCAACTTATGAACTCATTTTATAAAATCTAAATAACTTTGTATAAAAACATGAAAAGAATATTATAACAAAAATAGCAGATGAGTCTCATGTAGAAATATCTAAAATCCTAAACAAAACAAAAGCAATTAATTAATGAAACTTTATGAACGATTGATGTAATAAAGCCACATATGCTCAATGTGGTCAACTTAGGAATTTTCCAGGAATGCAAAGCTGGTTTCACATGTCAAAAATGAATCAATATACTTCACATTAACTGAAAGTCTACAAATCAATAAAAAAATAGAAAACCCAATTAAAAATAGATAAAAATAAATAAATACAGGCAAAAAACTTGATCAGCTACTTCACAAAGAGGATATCCAAGTGACATACATGTATGAAAAATAGCCCTACTTCAATTTTTAACTAGGAAATGCAAATTAAGACGAGAAAAGTTGTAGTATATACACTGAGACTTTATACAGTTTACGAAAGGACATTCTTTGCAAGAATGTGAAGTAGTGGGAGTTCTAATACACTGACATTGGGATTGTAAACTGTACAACTACTTTGGAAAATGAATTTACAGTGTCTCCTGAAGCTAACTATATGCTGAACAAACCCGAGGAGACCAGGATACTTCCACTCCTAAGTATCCAACCAATATTCATAAATGTATTCATTAAGAGACATATACAAAAATAGTCATTAGGGGCGCCTGGGTAGCTCAGTCGTTGAGCGTCTGCCTTCTGTACAGGTCAGATCCCAGCGTCCTGGGATCGAGCCCCGCATCGGGCTCTCTGCTCTGCAGGAGGCCTGCTTCTCCTGCTACCATTCCCTCTGCTTGTGTTCCCTCTCTGGCTGTGTTTCTCTCTGTCAAATAAAGAAAAAATCTTAAAAAAAAAATATTACTTAAAAAAAATATTACTATCACGTGTGATATTAATATAAAAAATATTAATATCACAACACTATTTAAATAGTCCCTAAATGAAAACAATTCAAATGTTTATCATCAATGGAAAGGAGGGAAAAAAATGGTGGTATACTTATACAATGGAATATTATTCAAAATGAAAACAACTACTGGGGCACCTGGGTGGCTCAGTTGGTTAGGCCTCCAACTCTTGATTTAGGCAGATCATGCTCTCGGGGTTGAGATTGAGTCCTGTGTTGGGCTCTGCGCTCAGCTGGGAGTCTGCTCAAGATTTTCTCTTCCTCCTCCACCCCCCAAACACCCACAACTATTGCTGTGTGCGATAATGTGGATGAATATCATGAATTTAGGAAAAGAGGCCAGACATGATGGAATGTTTTCTATATGCTTCCATTTTATTAAATATATAAGCAGCCAAAATTAATCTGTGGTGACTAAAGATGAAAATAGTGGCTCATATAGGGAGTCAACAAAATGAAACAAATAAAAAGCAGAATCAGACCAATAAATACAGGGAACAAACTGATGGTTACTAGGGGGAGAGGGGGTGAGAGGATTGGCAAAATGGGGCAAGGGGAGTGAGAGACATATGCTTCCAGTTAGAAATAATTAAGTCATGGGAATAGAAGGTACAGCCTAAGGAATACAGCCAATGATATTGTAATAGCATTGTATGGACAGATGGTAGCTAAATTTCAACATGTGGAGAATGTGGGGCATCCCTGGCTTGAAAGCCTAGTAGGAATGGGGGTGAGTCAGACAACTCAGGGTTCTGAAGTTGCTGCTGAAGCAAAGAATACAGTGAAGTGGGGGGGGGTTAGGAAAAGCAATGGGATCAGTTTGAAGAAGGCATGAATTACTTGGGCCTTTTTTTTTTTTTGGAAGTTGGGGAAGGGGAGTAGTCATAGAATACATTTGAGGACCAAATAGACATATGAGAATACCTGAGTTTTAAATAATTTACCATTAGTACTGGTTAAGGTAGCTCTGTATTTAAAATGCTTATGTTTATCTCATGAAAAAAGGCCAGTCCGATGTTTCAGAATCTTAAATCACAGCAACTGACTACATGACCGAATGACTACTTATACAGATATTAAACAGTAAGAAATTTGGAAGGAATACAAATTAATATTTTAAAAGTGACTCTAATAGTTTATATTTATGATAAATCCTTCTTCTCTAAGATTTATAGTATTTCCCCCTAAATTATTTCCACAAGTATATTTGTATAGAATAACGTTTACATTTATAACCTGAGTTTGTTTAATGGACTTGAGTTATAATGTTTAAAATCAATGGATACCTATTGTCCAAGCAAAGTTTCCAAAGTTTCTGGAAGTCTATTTTTTTGACACCCTCCCTTCCCTACAATTTGTAGCTGTTTTCAAGAGGAGAAGGAGTTTTTCTACAATATTGTTTTATTTTGTTTTCAGTAGACCATTTGTAAGTACTTACCTATATAATATGGATGCTACTTGCTGGTGATACAATATAGGGTAAGCCATGAATCTTGATCTGTCTTTGGTCCATTATTAAAATCCTGGAACATATGGTGGTTCTATTTTTAAGTTTTTGAAAAACCTCTGTAATGGTTGTACCATTGTACTGTTGGTGTACCACCAACAGTGTACAAGGGTTCTCTTTTCTCTGTATCCTCACCAACCCTTGTTACATTTTGTCTTTTTTAGTAACAGCTATTTTTTTCTTTCTTTCCTTTTTTTTTTTTTTTTTTAAAGATTTTACTTACTTATTTGACAGAGAGAGAGACAGCTAGAGAGGGAACACAAGCAAGGGACGTAGGAGAGGGAGAAGCAGGCTTCCTGCTCAGTAGGGACCCCGATGCAGGGCTTGATCCCAGGACCCTGGGATCATGACCTGAGCTGAAGGCAGATGTTTAATGACTAAGCCACCCAGGTGCCCCAGTATTAGCTATCTTAATAGATGTGAGGTGATAGCTCATTGTGATTTTGATTTGGATTTCCCTGATGATTAGGATGTTGAGCCCCTTTTCATATGCCTGGCCATTTGCATGTCTTTTTTGGAAAAATACCTACTTAGGGACTTGCCCATTTTTCAA
>CM053617.1:33017765-33036977 GCA_028646535.1 Procyon lotor | reverse complement strand
AGCTGGAACAGGGTAGGTAGATGATGCTTAATTTTAAGCCACACAGTAATGGGGTGGGGAGGGGGCTTATGGAAAAGAGGGAATGTCGGTGGGTATTTGTTGTTCTGTGCTGTTTTGTTGGTTGTTGTGAATGGCCTGGGATTGGGGGTCCCTACCCCTAGGTGTGGTCCAAGCTCACCATGCTAGGTGAAGTCACAGCTCTGGCAGGATAGGGCATATGTGACAAGACAGCCAGGTCTGGTCTGATTTCTCAGTGTACACTGGAATATGGGGTATGAGGTTGAGTGAGGAGCTCAAGGGAACAGTGGCCCCTGACGCAGGTCCACGGAAGTTGGTCCGACACACACTCTCTGTGTGCCTGCCCTGTGCTCTTATTGTTATTGGTGCCATGGGGAATGGCCAGCAGGGGACAGACACAGACTCTGTTCTCAAGTTGCAGACATACATTAGGGTAATGGAAGGAACACACCTCAAAGAGACAAATTCAAGCAGGAGTTCAACCAAGTATGAGTAGACAGGGGAAAGAAAAGGATGTGGTGATCAGATGTTACATTGGAGGAAATTCCTGGGCTTATTCATGCTAATCTTTTCATGGTACAGAGCAGATGTGAAACTAGAAAAAGGGATGTGTTCAAGAGGAATTTTCAATTCCTACAAAGTAATTCGGTGAGACATAGCATTGTGCGTATCATGCACTTGAAGCTGTATTAGAATGTACATACTTTACACTGTTAAGTCTTCAAAAAGCCATTTTAGGGGCGCCTGCGTGGCTCAGTGTGTTAAAGCCTCTGCCTTCAGCTCAGGTCATGATCACAGGGTCCTGGGATTGAGCCCCGCATCAGGCTTTCTGCTCAGCAGGGAACCTGCTTCCCCCTTTCTCTCTGCCTTCTTGTGATCTTTCTCTGTCAAATAAATAAATAAAATCTTAAAAAAAACCAAAAAGCCATTTTACATGTCATTGATTTTTAAGAGCAAGGTCAGTGGTACTAGTATGATTATGAACAGGGTTCCAAAGCTAAACTCTACCATGAGCTGGTACATCACCTACACCCTGCAGAGACTCTTGGGAAGCAAGAATGGGAAAAAGAGCGAGGATGAAGGTGAGGCACAGGTTTTTAAAAAAAAAAAAAAAAAGATCAAAGCCTTTTTAGAGGACAGGCTGTTCAGAACCATAAAGTGCCAAGGGCCTGTTGTGAATCTTTTGGATAAAACTTACTTCTCTTTCACAGTTGAAGTAGGATGTGAACAGTCCCACTTTTTTTTACTTAGATTGCATGTTTTGGGATTCCTTTTGATTGGGGCTACTAATAAATACAATCCGGTGGTTAAAATAGCCTCCATCCCAAGCGACCCTTAAGAACAACTAACTGTTCACATCCTGGGGATAAAATTGCAAGCTGCAAAGAAATAAGTAAGATTTGATGTTCTGTGTTACTGCAGCCCCAAGGTGAGGAATCGGCAGAAAGATGGAAGCACCCATCTCAGGCTTCCCTTCTTAAGCTCCATTTCCCAATGTAGAAAATAGAGATGACAATTCATTCTTTAATTTATAATATAACATGTTTATGCATCTGACATGTGACAAAGAGATATTTCAAATTAATATTGACTAGAATATTCAGACAGACTTTAAGTTGAAGGTTTGAACTTGAGCACTGAAGATGGTTTAAACTTACCTAAAAAAAAAAAAACAAAGGTATGAGGAGGATAGCTTGAATGGAAGATCACAAGCGACAATATACAATTTGGAGCAATGAGCTGTATTTCATGAAGTGTGCTCCAAGTTTAGGGCATATCATTGAACTGATTTTAATATTTTTCTCTTGGAGATTAGACAAATTGTAACTTAGATTTCTGGTGGTACAGTAAAGTAGATACCTTGGCAGACTCCCCCTAATAACAGTTAAAAATGCTGTTTTTAAAAAAAAGTATGGTTGTGGGGCACCTGGGTGGCTCAGTGGGTTAAAGCCTCTGCCTTCAGCTCAGGTCATCATCTCAGGGTCCTTGGATTGAGCCCCGCATTGGGCTCTCTGCTCAGCAGGGAGCCTGCTTTCTCCTCTCTCTCTGCCTGCCTCTCTGCCTACTTATGATCTCTCTCTCTCTGTCTCTCTCTCCCCATCAAATAAATAAAATCTTTAAAAAAAAAAAAAAGTATGGTTGAATAGATAAGGAAATAAGTTCTAAAAGGCAAAAACCATGTCAAAATGGGAATCCAGAGCAATAAGCAACTTTGACATATAAGTCCTCTGCTGAATCCTAGTGATCTTGGACTTAGGTTTTGTGACCTTATGGTCTAGAGTAAGGATTTAAAGAAACAGACAAATGAAAACCCATTCTCAATCTCAGATGAGAATTTACTAGGAAGGTCCACATAAGGTTGTCAGAGTGGACTTGATATAATAAGTCAGCTGTCCCCATACCCTCAAGGACTTCAGGAGTAGTTTTCTTAAATACAAATATTTTTACTATGTTTAAATAAATCAAAGAAGGAATTTATATATAGGTCTTTTGTGCTGGGTAAAGCAGAAAGTAATTTTTCTTTGGACTAGGTAGACATAAGCCAATACTCATGTGGGTTTCCAGCCCACATTTACGTTGCCTGAGAGGTAATTAAAACTGGAAGCTAAGAATTTAGGTTAAAGTGGTTCTGAGTTGGTATTGTCCCCAAGAGTCTGGAAGAGGCAAATGAAAAGACTCTCAAGAGTATTTCACCTTCATCCAATACCTCAAGAATCCCTACAAGCAAAGTTTTAAGGATGGATGGGCTCATAATTAGAAGCCAAATTAAAAAGTATATATATAACACAAGGCAGGATAAGCAAAAATGAGAAAAAACAGAGTACAATCATACAGTCAAAGGCTTAGGAACAGGTGTATCAGATGCAAATATTCTTATTGTTTTAAATAAAAGAGGGAGGAAAGACTATAGGAACAAAGAATATGAGAAGGAAAAATGAAGTTGAAAAATAACAGGAAATGAACAATTAAATATTGAAAAGAATGTGAAATAGTAGATTAAGCAAAACTACGGACAGAATTATGCAGTTGGAAAAGGTTATAAAGAAATTATTTAAAAGGCAACATAACAATACGAAGAGAAAGTGTTGATTAGAACAGTATACTGAAATTTAAGGAACAACTGAAATTTCTAATAATAAATGTCAAATTATACAATATTAAATTTTAAATATATATAAAATTATGCAGTCCCATCAATTCCTTGTTGCTGAAAATAATTTACTCATTCAACATTTATTAATTCCCAATCCATATACTACGTTTTGGTGGTACAACAATGGGTGGAAAACCCCACAAGGTTATGTACTATTGTGGGGGGAAAAAAGGGCTATATAATAGTAAGTAGTTGTGGCAGATAGCACACTTTAAGTTGACAGAAAATATATTTTGTTTTACTTCATAGAATCTTGAGTTTATTTTGTTGAGATTTTTTGAGTATAGTTGACACAGTGTTACATTGGTTTCAGGTATATAGCACAGTGACTTGACAATTCTATATATTGTTATGCTCACCCCATGTGTAGCTACCATCTGTCACCATACAATGCTGATACAGTACCATTGACTGTATTCCCTGTGCTATGCCTTTTAACCCCATGAGTTATTCATTGAGTAGCTAGAAGCCTTGATCTCCCCCTCCCCTTCTCCCTTTTTTCTCCATCTCCCGATCCCTTCCCTCTGGTAACCAACAGTTCTCTGTATTTATGGGTCTGATTCTGGTCTTATCTCTCTATTCATGTGTTTTATCTTTTAGAGTTCCCATATAAGTGATATCATATGGTATTTATCTTTCTCAGTCTGACTTGTTTCACTTAGCAGAATACCCTTTAGGTCCATTCATGTCACAAATGGGAAGATCTCATTTTTATAGCTGTATAATATTCCATGGTATGTACATACCACCATTTCCTTATTGATCTATTTATAGACACTTGGGTTGCTTCCATAGTTTAGCTATTGCAAATAGTGCTGCAACAAACACAGGGGTGCATATATAAAATACATATTTTGGATTAATATTTTCATTTTCTTTGTGTAAATTCCTAGTTTTGGAATTACTGGATCATATATATTTTTTTAATTTTTTGAGGAAACTCCATACTGTTTCCCACAGTAATTGTGCCAGTTTGCTTTCTCAGCAGTGTGTGAAGGTTCCTTTGTCTCTATATCCTGATTAACACTTAAATTGATAGAAAATATTTTTTAAAAAATTTAATCTGTGACAGCCTTTGTTATGTTAAAATGAAAAAGAAAATGTGGCCCTAGTAGACCAGATATTGCGAAACTTTCCTGAAGGACAGAAGGCAGATAAGATTTTCCTGATGCAAAAAATAACCCATATGAGACTCAGTAAAGAATTTGATTGAAACCCAGAAGGGTAGACAAGGTTTTCCAAGCTAAAAAATAGAGGAGTCACATGGAACCCCTCAGAGCTGGGTGGTTGTCGTGCCATACATGACTGTCCAGACTACCAGATCTCTTCTTTCTAATGCTTTCTGTGCAAGGCCCTGGGTCTCAGAAGCATCTATCCCCTAGTGACAAAGAGTGGGGGTCTGGGGCCTGAAAAACTAGTTTCCTGGAAGGCTGAAAATTGCAGATGGTACAGTCCTCACTACTCACTGAAAACTAGATATTTCTGTACATTGCTGAATACTGCCTTCTGCTGCTTCCGCATGCTTACTAAAGGAGATGGCCATACTACAAGCATTCACTCACATGCCTACAGGGCATCTAAAAAACAGAGATGAGAACCCACACAAATGACCAGAAAACGTGTGAGGAAAACTGATATAATTAAACAGCAACAAGCAGATTTAGTACAGTAGTGAAAAGGAGAGTTTCAAAAAGTACAGAAATTTAGGAAATAATATTGTATCATAAATATGTCTATCTTGTCGTTACATGTAACAAAACAGTGTCTTGATAAAGGAAAACTATAATTATAAACATTACAAAATCAAGAGTTATAATAAATAGTAAAGCCACCCCAATAGCAATAGAAAATCATTAAAACAGGAAGACGGTTTGAGAAATTCTTTTAGAATAAAGAACAAAAAAAGGAAAGAAAGATCTGGAAAGTTTAAGAAATAGAGAAACAGGATGTTTCCACACTTAGCTACTGAGAGTTCCAGAAGAAATGACTAGAGGACATACAAGAAGGAAATAATTAAAGAATTGGCAGAATAGTTCATTGACTGAGATAAATACAAATCTAAGTTGATAGGCCTCACTGAGTAATAAGCAGGCTAAAGAAATATATAATCTCATCGTGGGAAATTTTTGAAAAATTTCAGAATGAGCCCGCAGGGACTCCTACACAAAATTTACAATTAAAGGAGAAAGAATAAAAATAACCTCAAAGCAAATAAGCAAGCACATTGACACCAGGATCCACAGAACATTTCCCAGGAAGGCCAACTGTCTGCAAGGCAGCATGCCTTTGCAAGATTGGGTGCAGCACAGGAGAAATTGGAGAGGGCTGTACCCATATTCACCGCCTTGGCTGAATGTGAGCTCCAGCACGTGCACACAGAGGTGGAAGAAAGCCCAAGGCAGGGTGGGGGAGCAACCTGGGGCGTATTTTTAGACTTCCAAACTGTGAATATTTTATGGAAAACTTACTGTTCCATGATTCTTATGGACTCAGCATTTTGAGCAAGACATTTGACCAGTCGTTGGCTCACCACTAAGATTTGCTGACCCAGGTGAGGGCCCTAGGAAGTCGTGCCTAAAGATAAAAAAAGAATAGATATGAAAGACCTGAGAGCTCAGTGTCTGTACAGTGTGAGGAGACAGATTCTATAGAATCAGACCAGGAAAATCACAGAAAAAAAAAAATCCCATAAAGAACATTAATATAAATACCCAAGGGGGATCGGAATCTAGAATTGCTATATGATCAGAAGATGCAGTATTCCACAAAATGACTTAGGAGACTTAAAAAGTAACAGGAAAGTGCAACAGGTGTGACTAATTCACAGGGAAAACACAGTCAATAAAAACTGTGAGGGGGGTTAGATGTTGTGCCTAGCAGATGCATGGTTTTGTTTGTTTAGACTTTTTTTTTTTTTGGTATAGTTGACATACCAGATGTGTGTTTGAAAAGAGCTATTATAAATATATTCCAAGAATTAAAGAAAACCATGATTAAAGAATTAAAATATAAAAATGGCCCATAACAGAGAAAATATTCTTGAGGAGAGAACGTTATTTAGAAAGAATCCAGTACCTTTAAAATGGAATTATGTATACCATAACTCATATTTAAAAAAAGAATCATTGAAAGGGCTTATCTTCTCTGGTGAGATGGCAGAAGAAACAAATAGGTTTTTATTTTGAAGATACATGAGTAAAAATTATATACTCTGAACAGTAAGTAAAGAAGCCTGTGGGACACTATCAAATACTAGTCTAGCAAGTATAGACTAGTCTAGACATGTGTAAATTATGCCTCAATAAAGCTGTTTTAAAAAATCATTAGAAACTAAACAACATATTCAAATCCAAAGTTAACTGAAAGATAGAAAAAAGAATAAAGAAGGATATTTCTAAGGCTGATCAAAAGGTAGAAAATAGAACAGAGATAATTTATAATGACAATATACAATCTATAAAGACTGTATTATGCCATATTATAGTGATAAAATGCATATTGCAAAATTTGTTAGAAATGTAAAAAGTAAACTAACAAAATGATGATTAGAATGGATTTTTAATAATGTGTTTCCCTTAAAAACCAACATATTGGTAGGTTATAGACAAAAATAAGAGTGTAGAGGACTTGAATAACATAGCTTTCAATATTGATATAATTAATAAAATAGGGGCACCTGGGTGGCTCAGTGGATTAATGCCTCTGCCCTCAGCTCAGGTCATGATCTCAGGATCCTGGGATCGAGTCCTGCATCGGGCTCTCTGCTAGGCAGTGAGCCTGCTTCCCCCTCTTTTCTCTCTACCTGCCTCTCTGCCTATTGGTGATCTCTCTCTTTTTCAAATAAATAAATAAAATCTTTAAAATAAATAAAATAGTACTTTATAGCAAAAACATAGTGAAATTATTTTTCTAAAGACACCAGAAATAATTCACTCAAATTAATCATATTTTAGATCCCGAAGGAAGTCTTACAAACTCTAATATATATCTATTTCATGTATGTTATTAAATATCTGTATTGACTGAGTAAAGTAAAAAAATTAAGAATTATAAAGCCAAAGTACTTAAATCTTGTTTTTAGATATTAAATTATCAGCCATGGGGTATCCATGCACAATGAATCAAAGTAATTATAACAAGTATCCATAAATTTGGAGGAGTTTAAAGTAATGAGAAGCTCATGGAAAAATAAGCATAAGCAGTATATTGTTTAGGCAGCACATGTAATTAATATTTCCATAGACATAGTGTTTGCCTGGACATACCAAGTAGGCATGACTATTGACCTAATCAAAATTAGAGTAAACTGGGAAAACTGTGAGACTCACAGAGTGAGCATAATCAGAGGTGGGAGAATCAGTGAAAACCAGCTCAGCTTCCATATTAAGTTTGGGGAAGTAAAATATAAGACTAAAATTTGAGATTATAGAAACATAAGTGTGTCCTTTAGATCCATGAAGTCAAATAATAGAAGATTTGGTTCACAGATTTTTAAAAGTTTATTTACTTATTTGCCAGTGAGAGCACAAGTGAGGCGAGGGGCAGTGAGGAGGAGAAGCAGACTCCCCACTGAGTGCAGAGCCTGGACAGTTGGTCAACCCTAGGACCCTGAGATCATGATCTGAGCCGAAGTCCTATGCTTAACCAACTGAGCCACCCAGGTGCCCGTTGGCTCACAGATTTAAATTAGTTGCTTAGGAGGAGAGGGACATAAGGTGAAGTTTTTTGTTTTTTAATTTTTTATTTAAATTCAATTTAGCTAACATATAATGTATTTTTAGTTTCAGGGATAGAATTTAGTGATTCATCACTTGCATGTAAGGTGAGTAGAATAAGCCCTGTAAAACTAGTTGGCACTTTGAACTATGGAACATAAAACTACAGAGATATATAAGAACAACAAGAATAAAGAAAAATTATTATAAATGCTTTAGAATTAAATGGTGATGAGAGTTCCACCTATGGTTACTGGTACAATTACACAGAGATATACAGGCATACAAACACACACATGCATGCACACACACACAGATACGTGTATACACATACAAACATTTAAATATACAGAGACACAGGTTGATGAATACAGATCTATGGAAATACCCATTCATATATATATATATATATATATACATATGACATGCACACGTACAAATGATTATACATATGCACACACAGGTGCAAACATGTATGCATATATATATATTATATACATGTACATGCACACCCACAAGTACATATACACTTATTTACACACTTACATCCATTCACACGTATATACACCTATACAAATACAAAATCCTGAATTTATAAAAATAAATGCACTTAAAATATGTTATATATAGAGAAAAACTACTAAATGGAAATAGTAAAAATATTAGCAATAGTTACCAAAGAGTTGAGAGATTAGGATATATTTATTTCCCAAACTAGTTTTTAATATTTTCTAAATATTTATTTAAAAAAGTTTTAAGTAGAAATTATGTAGCAAATATCATTTATTTCTGTAATAGAATGATTTGGTCAACCTCGCCATTTCTATGCTGGCCATTAACTTCTAATTTTTTTACAGACGTCATTACACAAAATTACCTTCTTTGTCTTTTTCTGTAGTCTCTGGACATCTTCCCTATCTGAAAGGAAATATATTTTCCTTTTAATTTCTTCTTGTTAATCTATTAGTGAATAACTAAAGAGTTTTTTTTAAATTTAAATTAATTAACATACAATGTATTTGTTTCAGAGGTCAGTGATTCATCAGTCTTATGCAACTCTGGTACTCATTACATCCTGTGCCCTCCTTAATGACCATCACCCAGTTACCCCATCCCCCCCCACCGCCCCTCCAGCAGCCGTCAGTTTGTTTCCTTTGATTAAGATGGGAGGGGGTGATGAACCATGAGAGACTGTGGACTCTGAGCAACAAACTGAGGGTCTTGGAGGGGAGGGGATGGGGGGTTGGGCGAGCCTGGTGGTGGGTATTGAAGAGGGCACGTATTGCATGGAGCGCTGGGTGTGGTGCATGAACAACTGATCTTGTAATACTGAAAAAATAAACATACTTGGGGGGAAAAGAAAAGTTTCTTATGGTTTGTCTCCAGCTCTGGTTTCCTCTTGTTTTATTTTTTCCTCTCTTCCCCTATGATCCTGTTTTGTTTCTTAACTTCCACGTATTGGTGAGATCATATGATAATTAGCTGAAGAGTTTTTTTTAAATTGAAGAATTAGTTACAGATAATTTAAATCTTGATGTTTGCCATTTTCAGATTTTCTGTTATAAATATTTTTGATGACAATTAATGTAATTTAATTAGATGATTGGGTTTTACTTATTCAAAATCTTTATCAATGATCTTTGGAGGCAAGTGAAGGAAGAAAGCCTTACAAAGGAGGGCAGCCTTACAAAGGGGAAGTTTTGAGTTTCTACACACTGTCCCAGCATAGTGTAGTCTCTGTGCATACTTCAGATCACCTAATTTAAATGATAGAGACCTGGTTGCCTGGTGTGGAAGGAAATGGAGTGTAGTTTATATATGTATGTTTAACTCGGAGGCTGCTCTGCAAACTTTCTCCAGGGAATTATGTAACTTTAGAAAGCTGCTGCTTGTGTTCATTTACAAAACCCAAGTGCATTTTGAGAGAAAATCAATTTTAAAAATGTATCGTCTTAGTTAAATGAAACTTGAATTCTGTAAACAGAATGGCCCCCCCGGGATGATAAGGCCTTGGGTGAGTCGGTGTTTGTCTCTGGGAAAAGAGTTGGTCTAAGTAATCACCTCTTTGCGATAAGCCTTGGTGACCTATCAGAGAGGCTGGCGTACAGACCCACCACACATGATGTGTTAGCTCACCAAAGTGAGGCAGCAGCGCGATGTGGCTGCCGGCCTCATCCCGTAAAATGTCTCAACGGCTTTGCCAGTATATTCATATCTTGGCAGTAAGTCAGAACCAGATTTAAAAGTGTGTGCCACTTGCCATTTCTTATCAATCTATCGGTGACTACCGAGGGGTCTCTTTTTTTGGAAGGGGGCACTCAGTGCAGAGAGGGGGGTTCTAAAAACCTTCCAGGCTTAGTACAAAAGAGCATGCTGATTCATTAGCTATGTTTCTCATGGGTACAGAATACAGGGGCTCTGTTAAACAAGCATTCATCCTCACTAGCACTGTGACCTTGGGCAAGGCACTTGACCTTCTCAAGCTCCGATTTCCTCATTTCTAAAAACCTACCTTGACAAGGTTCCTAGAAAGATTAACGACGATAATGCATGTAGAACCATATTGTCTGAGGGTTGTTTGTTCAATAAGCAGACTTTTTTTCTTTTGCTGGATTGATCTATATTGTTAAGCAATTTTCTGTATAAAATATTACAGATCTAGTCATCATAGATCTGTTTATTTCCAAAGCTGGCATAGGATAATAGAAAAAAGTCACATTTTTTTTTCTAATGTTCAGAAATTTTTCTTGGGATAAAATACAATGCCAGTAGGCCTGGGGACAAAGGAATACTCTGTCATGCCTAGAATTAGGCTAGTGCATGTGGACTGACATTTTTAGACCTATAATATAACCTGGAGTACACAGTTAATAGCAGAAATTTCAACAGTGCTAAATAATTTCTAACAACACAGCACCAAATACACAATTTTGGATCCTTAAATGGGACCTAAGTTCCATATACCCAGCTTTGTCTGCACAACCATTGGATACAACATCCCAACCATTCAACTGATCAATCAGAATAAAACATTCAGTTTTCTTTCTTTCTTTTTTTTTTTTTAAACATTCAGTTTTCTTGAATGGGTATCTGTGTGATTTTCACAGAACTTTACCCATTGGGAGTGCAAGAAAAAATGTCTACAGGTTGTGAAAGGAGATCGAAAGAACATGGAATTTGAACTTCTTCTCTTTCATTTTCTGGCCAGGAGATAATGAGAAAAACATTGAGTGTCCCTGGGCTTTAGTGTCTCCTCTCTGGAGTGGAGCTGATAATAACTATCTTTTAAGGTCACTGTGGGGATTATAGTCATATAGTAACTTGGCACAATGCCTGGCACACATTTGGTGTTCCAGAATGGAGCGAGACAACTGTGTGGATCTTAGGTGCCAGAGCATTTAGTAACTTTCTTCCTTTTTATCTTTTCTAAATTTGAGTTTCATGTTAGATATTATCATTCTTGGGAACAACCTTTTCACGCTGAAAGTTCATTACATATGTAGATCTGAGGGTTTTTTTTTCTACCTCCCAATAAGATTAGTGCTTTGCCAAGTCACTAATTACTGAATTAGCAAAAGCAGCTGGTTTAAATCAAATCATTGATGGAAGTTAAGGTGAGGAATAGCAATGTCAGAGCAGCATTGATCTGAACAACAGACAAGCATGCCATGTTTAACCTTCAAGCTCAAATCACACCGTTAGGAAATCTACCATTGATGCTAATTGGGAGGAGGAGAAAATCAAATCATCCATTTGCTGAGTGGGAAAAAAAAATAGATCAGCATTATTGGGCATCGGCCCTCTTCAAATGAATTGTGTAACACAATTTAGAGTCTATGATGCCAAAAGCTCAAGGTCTTTAAGAGGTGAATGGTTACTTTCAAACAATCAAACTACCCAACAATCATTGAGCCTTTCCTGTTAGATGTGGTAGGAAGGACGCTTGGAGCCTGATCCCTAGAATCAAGGTAGACCTCCACATTGCATTGAGTGCCCCCCTCCAAAAAACACCACAGAGATCCCTTGGTAGTCACCAATGGATTGATAAGAAGTGACACACATTTTTAAATCTGGTTCTAACCTGATTCTTTAAAGTCCAAAGGTACAGTTTTGTTTTTGTTGCTCTTCCATGAGGATCTCTGTTCTTCTCATTTACTCTTAGGATTTGAAAAAGTCTTTCCCCCCCAAATGCCCATAAGACCAGATATTAATGACAATCACACTGTGTTTAGCAGGATATTGGGCATGTAGACCGAAAGCATAGTAACAGGGCAAGGGGTTGTTCTGTATGGCACTGCCCCAAGACTATGCTGACACGCACAAAGATGGGTGGTTGCCAGGTGAGATCAGGGCTCAGTGCCAGCTGACTGATCATGGAGACTAGACTAATTGATTAGAGATACACTCCTCAATGTGTGCTATGAGAGGAACTCCTGAAGAATTGTAATAAAATGCTTCAATTTGGAGTAATAAGTGTGTAATTGTTAATCGTATACGTCAACGTGACTGAAGCATAGGGTGTCCACATGTTTGGTCAGACATTATTCTGAGTGTGTTTTTGAGGGTGCTTCTGAATGTGATAAAACTTTGAATCAGCAAAGTGGATTTCCCTCACTAATTATGGTGAGCTTCATCTAGTCAGTTGAAGTCCTGAATAGAACTAAAAGACTGAGGAGAAACTTCTTCTGTCTGAGTCCTTGGAGCTGAAACATTGGTGTTTGCCTGCTTTTGGACCTGAATTTAAACATTGGTCATTCCCGAGTCTTCAGCCTGCTGTCTTTCAGGCTGGAACTTAAACCAATAGTTCTCCTAGTTCTTACACCTTAGGATTCTAGAGCTACAGCATCAGCCTTCTTGGGCCTCCGGTTTATGGACTGCAGATCTTGGAATTTCTTAGCCTCTGTAATTGCATGAGCCAGTATCTTATGATAAGTGTCATGAGATATGTTTAGATCATTTTTACCAGGCTATCCTTCCTTCATGCAATGATGGGTTACACATAAGCTATTTCATAATCTTTACAACCATGATATGAGACATTGTCACTTGCAGATTGGCAAACTGGAAATCGAAGGGATGAATTGATTTTCTAGAATCAGATATCTACTATGAGTCAAGGTCCAATCCTTGTCTAGGGATTGTATTTTGCTGCCCTCAACACTAACTGCTAATCCAAAAATAGCCCTAGGATCTCTCTTACCAATGCCACTCACTGATACAGATGACTTCCCAATCCCATTTGAGTTATGGACAGATAATGAAAGGGACAAATTAATTATTGGTTGGTGTTCCCTTATAGGCTTTGACTACTATTCTTGTGCTTCTGTATCCTTGGCCAACATATAAGCCAGGTGGATAGGAGGGAAGTGAAGACAGTGGAGAAATCACAGATCATCCAAAGAATAGGTGATCAAGACAGTCCCTTTTGTACATCTTCTAGAACTTGCCCGAATCTCTTTAAGGTTGGAAAACAGATCTTTACTTTTTGTTTCTTGTAGGCTTGTTTATAAGGGTCTACTTACTCAGGCAAATGTCAGACTAGAACTACAATTTTGCACACTCAAAAAAAGAAAAACAATTTGGGATTTATGTGTGTGTGTGTGTGTGCACGTATGCGAATTTGTGTACAGATGCACACACATGCACTTACCAGGGTGGTACTGTTCTGGCAAACATTTGATGGCTTTGGGATGACTAGAGCCAGTCCATGCCATGGGTACAAGACGAAAAGAACAGAAACTGCTCCTAAATTCAATGCTCTGGGAACATAGCTAACCATCACTAGAAAAGTGTCTTAATTACTCTATTACAATTATGTGTGGGTTGCTGTGAAATGATTAAATTGACTTGGGAAAGCATCAGCGAGAAAAGAACATTTAAATGGGACATTGAAAGATGAGAATGATTCTTCCAGGTGAAGAATAAAGTGAAGACCATCTTATTTATTTGTTTATTTATTTATTTATTTATATATTTATTTGACACAGAGAGAGAGAGAGAGAGCGCGTGTGCACAAGTAGGTAGAGAGGCAGGCAGAGAGTGAGGGGGAAGCAGGCTCCCTGCTGACCAGAGAGCCCGATTCAGAGCTTGATCCCAGGACTCTGAGATCATGACCTGAGCCAAAGGCAGAGGCTTTAACCCACTGAGCCACCCAGGCACTCCATGAAGACCATTTTAGAGAGGAAGATGTGAGTAGTGGATACCTAGAGATGGGTCTGGGTCGGTTTGTGAAGTACCACTTAGAAAGCCCAAGAAGTTGGATTCCTTAGGAAAGCAAAAGATTTTCCTCAAGAGTAATACCTTTTCCACCATTCCACCCCAGACCTGTGACGTTCAGATCTTGTTTTTGGACAGTTCAAGCAATAGAGTAGAGGAAAGATTATATATTGGGGAGAATGGAGAGAAGGGATTAGATAGACTTCTAAGAGTTTCAATTTACTGTATTTCACATTGTATTTTCCTAACATAACCTTAGTCTGCATTGCGACAGTGTTAGAAAAATTACAACAGCAAATTTTGAGGGCTATAACAAATCCTTGTGATATATAAAACTTGAGGCAGCTTGGCATTCTAATTATACACATACACACATACATATACACGCTTAACATCAAAACTTGCTGGCCTTTTATTGCAGTTTAAGTTAACCACGCTAGAATTTGAACATAGAGACATTGACTGTTAACATAACCATTTAGCCTGGGTAATGGGATAACGGCAGAGTTTTAGAGTTGTGGGAGTTCCTGAGTTTCAGTTGTTAAATGATTTCTGTAGCACCCCTGACAAGTGTGTGTGTGTGTGTGTGTGTGTGTGTGTGTGTGTGCACGCGTGCGCGCACGCACGCACACACTAAATGACATACAGTGAGGATTCCTCTTTGTTTCTCCAGGAAGCCCATTTATTTGTGGAAGAGCTCTGTTAGAGACCACTTCCTCATACTGAAAAATTTTAACCTTTAACAAGATCTTTCAACATAAGGTTTCTAGTTCTAAATCTTGGAGACAAACAAATTCAGACGAATTTCAAACTTGCACAGTAGCCTCTGGGCTACTTTTGTCTTTCGTGCTTTTGTTTCTGTATGTTCTTCCTCTTCAGCCTCCCCCGCACGTTCATGGCCCTATATCCCACACTCATGACAAGTACCTAATCCACATCTCTAGCCTGAGATTTTTTTTTCTGATCTCCAAACTGTTATATCCAATTATCCCCTGAATACTCCCACTTGAATGCCTTTCATATATATTCCAAATATCAAAACTGGGCCCATCTTCCTCTCTCCCAAAGTACTCTTTCATCTTTCTGCCCTCTTTCAGTGGTGGTTACCCCATACGTACCCAATGACCATCCTTTTGGTCACTTGATCTACAAATCTGTCATATATCATTAATGGAGGCTCTTTCAACTTTAATGCGCATTCTTTCTAAAAGAAAATTCTGATTCAGTTGCTTTGGAGTTTGACAGTCTGCATTTTTTTTTAAAGATTTTATTTATTTGACAGAGAGAAACACAGCGAGAGAGGGAACACAAGCAGAGGGAATGGTAGCGGGAGAAGCAGGCTTCCTGCAGAGCAGAGAGCCCGATGCGGGGCTCAATCCCAGGCCCCTGGGATCTGACCTGGGCTGAAGGCAGACGCTTAACGACTGAGCCACCCAGGCGCCCCGACAGTCTGCATTTTTAACAACCTTCCACATGGTGCCACACAAATCATCCTTAGAGCAAAGTTTGCGTAGCAAGGCTTTAAACTTATTCTTGCTTTCCCATTGTGCATAGATCTTAGTGGCTTGGTAGAGAAAACACAGGCTTTGGAATTAGGCAGCTCTAAGTTTAAATCATGGATCTGATCGATAATACTAATGTGTCTATGGAAAAACCATTTAAACTCTGTGCTGCAATCACCTACTCTTAAAATGGGGATGGCCTGTCTCAAGGGGATCTTAAATTATACAAAGTAAAATGCACACTCAGCATCGGTCATACCGTAGAGACTTAAAAATGTTAATTTCCTGCCCTTGGTCAAACCCGGAGCCTACTGAAAGTAAATTGGTGATCAGTAGGTGGTAAAATTTCCTTGAGGGAAAGAGGCTTAGTCTTTATCTGGCTGAGCTGAGGATCAGGTCTCAGTGACCTGATTAGAAGGCAGACGCAGAGCAGGTGATGTTCTGTGGTCCAGGTGATAAGTTGAGTCACCCAGGAGAGAAGAGTTTTCCCTCTGATACGGAGCAGAGTTACCCAACCCTTGGAGCAGCTCTGTGAGTGCTCAGGACTCTGTGCATGTTACATCTATGGCTTGCTATAAGCATTGTCCAGATTCAGAAGGAAATTCTGAGATCTCACAAGGTGATCATGATTCCCTTGGAGACTTATGGTCCCTAAGTTGCTGGACTATGAAGAACACAGATCAGGAGGGAAGAAACTGAAGTTGATTGAAGAAGGACTGGGCAGGATGGAAATTCAAGCTTCATAAGCAATGTAAATTAATGTTTGCAATTGTGGACTTCAGAGTCTACTGGAGGATATGAATAACTGGACAAATAACTAATTTCAAGATAGGATAGAGCTAAGAAGAGGTAGTACATAGCAATCACACATAACCCAGTCTTGGGGGTAGGAGAAAGTTTTCAGAAAAGAGGGACAATATACCACTTACCAGTATTTCATTTAAAAATACGTTCACGTAGGAGCGCCTTTGTGGCTCATGTGTCTGACTCTTGGTTTCAGCTCAGGTCATGATCTCAAGGTCTTGAGATGGAACCCTGAGTTACGCTCTCTGCTCAGCGTGGAGTCTGCTTACGATTCCTTCCCCTTCTGCATTCCACTTATGTATTTTCTCTGTCTGAAATAAAATTTAAAGAAGGTTCATGTCAGTATATAGAGATAATCACTTTACAACTGTTGTGATGCAGTCCATGATAAAAACATACCACATTTTATTCAATATTGTTCCACCAGTGGATTTTTTTTTTATAAAACTTTTATAAAAAGATTTCAAAATTTTCCTGTTATAAACAATGCTGTCTTGAACCAGTTTTTGCATTTCTCTGTATGGATCTGTGCAGGTGTTTCTCCAGGGTAGATGCTAGATTTGAAAGGGGCAATGATTCAATGGAGAGCTGACTTCTCAACACAAACGGTAGAAGCCAATTCATAGAAATGATCATCCTTAAATTCTGAAGGGAAATAATAATAAAACAGAGGGAAGATATTTACACACAGAGAAGATATTTTCCCATAGCATGGTTTGCTAAGTTAATAAACTAAATTATCAGCCAATAATTAGTTATTTTAAAAATTATATAATTTTCATGTTTTTAGTGCCCCTCTTGCACTCTGAAAGATGACTAGTTCAAATGGTAAACTGGAACACATGCCCCTTTCTGGGTAAGAATATGTTTAGTTTTGCCAGAAACTGCCAAACTTTCTTCCAAAGTAACTGTACCATTTTGAATTCTCATCATCAATGAACGAGATTTTCTGGTGCTCCACATCATTTCCCACATTTAGAGCTGTCGATATTTCAGGTTTTAGCAATTCTAGTAGGTGTGTAGTGATACCGCACTGTTTTAATTTCAATTCCCTAATGACATATGATGTTTAATATCTTTTCATAAGCTTACTTTCCACTAGTACATAGTCTTTTGTGAGGTTTCTGTTTGGGTCTTTTGTCCGTTTTATTATTGGGTTGCTTATTGTTGAGTTTTAAGAATTCTTTGTATATTTTAGGTATCAGCCCTTTATCAAAATATGTATTTTTGCAAAGGTAGTTTCTCAGTCTGGGATTTTTCTTCTCTTAACATGTCTTTTGCAGATCAGAAGTTTAAATTTTGATGAAGTTCGATTTGTCAGTATTTTCTATCATGGGTCAGGCATTTCCATTTTTGACGATTCATTTCTACTAATAGCTATTTCCTACTAAAAAGCTCTCAAGACAGGACAGTGGTACTGGCTTTGTTTTAAAAAATGACGATCTTGGGGCACCTGGGTGGCTCAGTGGGTTAAAGCCTCTGCCTTCGGCTCAGGTCATGATCCCAGGGTCCTGGGATTGAGCCCCGCATCGGGCTCTCTGCTCAGCAGGGAGCCTGCTTCCCCCTCTCTCTCTGCCTGCCTCTCTGCCTACTTGTGATCTCTCTCTCTCTCTTTCTGGCAAATAATTAAATAAAATCTTTAAAAAAAAAAAAATGACGATCTTAATTCACAAAGGATGAAAGTACAAAAAAATCCATCTCCCAGTACATACAATTATAATAAACCGATTAGCTGTAGAGTAATAAAATATTTAAGACTTTATAAACTCAAATATTTACCTTAAATCAAGAAACACAGAGCAATTTTAACCTTCAACACATCAGTGTTTACTGGGAGTAGGAACATTATGGATTTGGGTCTAGTTGTTTTCCCAGTAGTCAAACAGAAAAATGTGGCATCTCTTTCTCCATTCCTTTACTTTCAATCTTTGTCTTTATATTTAAAACAGGTTTCTTGTAGACAGCATATATTTGGATAATGGTATTTTGTTTTTTCCCCCACTCTTATAGTCCCTTAGTCCCTTATTATGGGTATTTAGACCTCTGACATTTTAAAGGACTATTGATTTATTGGAATTGATATCTACCATAGTTGTACTGTTTATTATTCATTGTCCTTGCTTGTTGTTTCTTTTTATTTTTTGTCTTTTTCTGCCTTCTCCGGTTTTGAGCATTTTGTATGATTTCATTTGTTTCTCTTGTCTTAGTGTGTGTGCATAAAGCCTAATAAAAATAAAGGGATGATAATTAGGTGGCAAAATACATATTTTTTTAGTGGTTACTCTTGAGTTTGCAATATACATTTACAACTAATACAAGTCCACTTTCAAGTAACACTATATTTCTTCATATGTAGTGCAAGTAGCTTTTAACAATACACCCAACTCCTCTCTCCCATACCTGACAACATTACCATTGTTCATTTCACCTATCTGAGGGACAATCTCTTAACACATTGTTGCTATTAGTAACAAACTGTTATCCCTTAGGTCCCTGGAGAATAAGAAAATAAAAGGTTTTATTTTATCTTTACTTCTTTCTCTAAAGGTCTTCCTTTCTTTACGTAGATCCGAACTTCTGATCACTGTCATTTTCCTTCTTAAAAAAATTTTTTTAATTAACATATAATGCATTATTTGCCCCAGGGTACATGTCTGTGAATCATCAGGCTTACACATCTCATAGCACTTACTATAGCACATACCCTCCCCAATGTCCACAACCTAGCCACCCTATCCCTACCTCCCCCCACCTCCTAGCCACCCTTAGTTTGTTTCGCGAGTCTAGGAGTCTCTTATGGTTT
>CM053617.1:32962960-33017265 GCA_028646535.1 Procyon lotor | reverse complement strand
TGTCACTCACTTTTTTCCCATTAGATCTGTTGGCTTATTATAGTTGTTTTAAATTCCTAGTCTGACGATCCCAGTATCTCTTCTATCTCTGAGTGTAGTTCTGATGCTTGTTATTTTCAAACTTTGTTTAGTATGATTTGTAGTTTTTTTGGAAAGCCTGACATGATGTACTAGGTAAAAGGAACTTGGGTAAATAGTATTTTAGTTTAAGGTTTTAAGTACATCTGGCTTGGGGCTAGGCTATGTTTACTACCCATACTAGCTGTAGGTGTCATAGATTAAGTTTCCTCTGATGTCCTTGTTTTTGTCTCACCTATTGGCTTTCAGTTTCCCTTGGGACTCCTTAAATAAAGTCTAAGTCAGGCCGTTCTTTGATTGGATTCTCTTATTATTATACATAAGTCCTAAGGCTGTGATGGTAAGGTGTGGGTAGAGGGAAAGCTTCACAAGTACTATGATGATGCATGAGACTTTCAGGGAGCCTGTGTCCTGAGCTGGGGCCTTTGCAAGACTTCTCAGTTTTGTTTTGTTTTGCTCCCCTTAGGTGAGACAGGAAGGTTAAAGGGAGCTGGTATTAGGTATTTTCCTTCCCTCTGTGGAAGTCAAGAGTCGCTAGAGTCGGGTGTTTCCCTTCCCCTAGATCATTTAGGCTCTTATAAAACCCTAGTCAGTTATGCTGTCATAAAATAGATTCTCTTGAGGGCAGGCTTGTTAAGAGCATGTAGAATTCAGCACCCTACTTGTTTTGCACACCATCCCTCTGCTGCACCTCTCCTACCACATTGGAAGATATGGTCCTCATCATTTGCCTTCCAGACCCTTGCTACTAAAGTGCAGTCCATGGAGGCATTGGCATCCCCCGGAAGATTGTTAGACATACAGAATCTCAAGTCTAGGTCAGAAAAGCATAGCCTTTCTTGTAAATACCAGAGAAATCCTCTTATATCTTATTGTGCAGAATCACATCACATTGCCTCCTCTGGCACAAAGGTGCTCTGTTGGAAAGTCTAGTTTGGGCGTTCCAGGAAATATGATAAGAGATGATCCAGAAAAGGGATTGAGTGGGCATTAAGTGAACCAAATTTATGGACTCTGCCACAGTTACTATTTCCTCATTTTGAAAATGAAGAAATTGAATTCAGAGAATAAGTGGCTCTTTTGAGTTTCCTCATGAAGCATTTTGGGATCAAACATTGAATTCAGTCTTGCCATCCTATAGCATCTTAGTGGCCTCTGATTTTCTTAGGTGTTGATATTGAAAACCACCTGTGAAGAAGATGGGCCAAGAAAAATAAATAAAAAAACTCCTAAAAACCTTAAAAAATTATCTGTTCTTTTTCACTGTTGCTTCTAATTCAAAACCTAGTGAGAAACTTACTTTAAAAGAACTTTTATTTTTCTTACCCTTTTTCTTCCTGTTCCTGCCACTCACTAGCTTGACATGCACTGGAATAGGGAAGGTCAGATTGGAAAGCTCTTTGCAGCTGTACTGAGCTAGGGAAATGCTGACTGGCCTCAAATGAAGACAGGACTGATGAACTCGTCAGATGCCCTTGTATTAAAGAGAGCCAGGAATGGATTTTCTGTAATGCTATTAAAGCATGAAAATCAGCTGCACAGGGAAATAAATGGCGAGTTGCTGTCTTTCCCAAAACAGATAATTCTTTGGAAGCTTGTAACTTCATTGTATGTTGTGGTGGGGTGAGGAGGGGAATGTGTGTGCATGCATGCATGTGTATGTGTATGCGTGTTTTAGTTGTGGAGCGGGATACACAGCTCACTGTTTCCACAGATAGGAAAAAGTATGTCTGTTGTCAGAGAGGAAAAGCTTGCTTCTAAAAATGCCTGTCGCACATGTTTTTCTGCGAGGCAGGACTTTCCAGTATATTCTACTTATCTTTGGCTCATTTTCCTCTGAGGAAGTCCACTGAATCATGTAGCCAAGAGAGGAAGAAAGTGAAAGTGACTTAATAGTGACCTCAAATTCTGACAGCTTGTCCAGCAGAGAACGGTGTCCAGCTGCTGCCATTATGTCAGGTAGATCTGATTTCTCCGCCCCCCCTCAAGAAACAAGGGAAAATCGCCCATATTTAAAATGTTTCCTTCGTAGAGAGAGAGAGAGGCTAATATGTTTTAGAGTGCTTCAGCCCCCAAAGATACTGATGGTCTTTGTGTTGGCATTTCCTGTAACACTGTATCGGATACTAGTCCCATGAGACATTTTTATGAAATAAGACGACATGGGTAAAAGATGCCACATTGCATGTTGTATCCTTCTTTAGAAATTTTATCAAGTATATCAATAGGCAAGATGCTCTGTGAAATCTTGCCATCGAGAGAGTCCATTTAGTTTTGTTTAGCTTAATAATTCTCAGACGTGCTTGGTTTGTGTATCATTTTCATACTAACACTCATTTAAATAATGTGGGAAACATGCTGTCCTAGACACCCTTCCTATATGTGGAGGAAACCTGGTTTGTAACTCCAGATCTGAACCTGTAGAAGAGAAAGAAAATAGCCCAGACTCTGTTTCTCTCTTAGCATTGTTGGATCAAAAACTATTACTTCGGGGGTGCGTCTGGGGGGCTCAGTCAGTTAAGGGTCCGACTCTTCATTTTGGCTCAGGTCATGATTGTAGGGTCCTGAGATCGAGCCCCAAGTTAGGCTCCGTGCTCAGCATGGAGTCTTCTTGTACCTCTCCCTGGGTTCTGCCCCCATTCTCTCTCTCTCTCTCTCAAGTATATAAAGAAACAAATAAATAAAATCTTTAAAAAAAAAAAAACCCTAGTATGTTATTAATCTTGAAAAACTTCAAGTTTTTTAGCTTAGAAGACCGATTCACATTTAGATATAGATGATAGAGGAATGAATGAGTTATTGATTTGCAATTGTGTATCTTAATTTTAGTTATCAAAACTTCCCCCCCCTCCGGCTATCCAAGGCATGCTTCCCTCAGTAGTAGAGACTGTGTTAGGAGACTTAATGTTGCTGAATGAAATAAAATGAAAGCACAGTTGCAGGGAAGCATCAGGGATATTTCGCTGAGGCAACCTTCACCCAGGCCATGTGAATCAACACCGTACAAAACAGCACCATTTTAATGATTGGGATAAAACTGCTCTCATGCACTGCTTGTTTATTTTGTTCTTGAAGGTATAAAAAAGTAGAGAGAATAATGGAAATCATTTTTAGTTCCCCCTTCCTGGAATTAATGTTAACATTTTGCCATTTTTGTTTGAAATATAAATCTGCATACTTATATGAAATTATATATGCTGTGTATTTTAATAAAACACCATAGGTAAAGCCAAAGTTTTAAATTTTGCCCCCCAACCATTTGCCTCTCTCTTTCCTTAGACATACCCACCAACCTGAAGTTGGCTTCACATGTTTCCTACAAATGTTTGAGATTTGAATACTATATTAATCAGAGTTCTATTTCTCTCTTCCTGTCTCTCCTACCCTCCCTTTCCCTCTCTTTCCCTGCCTTTCTCCCTCCCTCTCCCTCTCCCTCTCTATATATAGTTATATACATCTGGCTGGATATCATAGTCTAGCCAAGTTGACACATAAAATTAATCAGCACATATGCTGTACAATTTTATGCTGTGTTTGGGAAGAATTAATATATAAATTGCTTTTTGTATTTTTATAAATTTCCCAGAAATTATTATTTTTTATGCAACTTGCATTTTTTTTTTTTTTGCTTAACATTAGGTTTTAAAGTTCTTTCCATACTGCTATATATAAATCAAGTCCATTCATTTAATTTTTTAAATTTTTTTAAAAGATTTTATTTATTTGTCAGAGAGAACACAAGCAGGCAGAGAGGCAGGAAGAGACAGAGGGTGAAGCAGGCTCCCTGCTGAGCAAGGAACCCGATGTGGGACTCGATCCCAGAACCCTGGGATCATGACCTGTGCTGAAGGCAGCTGCTTAACCAACTGAGCTACCCAGGGGTCCTTAATTTTTTAATTTTTTTAATGCTACGTGGTATTTCAATGTATAAATAGTCCACAATTTATTTTACTGATGGACATTTAATAGCTGTTGACTTTTTTTTATTGTTACCTCTTATAACAAACCTCCTTGACATGTCTGCTATTCATGCGCAAGAATTTCTCAAAAGTATATACCAATTGTAGGATTGAAGGGTTACCATGAAGACGGAGCCAAGTTTTGTTTTGTTTTAAGATTTTATTTATGGGAGAGAGAGTGTGGGGAGGGAACAGCAGACTCTGCTGAACAGAGCCCAATGCAAGTCTCAATCCCAGGACCCTGAGATCATGGCCTGAGGCCAAACCAAGAGTCAGACGCTTGACTGACTGAGCCACCCAGGCACCCTGATGCAGTCAGGTTTTTAACTTGACTATACCAAATGTGTATTTGGTAATATAAATATACGTACATATTGTGTATTTCTAGCAGTAGAAAGGGAGAGTGGCTTTTTGTTCCCAATCCTAAACAACTTTAGTAGACATGCCAAATATTTTCTACTCTGGTTCGTCCCATCACAGGTGAGATTTTTCTTTCATGTTTTTTGGGGATTCAGTTTCTTCCTTTGTGAACTGCTTTTAATTTTATACGCCCAGCTTCTTCAAAGGATAAGAAAAAAATCTGTAGGAAGCTTGCCTTTTTTACATTGAAATTTAAGAGCTCTTTAAGGCTTCTCAATAGCTGTTACATATGTTGTAAATACCTTCTCCAAATATATTTCCTATTTTTTGTTTGTTTATGGTGCCTTTGTTAAACAGAAGCTTTTTTTTTGATCAATAGTTTTCTTCAGGGTTGTGTATTTGTGTGTATATGTGTGTATGTCTTTCTTTCTTGTAGGATGTAAAAATGTTCCTCTTCTGAGAGTTTCAAAGGGTGTTTTTATTTTTGTTGTCATGAAAAATCAAGTTTTTGCATTGTGTTTTGGAATGAATGTTTTAGGATTTACTTGTAAAATGGTATTTTAAAGGAGAAATGCCTTTATATACTCTTCTAATTTTTTAAGTACCCACAGTATTTTTTATACTGGTTGAGATATTCTCATCAATATAAGTGAGTATATAATCAGCCGACTTATCATCAAAAAATGCGCAAGAGTAGGCTTCCATGGGAAGTAATTTATAATTCTAGGGGAACACACACATTTTTCTATAAAAAACATTTTGACACGTAGTTTATTATAGTAAATATTCATAATCGCAAAGTCAGAAGTCGGCAGTCCTTGGCATTTTGAAAACAAATTTTATGATACTAGGAAAGTACTTGGCCTCTTTTAAGAAATAAGCTTATGGGGTGCCTGGGTGGCTCAGTCAGTTAAGTGTCTGCCTTTAGGTCAGGTCCTGATCTCATGGTCCTGGGATCATGTTGGGAGCCCATGTTGGGCTCCCAGCTCAATGTGGAGCCTACTTCTCCCTCTCGCCCTCACTTGTGCTCTCTCTTGCTATCTCTGTTTCTCTCTCAAATAAATAAAATAAAATAAAAAAAGAAATAGGCTTAGGCAGAAACTAAATTTTACAACCACAAGTTATAATATATTTCTTGGTAACTGGTATGTAAATAATCACTGATCTTCTTCCTCCCTACACAAAGGCTAATGCTTAATCCAGGGCTTTACATTCTCTACGGTATTATAGCCTTTCAAGGCTCCTCGTACTGAAACTTGTGCTCTCTGCTCAACTAAGTTTTAATTAATACTGAATTTAAAATATCGGAGTTTCTATTTTTCATGCAATTACTTCATTGGGAAGTTATTTTTAACCTATGGTATAATGGTTAACAGATATTTTAACCTATGATAATACAAGAGGGTTTTAATATATTGTTTTGTCATCACCATCATCATCATCATTTGTGGTGTGAATGTGTCATACTAGTTGTTTCCCCCCCCTACTTTTTCAATATCTCATTTACCCTAAGATTTAAGTTTCCATTTATATCTGAAAGTTATTCTGACATTTGTTAAAAACAGCAAGACAGGTTTTATTGAATAAAATAGGGAATAAACTATTTCTGTAGGGGAGAGAGACTGAACTCAACTCAATACAACGGGGAGTAATAGAAATTTATTGACAGGTGACAGAGAGAGGGAGAGAATAGAATATTTCTAAGAACAACTTGGTCAGGGGTGCCTGGCTGGTTCAGTCCATGGGGCAGGTGAATCTTGATCTTGGGGTCATGAGTTCAAGTCACACATTGGGCATACAGACTCCTTCAAAAAAAAAAAAAAAAAGAACAACTTGTTTAGGTATTAAGGAAAGAAGAATTTGGTTAGATATTAATGGTGGAGGAACAGAAGTTTGACTATCAAAGGTGAGGGAATGCTTCATAAACTGACTTAGCAAGATTTTTGGTAAAACTTCTCAGCAGTTCAACGATGAGGCAAAATGAAGAGGGCTCAAAGCAGTCTGGTTAAATTCTGGTGAGACTCTTTGTCCATGAACCAAGTTCTCATATATTGTGTGCCTGTTTTGAGGCTGTTTTACTGCATTGGTCTATGTTGTGGACTGAGTTGTGTTCCCCCCAACAAATTCATATATTGAAGTCCTAACTTCCTGTTAGGACTGTGAGGAGACTGGGAAAAAAGAAAAGAAAAAAGCGTAATCATAAAGGCGATGCCCTAGTCCAAAAGAACTGGTGTCCTCAGAAGAGGGGGAAGAGATACCAGAACTCTTGTTCTCCTCCGTCCCCCTTGCATGTGTGTGACAGAGCAAAGGACTTGAAAAGATAAGTAAGTAGGCAGTTATCTCCAAGCTAGGAAGAAAGCTCTCACTAGGAATTGGTTGGCACCCTGATCTGGGACTCCTCTAACTCCCAAACTGTTAGAAAAGCAAATCTGTTGTGTAAGCCATCCAATCTAAGGTATTTTTGTGGTAGCCCTAACAGACTGATACAATCTGTTTTTTTGTTTGTTTGTTTGCTGTGTTAACACCCAACTGTCTTAATTAGCATGCTAATAATTGTGAAGGAAGATTCTATTCTGTTCCCTTCTTTTTATCTATTTTTTTCTCCTTATTGGTACACATTGATTTTAGAATAAGCTTGTCCAACTATAAATGATATCATTGACGTGTTTGTTGGAATCCTACTGGAGTTAGAGATAACTTTGTGAAGAATTGAAATTTTAGGATATTGATTTTTTCCTATCTGTGGAAACCTATTTATTCAGATATTCTTTCCTGTTGTGACGTTTCATAACACATATACATTTATTCATTGATATCTTAGAATTTGTTGCAGCTGTAAGTGGTATGTTTTTCTATAGTATATTTTCTACTTGGTATTTGATAATATATTGTCGATATCATGTCCCTTTTCCTTAAATACTTCAGTGTCTTTCCTATAAAGCAAGGTCATTCTCTTTCATAATCACACTGCAATTGAAAATTTATAAGGTTCACCTTGGTGGATATTATTATAGTTTTCTATTGATCTTACTCAAATCTCACCAACTGTACTAATAATACACTTTATAGCCACAGGTGGGGGAAGATTAAAAATTTTTTTTTCTGTTCCTAGAGCCATTCCAGAAGCACACATTGCATTTAGTTGCCATATGCTTTTAGATTCATTTAATCTAGAACAGGCTCTTAGTTTTTCCTTGATTTTCATGAGGCTGGCATTTTTAAAAGTTCAAGCCATCTATTTTGTGGAACATCTTTCATATTCATTTTGTTATTCTGTCACGACGTGGTTAAAATTACACATTTCTGGCAGGAACATCATAGTGGTAATGTAGTAACTATACTTTTCAGTATGTCATACCAGTGAGAATATGCTGTCAACTTGTCCCATTACTAATCATAACTTGGATACCTGATTAGTGTGTAGATCTGCCAGATTTCCTACTGGAAGACTACTATCTTTTTTCCAAATGTAATTACGAAACTTTGAAAACTATGTAAATATTCTAATTCTAATCACAATTTCACCCACGAATTTTAAAATTTATTCATGATTCATACTTTACTAAATTAATTATATTATTATGAAATGATGATTTCCTAATTTCATCGCTTCTTCTACATTAGTTGACATTCTAGTGAAAAGAATAGATCTCCCTTCTGTTTAATTTATTTCTGTTTTTCTGTGTTTGTTTGTATCACCACAGAGTCCTGGAGTCCTAGGTTATTTAGTGAGTAAGAATCTGTACCTGTTACTCTGATGCTGAAATTTCCCCTGATTTGGCCAGTGTGAGCCCTTTTGTTCTGGGTCCCACTGTTCTTTGAGCATTTCCTCACTTTTTGGGGCAGGCTATTTCCCATTCATCTACAAGTTTCCAGCCCAGTGTGAAGTCAGCCATTTTTTTCCCTAAGAATTGCAGAATCCTTATATGGCAGAATGGCATTTAGACACTAAAAACTGGATGCTAGCTATACTCATTACTCTTAGAGTGTCCTTACTGCTGAACACTCTTTGGTGGACAGAAATGGTAAATACACAAACCCATGTACAAATACACCTCTCTCTCTTTCCATACATAGGAGTCACCTATATTAAGTTTCTAAATTTTTATTTCCATTTCTAATATGACAGGACAGGATTAATTTTAGCTTTCCACCTTTCCTGATTTTAACCCCCTCTTTTTCCTCTCATTATGGCACTTCGGTGGCTTGAATATTAGCCTTTTTTATATTTTTCTATTGTTCCCTGAATCTGTTATTTTCTTCCCTGCCCTTTTTCCTCTGTTTAGATTGAGTAATTTCTATTAATTTATCTTCAAGTTCACTGACTCTTCTTTTTTCTTTTTTTTAATCTCCATCTTGTTATCGAGCCACCAGGGAGAATTTTAAAATTTATTATATATTATGCTTCTCAAATTTGGCTCTTTTTGTGTAGTTAAGAAGTTTTATCCCACCATTGAATTCAAAAGTGGTCACCCTTACATCTAAGAAAAGGTTATGGTAGCTTTTTAAGTCTTTGATAATTCCAACAACCGTGTCATTTCAGTTTGCACCTGCTGAGTGGTAGGTTTTCTTGTTCTTTCTGTGGCAATTTTGGATTGTGTCCGGCACAGTTTGAATGTGCTGTGAGATCCTGGGTCCTTTAAAAATCTTCTGGAGATATTGATTTTGGTTTCGTGTCAGCAGATTGTCAATCAGGAAAAATCAGTGTCTCAAGCCCTCCCACCAGAATTGGTAGAAACAGGTAGGATTACCTAGGTAAACTGGTGTGTCATGATTTGTAAGCTGATGGGAGCCAGGATGGCCCCACCCATAAATGATTCTCTCTAAGGGCTGAGCTATTCTCTCCTTGTGCTGACTGGCTTGATCCCGTGAGAGAAGGTCTGACTGGAACAGCTTGAGTTAGGGCCCCACATCTAGGCATGTGTCCCAGGAGTTGGGAACCCATGGCCCATGGTCTTCTCATTAGTGGATGCTGGGATGGAAACTATAAGAAGGGCTAGCTACCTCTGTGCATATGTTCACCAAGCCTTTTCTGCACCAGCTTGCTGATGCTTTGTTTTCCTCCCCATATTGCTTTGCTTCCCCTTCTACCTCCCTCCCCACCCTCTCATGCCTTGCCTTCCCATTGCCTGCCATTCCAATGCGTTAACATTATCTTCCCTAACTGGATTTTCTGAAGTGTATTATAAATTCTTTTAATAGTTATGAACAAATGTTAGCCTTCTTTGCCAGTGTTTTTGCCAATTTCATCTGTGTAACAATATTTACCCATAAGACAATGACTTTGAAATGATGCTTTGAATACTCTTACATCAAATGGTTTTCAAATAAACTTTTTAAGGTAAAATTTACATAAAATCATTTATTTGAAGTACAGTTTTGTAGGTTTTGACAAATGTATACACTCAAGTACCCACCAATGTAATTAAGATAAAACCCTTTCTATTATCTTAAAATAAGGATCAGGGACATCCCAGGTGGCTTCAAAAGGGAAGAGGCTGAGATGAGCCCATGTTGCTTGACCCCTTGTCCCACCTTGGCTCTTGCCCTGCCGCCGCCATCCTGGCACTTCCCACCTCCCCTCCCAGACACTGCCTCTCCCGCTCCACTCTTCTAAGCATCCGGACCCTCAGTGAGTTCTGAGTTGCTTGAGTGCCCTGGCTTTGAGCTGTCCATCCTCCCGTGACCTGGGGGAAAGGCCCATCTGATGTATAGATATGACTGCCAAAGATACCTTGCGGGGCCAGTCCCGAGGAGTCTGAAGATCCCGGGGGTGCCAGCCCTGTCCATGTGGGTATCAGCGATCTTGACCTTGTCCCACACAGTGCAAGGCCCAACCAGTGCCAAACGCCCGCTAGAGCGGGAAGTTGGAAGCTCTGGAGAGTCCAGTGGAGGTTTGGCCGCTGGCTTTGCCCTTGCCCTTTGGCACATTTTCTTCGTGCCCTTCACTCGTGCTGTCTCTGTGTCACGTGTCCAAGGATGAGTCACAAGCGTGTGACAGATCAGTGCGCGCTTAGCTTCGGGAGGCGGCTGCTGGGAGCCCTTGGCATGCTTCGTACCACATCCAAAGACTGAATAACGCACAAAGTGAGTTTCAGGGGCCATTCCCGGAGCCAGCGGTGCCTCCGTCCAGATGTTGGGATGTTAGCTGCCCATTCACCCACTCTCGGTGTGCCCCTCTGTGGCTGGGGTCACCTGCTGCCCTTGAGCCTCTCTTCGACCTTGTTCACAAGCTATTGTACCAAGATGGATGTCTTTACCCCTCTGACACCGCCCCTGAGAGGCGACGTGCCATCCCATGACTCAGAGCCCGTTTCTGGAGATCCTTCCCCTGGTATCCCAGCTGTGCTCTTCCAAGAAGCCTGTGCTGTCAGTTGGCACGATGAGAGGTTTGGCTACTCGGAAATGGTAGTGTCTTCCAACAAGAGCGCAGATGGACTCTCCTTCTGCCTTGTGAGCTGCCTGACTTCTCTATGAGGTTGGTACCGCCCCCCCTTCCTTGACTAAAGGTGACTCAGCCAGGGCTCTAGGAAAGTGCCAGAAAGGCATCACAAAAGAGAAAGATAGTCAGAAGTAGGACTCCCACCACTCCTCACCCTTCAACCCTACAGCAGTGAGAATGTACCATCTACATCTAGGCTCCTGGAGATCTCTGGAATCTTCGCTGCTTTTCAGGCAGCCTCGGGCCTCTGAAGGGAAACCTCAGGTCAAGCTCCCAGAGATAACTGAGATAAGAAATCCCAGGTGCTTCTCAGTCCTTGCCATTACTAGATCCTTACAGCCTGGCCAGAGATGTCCTGTGTGTTTGCAGGAGTGATCCAGGTGCAAGGGGGCTCTCTACTCAGCCACATCTTGCTCCCTGCTGTATAAGAGGTGGACAGAAAGTGCTGGATAAAGACCAGGAAAGAAGACACAGCGAGAGAAGTTTTCAGAGACTCTGTCCAGTGGGAATTCTCCACCCACAAAATGGAAAATGCCAGTTTCACTGATGCTTCCTTGTCTGCCGGGGGTACTTCATAAGGTCAGGGTGAATTAACTCCTTCCGCTCCTTGCCCATGGTGGAATCCTAGGATTGAGAAAAAAGCTGAGCTCCAGTGGAATCACAAGGTCTTAGGGGAGCCAACTAAGGCCCCTTTGGACTGCAGTGCTCCTCAGCCTGCCTGTTCTTTCTCCCAGGAGTGCAGGAGTCTGCAAACTCCCAGCCCTCCCCTTCCTTTCCAGAAGCTGGCCACAACCATAATCCCAGTCACTGACTTGACTGACCAGCCTACCAGGCCCCCAGTCCTGTTTGCCTCCTTTTATGTTCCCCCACCCAAGATATTGGTTGGAAAATGAGATGTACAACTCCTTACTCCTCTTCTTTTTGCTCTTGCTGTAGAATCTTTCTTTTATCAGGCTGAAGACCCTATTTGGGGATTTGACTTAGAAATGAGCATGGAGGCCCTTTGCATTCCACTCCCTCAGTCATAGTTATAGCCTCTTCTACTTCTGGACCCTATCACCTCTTAGCACCTTGCCCCTCTTCTCCAGGCCTCCAGGCCTCTCTCCCCACAGAATGGAGTCACCTACACCTGTCTGTGTCCTCTAATCTTCCGCCAGTCCCCATCTTCCCTATCAAGCACAACCCTTTCCCAGTCACTTCCACTGCTGTGGCCCGCACGTCTGACTCAGCCAGGCTGCCTGCTTTGGACTTGTCTGTAGTCAAGCCGGCCACCATTTCCCCATTCCAGGCTTTCATCTTCAGGTCCCCTCCTGCTTGTCCAGGCACATGGCCAAGCCTGCCTTTGACTCTGATGAAATTGATATGGATGCCACACCCCCCTCCCTGGCTGCCTTCTCCCCACCTTCCCTGTCTCCAGCAAGAGCATCTTTCCACACTCCATGGCACTTTGTCATTCTAACATTCTGCCCAGCAGCAGCATTGTTTAACCCCTGGGCTTCACCAGCTGGCCGCACTGTCAGTCAGAGACCCAAGTGCAAACTTGGGACCCAGGAGAAACCACTGAGCCCACATTTCCATCTCCCGGTGGGCTATGGCCTGAAGCCACCAACTGGGACAGCTCCTTCCCTTTTGGAATCCTTGTGGCCCCAGCACAAGCTTCAGACTTCACCTCTCATGCAGCCCACGTGCCCACTGGCAGTCCAACTCTGTGGGTTTCTGTCAGTTTGACCTCCCTCTGTTTGATCGTTGGCATCCCTGTCAGTGCTGAGCTGGCTTTTGTGGCCCCCCAGGAGCTGGGGAAGGCTTCACCTGAGCACCAGACTCCTGTCCTGGTTGCAGGTGGAGAGGCCAGCTATACGACAAACAAACCCGTCTTGGGTCATACTTTCCTTCCTGCCAGTGGCCAGAGCGCTTGGGGGCACTTTCTCATCTCCCTACGACCAACCGAAGCACACCTGCTACTACTGGAGGAGACAGCACCACTGAGAAGAAACCTGTTTCAGGAGACAGTTTTTCCTTGTGGTCAGATCACCGGAAGCTTTTCTGGTCCAAGCACATCCCTAAGCAGAGGGGCCAATGCCATATTAGTGTTTGGAGATTCTTTTCTTCCTGCCTTTTTTAGGAACACCTGGGGACTCTGACCACTGCGTACATGCTGCGACGGAGGGCCTGGCACCACACCCCACGTCTGTGCTTAGAGCCACTCTTGCTCCTGCCTCTAGGCAGAGCACCTGGGGCCCACCTGATTGGAGCACAGGTGTTGCAGTATGAAGGGACAGCATCATAGGTGTGCTTGGAGCTGCATCTGGTCCCGTCTCCATTCGATGTACCTAAGGCCCACCTGTCCAGAGTACCCACGTGCAATAGGGATTGACAGCTTCATACCGAGGATTGGAGGCCCCTGTATTTCTGCCTCCCTTGGAGCCCCTGGGCCCATGGGTCCAGAGAACTAGGATGCACTAGGAGGGGCCGGTGTCCCATCTGTGTCTGGAGATACTACCATCCCCACCAGTATTTGGGGTACACGGGGAGCTTATGGTCTGAGCACATCTGTTTCAGTCAGAGCGGGGGGATACCCTACCCTTTCAGAGGGACACTTCCAGTCTTACCTTCTGTGAGAACACCAGGGATCCACCCATTCAGGGTACCCCGTTTGACTCTGGGGGAGCCTGCACTACTGAGAAAAATCCCTGTGCTTAGAAGGACTTTTTTCACTGCCTTTGGTAAGAGCGAATGCGCCTCTGGTGTGAGCAGAGCAAACCGTTTTCTTGCTTCCAGGCCACCCTCATCACCTGCCCAGGGCTTCACTGGGGACAGCCTTTAGGCCTCCAGGCCATTCGTTTTCTTCTAGGGCAAGATCCAGGATCTCAGCAACTAAGCAGGAAAGGTTTCCTGTAGCAAAGTCACCACAATACCCTGTGAATGGACCTCGATCTGCGGGGCAGAGGCTCCATACCTTTTGGCTGTGTCAGACAAACCTTACCTCTCTTTGTCTTCCTAATCCAACACCTTGGGGTGTGTGTGTACATGTGTTAGAGGGAAGGGAGCCTATGAGGCCAGCCAGTTGTCAACACACTGGACTCGAGAAATTCCACTGGGTAGAGTAGGGAAGAGCTGTGTGTGGATCTCAACCAAGCCATCCTTGGCTTTGGCTGTTGGCCTGGCTGATCCGAGCTCTGTGCCAGAAGTGGCAGGACACCCATGCCTCTCTCTAGCTGCCCCTTTCCCATTTGCCTCAATGGGCTCTTATCTATCCCTAATTATGAGTACATAAAGCATTGTTCTTATTAATTTGTCCTCTGTTCGCATGTCCTTTGCTCTTTGACCCAGCTGCAGAAAGAATTGACTTGTGTGAATGGTGATGTGTTGAGCCAGACTGAACTGTGCCAAGTTCCCCAGGCCCAGTGATGAGCATGTGGAAGTCCCCACTTTTCATGACTACGCATGCTGACTTCTGCAGTCTGTTTTCAAGTATAGGGATGACAATGCAGGAGGAGTCCAGAGGAGTGATTGAAGAAGTGGTCACCCTTGTCTCTCTCCTCTCTGCCATTGTCTCTGTTTCACCATTGTGAGCCCACTCGAGGCTACACCATTCTTGGTGTGGATTAGGAAACCATAATTCACAATGTTAGTCTTTGCAAAATGTCCAAATACCTTTTTTGTGCCTTTTTTATTAAATAGGCACAAAATCAATGTGCCGCACATTCCCACCTTAGCCAGAGAGGATGGGCTTGGCATCCAAGCTCCTGGGCCTGGAGGGGCAAAAGAAGAAGGAGCTCGTATCTGTTCTGTAAGGATAGAAAAATTTATGTTTAGGATGTTAGGTGTTACTTAGAAGTTATCATTTTCCTTAAAATGTCAGAAAATACCTGGATAAGGCCTAGCTGGGGGAAAAAAAAAACAACCTGTCTGGCTCTAGTCCAAACCACTAAAATATCAAATTTCAGGACTTACAATTTCACCCAGTTATAGCTGACCCTAGAGTTACACTCCATCTCCACTGTACCTAATTGCCGAAAGTGCAGTCTTTTCTAAGCTATTTCATGACTCACGAGAATCATCTGAAGATGTGAGGAAAGAGATAAGCACAAGCATTTCTCTCTGCTCCTTCTAAATTATTTTATTAAACAATTTTTCAGTGAAGACGCTACCCCTGACCCTGAGCTAGGTTCTAGTGGCATCGAGTTGAAGCACATTTCTTACCTCTGAAGAATTTACAGTATAGTGGAGGAGACAGATGAATAACCCAAAATTACAACTGCAGGCACACACGATAGGTTTATGGGAGCAGGTAAGAAGGGCATGAAACTAACCCTGAGGAGATAAAACTTGAAATGTGCCTCAAAGAAGAGGAAGCAGCCAGGTGGAGAAGGGCTATTTCCAGGCCGAGGAGAAAGTGCGTGGCCAGTCGGAGAACACTGAACAATCCTGAGCCAGTGGGACGCCAGGCAGGTGGTCAGGTGTGGCTGGAGGGAGGAACCCCAGCTGAAGAATTCTGCCCCAGGAGGAGGAAGGCGGACAAAAGCAAAAGCTATATTCCAAGAAAGGGGAGTTATCCATTATCCCAAAGTGTAGAGTATCGTGAAAGGATTGTACGCCAAACTGCGACAAGATTATATGTAGGTTGTATAATCATCCCTGTGGCTGGGGGTTAGCATCGAATGGGTACCAGAACAGAGGCAAGGAAGCCGGTGGGAAACTTTGTAGTAGTGACTCAAGCAAAGTCCAGACAGTGAGTTTCTGGCCTAGAGGAGTGGACAGTGGGACTGGTGAGGACACAAAATGTGTGGGAGGCAAGTGTATGACCACAATAATACCAGGCCTATTCTGCCATCCGGTTTGGATAAAGCGACACGAGTACTTTTAGTGAAAACATAACCAGGTAACCAGTTTTGTTTTTAATAATATGAGATGCTTATGGAAGGTACAGGTAATATTCAGAGGACACTTAATGTGCTCTTCAATTTCCCGTATTTATCTATCCTCTGGGTTGGCATAAGGACTCTTCTAAGTAATAGCATCAATTAAGAAAAAGTCCCTGCCTTTGTGGAGCCTACCTTCTAGCCTGAGGGGAGAAAAATAAGCAATAAACATAATCAGTCAGTAAATTATCTGGGAGGTAATCAGCAGCTTGAACCTCGGAGAGTGGGCCCTTTGTGCCGTGGGGCCTGACTCGCAGAAATGCCCACTCAGACTGGCTCAGAGACGAGACCCTGCTGGCTCCCACTGGTTTTTCTAGTCCTGCAAGAGGGCTGCCTGTTGTGTTTACGGGTCATCAGTGAGCTGTTTGGAGGTGAAGGCAGACAGGCAGAGTGGGGGTGGGGGGGGAAGCAGGGAGGCCAGACTCACCCCCATTGCATTTGGCTGATTTCTCCCAGCAGAATATAATGGTGAGGTTGGGAGTTGCAAAACTTTGTGTGGAATCACATGAATGAGTGGCTAGAAACCCATGGACCCGGAGCGTGGTGTGTCACGATGCAGAAAGAATTCTCACTGATATATTTATCCACCCATCCTGGGTGATCAAAATTTTAAAGCTATTGGATAAAAATCAGGTTACTCTGCTGAGTTTCCCTGGGTCTAATTGTGCATGGGGCTGTGTAGGGCTCTCACAAGCTCTATTCCTTGGTCGGGTCTACTATCTCATGACTTTGTACTGGGAAGGTGAGAGAACGTGCCTTTAAAAATTCTGGACTACCTTAAAATGGCTCTTAAAGAGAGGATTTGGATTAATTCCAGAAATGCCCTGTACAAAACTCAGAGATACCACATAACCTCTCTCAATTTCACCTTCCTTGCCTGCAAAATGTAAGAATACTCCCTGCCTTCCAAAGCAAGTAGATCATACGCAAGCGATTTAGGAAATGTAAAATGCAGAAAGTAAGCAGTAGGAGAGTCAGAGTTTGAATCCTGCCTCTAGCATTCAATAGATCCTGGTAGAATATTTAATCTCTCTGTAAAATGGAATTAATAGCAATGCAGATTTATTTAGTAGTTGTGAGAATTAAATTAATTATTATACATCAGGCACTAAAACCACTGCCTGGCACATAAAGGTTGACATACAGGCAGTTGCCATTTTATTATAAAATGTAGATGATTCATAGAAATTACTAACATATATTTTATTAACCTATAGTCCTTTCAAAATTGAGGTGATGGTGTTGAGAGTCTGAGATCCTAGTAGAGATTTAATCGGTCAGCTGAGAATGTTTGTTGGGAAAATAAATAGTTGATTTTTATCACTTTCTTTTCTATAATTACCAACTTCATTTGGTTCTTCAGGGATCAGATTAATTAATATCATTAAGAGGCAACAGAGAGCTGAATATGATACTTTGAAATGCTTCTCATAAGGAGAACTCCACCTCCAGTTGAATTTGTACATGAAGTGTGAAGACAGCCTGTCCCCCAGTTTGCCCAGAATGGAACCCAGTATAGTATCCTGAGGTATCCAGAGTAGAGCACCCCCAGTATGGAAGGAAGCTGGAACAGTGGGATTGGATTTATTGCTTCTTATCCAGAGGATGCTTGTTAACAACTACATGCTTTTCACTGAAAGGTCAAGTGTGGACAGACAGATTTGACAGAAAAGAGTGATTCCACATTAAAAGCCTAGGGAAGCAGTGTCTGTCACTTCTCTTAATAGTTGCCAGCAGCTGTCTGGTGCTGCAGTGACGTGTCCCTGACTGTTTCTGAGTTGAGCTACAGACTGAGGGGCCCTTCTAGGTCAGAGGATGGACAAAGTTAAAGTGAGAGAACAACTTTTGCTTCAATTCAAGAAATGGACGTGAGCTATTCCCAATCCATCTCCCTCAGGGATCCCTGACACAGTGAAGAAAGAATGGAGAAATGGGGCCACCATGGTGGTGATGGGACAAGGGACAGAGCCCTTGGTGGGTGGTGGATGGAATTAGCTTTCTGTTCCCTCTTCTAGGAGTTCTCTCCACTTTTCCCTTTAGAACAGTGGGCCCATGCTTTCTCTAAAGAGTGTCTCTGATGAATTACACTGTCAGGTGTAGTTTGTTGGGATATTGGAAGGATATAGTAGGTGGTCTTCAAAGAAAGCCTTCCGGGGCGGGGGGTGGGGGGTGTGTGGGTGGGTAGGGATAGGGTGGCTGGGTTGTGGACATTGGGGAGGGTATGTGCTGTTAAGTGCTGTGAAATGTGTAAGCCCGAAGATTCACAGACATGTACCCTGGGGCAAATGATACATTATATGTTAATAAAAATTAATTAAAAAAACAAAACAAAACAAAACAAAAAACAAAGACAGCCTTCCAGTGGACCACACCATTCAGTATCCATGTTCTATGCAGTTCTTCCCATTTTGTTGATTTGTGGCAAGGAAATGAAGCTCTCAGAAGCTTTAGTAGTCAGGAAATTGAGGCACTAAGGCAGAAGACAAAGATGATACAAGAAAAAGTGTGGGACTAACAGCACAGTGGTCAGAGGAAACCAGAACAATGCACAAGTCTAGGCCTATCAGGTCAGGTGAATTACATGAATATGAGATTCTGCATCACAGTGGCCCTTTCGTGTATGTCTTAGACCAGTAGTTCTCAAAATACAGTACCTTTTGATACTACTAGGAACTTTCTGGAAATGCAAAATTTGGGGCTATACTCTAAGCTTACTGAATCACATAAGCCAGAACTTAACAAGGCTTTAAGTGGTTCTGATACTCATTAAAATCTGAGAACCAGTGGCTTAGAAATTTAGGACTCAGGGGTGCCTGGTTGCCTCAGTTGTTAAGCATCTACCTTCAGCTCCAGGTCATGATCCCAGGGTCCTGGGATCCAGTCCTACGTAGTCAGGCTCCCTGCTCAGTGCGGAGCCTGCCTCTCGCACTCCCCCTGCTTGTACTCTCTTTCTCTTTCTCTCTCTCTCTCTCAAATCAATAAATAACACACACACACACAAAAGTTTGGTACTCAAAGTGTGATCTGTGGAGTTTGTTAAAAATGCAGACTCAGGGGCGCCTGGGTGGCTCAGTGGGTTAAAGCCTCTGCCTTCAGCTCAGGTCATGATCTCAGGGTCCTGGGATAGAGCCCCGCATCAGGCTCTCTGCTCAGTCGGGAGCCTGATTCCTCCTCTCTCTCTGCCTGCCTGTCTGCCTACCTGTGATCTCTCTCTGTTAAATAAATAAAATCTTAAAAAAAAAAAAAAATAGTAAAATAAAATAAAATAAAATAAAATAAAATAAAAATGCAGACTCGGTCTGAATCAGAATCTGCTTGTCAACAATACCCTCAGATGAATCCTATGTACCTAATGTTTGAGAAGCATTGGCTTAGAATCTTCATGCCAGAGTACAGGTAGTACCTGCAAGCATGAAGTGTTTGCAGAGTCAACAGTATGGAGAGCCTGGACGTATTTCCACCTGAAGAGATGCCCTGAACAGAAGTCAGCCCTGGATGAGTTGGTGCTTGAACCTCTAGCCTCAAAACCTGACCTAGAAAGACTTACAAACCCTACTCATTGCTAGAATATAAACCAGACTTAGGCTTGGGACACTGGGATGACCTAAAGACTCATGAGCAACGGTGTCTTTTCACTCAGAGAGAAAAAGCTCCTTGTTGTTGGACTGGGCTTTACTCTTGAAGTTACAAGTGAGGCTTCGGCCAAAAGGCTAGCAAGTCAGGGCAATGCCTCTTTTAGTGTCTTGTGATCTTTTATCAGTGATGGCAGCCCCTGGTGTTGTGAAAGAAGGGAAAAGGAAGCTCTCATTTGCCAAGCTCTATTATTTGTGAGGAATTATTCTCTTTCCTTATATGCCTCATAACTGTATTCTTAAAACCATTGTACAATTAATTGATTTAATTTAAAAAGAGTTTAAGAGCTTGTCCTTGTTCCCACCATTAGGAGCATGTTCTCTAGGCTGTCTTTTCTTCCTTTCTTCTGTCTTTCATTAGGTAACTCAGGAAGACTAGCAGCATTCTGCCAACAAGGTAGATGAGGATGAGCTTTTCGTATGAAGATGCTTTGTTATTCTTTGAAGGAATATCTAAAAAAAAATCCATAATCTTCTCAAGATGCTTCATATTGGTATATTCTGACAACTACGTAGACTTTTAAAAAGTAACTCTTAAGTCTTTATTTTGGAAAGTAGCACAAGAATAGGAAGAAAGCATTGAGTTTGGAGTTTGCATTCAGGCTTCAAGCCGTGTCCCAATTTCTCGATTGAAATTGAGAAAGTATTTGAAAACATTTGGGATGCCTGAGTGGCTCAGTTGGTTAAGTGTCTGCCTTCAGCTCAGGTTATGGTCCCAGGGTCCTGGGATCGAGTCCCGCATCAGGCTCTTTGCTTGTTGGGGAGCCTGCTTTTCCCTCTGCCTGTTGCTCTCCCTGCTTGTGGTCACACTCTCGCTCTCTCTCTCTGATGAATAAATATATAAAAATCTTAAAAAAAAAGAATGAGGGGCGCCTGGGTGGCTCAGTGGGTTAAGGCCTCTGCTTTCGGCTCAGGTCATGATCTCAGGGTCCTGGGATCGAGCCCCGCATTGGGCTCTCTGCTCGGTGGGGAGCCTGCTTCCCCCTCTCTCTGCCTGCCTCTCTGCCTGCTTGTGATCTCTCTCTCTCTCTCTCTCTCTGTGTATCAAATAAATAAATAAAATCTTAAAAAAAAAAAAGAATCAAAACATGTTACATGAAAGTAATAAGTCACAGAAGAGCACTTACTATATGATTCTATTCATATAATGTCCAGAATAGGGGAATCTATAGATATATTAAGTATATTAGTAAGTTGCTCAGGCCTAGGGCTAGAGATGGGGGTTAATAACTGTTTTCTTCTTGAGGTGATGAAAATGTCCTGAAATTGAGTGTGGGGATATAATGGTTGCATATATTTGTGAGTACACTAAAGCCTTTTAATTACACAATTTAAAAGGGAAAATTGTGTGGCATTTGAATTTTATCTCAATAATTCTGTTTAAAAGAAGAAGGGATGAGGACCCAGGGATGGTCTAGGGCAGAGTCCTGAGGAACACCAGTCTTTAATGGTCATATACTATAGCTCCAAAACATCAAGATAAAATCATAAAAGAAACCTTAAGATGAAGTATTTGTAGTATAGGTCCAATGGCAGCTGTTGAAACAAAGTGTAAAGTGATGGGATTTGGGGGAAGGGGTACATGATCCCCTCCCAGGAGGTTATCACATCCAACTGACAATCTGCATATAGGGAGGGCAGGTGGTATAGGTTCTGGCATTAGGAATATGTGGGAAAAGGAGGTAAATTCCTCAAAGAACTAATTTGCTCTTCCCTAATTTTAATTCCGGTTCTGTCCACGACAACCACAGTGATATGACAGTTGTTAATTTGAAAGGATCCAGGGGCGGAATCTAACCCTCAACTTCCCCTTCCTCATCATGGGAGTAGCTTAGCCGTGGAGACCATTAGGAGGAGGGAGGACGGATGGGTGCGTCATGCATATTCTTTTCCAGGAAGGCCTTTTTTATCTGGTTCCTCCATGGGTGACAGACGCTAAAGAAAAGTTACCTAGAAAATTTAATATTTTTTTAAAGTTAAAAGAGTCCTTAAAGCTCATTTTGTTTAATAATTTTCAAAACTTTTATTTGACCTATAGCCTATTTTCAAACAAAATATTACCTGAAACTCCTAAGACCAATAAACATGTTAGATAGGTAGGAAAAGAAATGCAAACAGGAGGCAGGAAGAAGCTATTTGGTGCCTAGAGCAGTGATGGTTGGTGCTCTCCCATGGGCATCTTGGAGGCAAACACACTTACAGAATTCAAAATACAAAGATGGCAGGGACATGGCAGAGTTAACCATATTTAAAACAAAATTCTTCTCTCTCTTTTTAGAGCAGTTCTCAATCCTGACTACATATCACCATAGACTGTGGAATCCTTTTGTTATTTGTTTAAATTACGGATGATAAGACTTTTGTTTCTGGAGGTCAATAAACACTGTCAAAATGTTGTAAAAGTACAGCTCTTTACCCAGGGAGAAAAACGCGCACATATTTAGAAGCACAATATTTTGCCTATCTTTCAAATGTATCTTTTAGTCTCCCAGGTATACATTTAGAAAGCCCAAGGGCTTCACTTTGACTTCCTTTAATCTGGAGTTGGGGGGGCACCATTTTTCAATATTGTTTCCTCTTAATGCAACCTAAAGCATGATTCAGATTATAAAAGCATAATTAAAAAAAAAAGTTTTAATGGCCTATGTCACTTGAGATAATGACCTCAACAGTAGGCATCCCCTACTTGGCTAGAGATCCTTCCTAGTTTAGAAACAGACACGTCAGCATAAATTTTGGAGTATAGTATCTAGTTATTAGCTGATGAAAGCAAAGACCATATTGAAGCCAGGCAGGACCTAACATCATAGATACAGAACTGGTTTCATCCTACATCTCCCTGATCCCGGCAGAAGCTTCCAACAGTGGCCTCCAGGAGTTCACCTCCCCACCCCAGCCAATGATGCTGCATAGAATTGAAGAGAGAATGTGGGTTTCTGAGTCATTCTTCCCAACATCCAAGACCTAGACTCGCCACTTACTTGCTCTTAAACCTTGAACAATTTGCCTCAGTTTCTTCTTTTGGGAACAGAGAAACAATGTATTATTATTATTATTATGAGACTGTTGTGAAGATGAGATGAAATGATGGTACCTGCCATTTGAGAGATTATATGAACAAATAGAAAATGTAACTGGGCATGACGTGTGGACAAAATACAGGACAATTGAGTTCTGACTGATAAGGTTTTCAGCAGGCAGTCCAGGAAGTCAAGCCATGGCTTTTGTAGGAATCTGATCCGAAGGGCCAGGGCTGGCTCAATGACTCCCTATTTGATCCCTCAGCTTCTGACACAGAACCAACCACACAAGGCCAAATAAGCTTCCCAATCCAATCACATAGGATGTACCTACCTTTGGTTAGCACTTCCAGTTTCCACGCCAACAACTTTCTATCAGGGCACCCCTGGAAGCTTCCCTTTTTCCCACACCAAAGCTTTCCCATTTCTCTGCCTACCTTTGAGTCTTTACTGGACACGAGAGATGTTGGCTAATTCCTTTGCTTTAACAAGCTTTGAATAAGTAGCCTGTACTTCTTCTCACTTGGGGAGTCATTATTTATTTCTTAAGTAGGTGATAAATATTAGTTTTTTCTCCCATGTCCCCATTTCTCTTCTACCTACGGGTACTGAAATGTCCCTATTGATCTTCCTTCTTACTTCTGGGAATCAGTCACAAATCCTTCTTCTGAAAGTTGAGTGAAGTCTCTTATTCCATCTTAAAGATACATCTCTAATGTAGTTCTCATTTTCCAGATGAGATGTTTCCCAGGACAGGACAGATTGCTGAAGAATCCCTTTGCAAGAATCCCTTGGCATTCATGGTTGGAAGGCTTGAAGAGACAGGGATTGAGGTTGAGAAGGGAGATTCTTGCCTGAACAAAGACCAATTTACATGTGTGTTTTTATAAACCAAGGTCTGCTTTTTATCATTATTTTTTTTTTTTACCATTATTCTTAAAACAAAAAACAACAATAAAAAACTTGTCTCTTACCAGCATAGGAAGAAGCTTCTAGATAGAGAAACTGAATTTACTTTAGCCTTCAAAAATATAAAAAATGACCTTCCATAAAGCAGCCATAAAAAAGTCTAAGTTAAGACTACTCTGAATCTTCTGTTCAGGCGTCTTTCTTCCCTTCCAAACTGCAAAAATAACAACTTGGGGGAAAAGCTGTCAGGCGGAACTGAGCTTCATGCCTTCAATCTGCTCAGTGTGGCCTGGGTGTTATTTACAGAGGGGTTTTGTGGATATTACAAACACTGGCAAGATTTTTTTGGAGTCTATTGGGTAAAGGAGATGTACAGGCATCATCCCTTCCAGAGCTGAATAGGGGCTGGGAAGGGATCACTATTCACAGGGGCTCAAATTATCTTGAAAACAGCTTGCTGTTGTCCCGCGATTAAGTTAATAAGATGTGCACCATATGCTGGTTTGGGCATGCTAATACCCTGACCCTCTGAGGATTGTAATAGAATGATGACAATGACCACTCAGAGTGGAGATGGCTCTGGAAGCCAGAGGCTGCTTGTTTGCATTCCTCTGTCTTTGAGGGAGAGGTGCTATGCTCACCGAGGCTGCCTGACCTAAAAGCTCCCAGTAATTTGGGAAGCCAATGATTCATTTGTCCTGTTAAGCAGCACTAAGGTTTTGTCAATCAATTTTGTGCCTGTTAGAATGCAAATTAGATGATGAGAACCCTTTATTTCAGGATATGCAGTAAACTCTGAAGGCCAATTTCTTTCTGGGTAACATTAGAATCAAGGCTCTTGAAATAGGGATGCCTGGGTGGCTCAGTCAGTTGAGCTGCTGCCTTTGGCTCAGGTCATGATCAGGGTCTTGGGATCAAGTCCCACATCAGGCTCCTTGCTTGGCAGGGAGCCTGCCTGCTTCTCCCTCTGGCTGCATTGCCTGCTTGTGCTCGCTCTCTTTCTCTCAAAAAATAAATAAATTAAAAAAAAAAAATTAAAAAAAAGACTCTTGAAGTGAAGGAAACAGGTTAGGGAATGAACAAAGCTGTTTTGGGAACAGCTGACCATGGAGATTCTGCCTTCTGTAGTGAGGTCAGCCTATCTTAAAACACTGGCTCTCCAGGGAGCATATTGGCCCCTCTGATGGGTGAGAAAATCAGATACAAGTAGAATTTAACTTAATACAGAACTCTAGTTTTTCTCTTCTGTGTCATTGGCTGTTTCTCAGAAGAGTACCTTTCCTACCATTTTTACTGTTTTGGGCAGAATGATCCCAATGGAGGAAGCAGAGTAGAGTGCTTTTATGGAGTGAATGTTTGTGTCCCCTACCCTCCACCCCCAAATTGAGATATTGAAGCCCTATCCCTTGATGTGATGGTATTTGGAGGTGGGACTTTTGGAAGTTAATTAGGCTTAAATGAGACCATGAGAGTGGGGCTTCCATGATGGGATTGGTGTCCCTGTGGGAGGAAGAGACCAGAGCTCTCTTTCCCGCTCTGTACCACAGGAGGATGGAGAGATAGCAGCCCTCTGCAAACCAGGAAAAGGGTCCTCACCAGAACTGAAGCTGCTGGCACCATGGTCTTGAACTTCCAGTTTCTAATACTATGAGAAATAAATGTCTATTGTTCAAGCCACCCAGTCTATGGTATTTGGTTATAGCAGCCCGAGTTGTCTACTACAGGCGGTCATTCCTAAAGCTGCTTATTCTAATTTATTCATTGTATTCTTCATTACTTCAGTCGTTCATTCAAAGATCATATACATTTATTGCATGTTCATTTTATGCTGGTCATTGTGCCAGAGGAGTGCTTAGGAGGATAGAAGTAACTAAAATTTCTGCTGGCAGAGGCAGACATACTACCTAGAAAAACTACTCCATGCACTGAAGGTTCCAACAGAGAAGTATGAGATTTTCAGCAGAATCACAAAGGAGGTAGTGTTACAGTGTCTACAATTTACTTGTCTGTAGACAAGGTAACACATGTGTATGTAAATCAGTTTAACTTATATGCTAGGAGAATTGGTTAATTTCTAATAAGGAATTCAGGTCCTAGGTATGGTGAGTTACCCTTATGCATAGAGGTTGGCACTCTAGAGGTGTGTGTTTCAAATACTGGTATCAGAATATGTTCAGGGAGGTGCCAATTATATTATACGTTAGAAAAAAACCACTTTATTAGTGAAAACTTCTGGTATTTAATGTATGTACTTGGCTGTGTACAATAATTTGTGTGTTTACATCTACTCTGACAGAATTCATCCCCTCACACTAGAACTAGAATTCTGTTTGGTGTTTTCCAATTGACAGAATATCCTGCCAGTGGACATTATAAAAATAATAGGTGATCATGCTATTAACATACTTGTCGCATTTGCCTTGGGGTGAGTCTTTCAGACAAGGGCCTCATGTCAAGCTTCTGCTTGAGAGCAGAGTCAGGACCTCAACAAGTTTAAAGAATTGGTAATGTTTCTATGCCTGCTTAGCTAGGAAATGTCCTTTGGGTGACAGTATTTTGTGTCAATAAACTTGCTTTTATTATATATCACTCAGTTGGGCTTGTGAGGAGAGCAGACATGTGAATTTTTTTTTTTTTTTAAAAGCACCACCAAGGTTTTTATATTTATTTGAGAGAGAGAGAGGAAGAGAGAGAGCATGAGAGGGCAGAAGGTCAGAGGGAGAAGCAGACTCCCCACTGAGCAGGAAGCCTCATTGGGGACTTGATCCGGTGACTCTAGGATCATGACCTGAACCAAAGGCAGTCACTTAACCAACTGAGCCAACCAGGTACCCTCAGACATGATTTCTATCCACCTCTAATTTTGGGGAAGAGGCCAACATTTACCAGAGTCTGACTATAAATGGCCAACCTGACTTAGATCAGCTCTCGAGCGATCTGCACAAGTTGGGAAGGCTTTCTAGTTGTTCTCAAATTTTCAGAGATTTGAAAAGAAATCATTTCTGCAACCTGCTAACCAGTGCTATGCAGAGAACCCCTGCTTGAAAACAAAGTGTATGTTATTGGAATTCCAGCCCCCTCACTACTTCACTTTTGACCCCAGGAAGGGTTTGAATGTCTCCGAGGCTATTTGCCCATCATCTCCAAGGCCTTTCGACATCTCTAAAACAATGAACATTTTGCCTGATCTATCAAGTTCCTCTGTAATTCTTTGATGGCATGTACTGAAACAAAACAGGGTTAAAGAAAAAATGTCTTTAAAGGAAAAGGGAAGACCATGCTGTGGGCAAGAAAAGAATCAAGGGCCAAAGATGAGTCTTTTCTGAGACATTCCTATCACTGGTGAGTAGTCATTCATTGAGGGCCCGCTTTCTTACCCAATTATTTAAATACAGTCTAGTCTAGAAGACAAATAAGCAACTAGGCTATCTATTATGGCAACACAACCCCCTTTAAACTTCATTTTCCTTATTCACAATACAGGCTGTTACCCACACTTGTAGGATTATTTTGAAGAGTAAGGATAATGTTTATAAAGTGAATAATAGAGTTTCTGGTAACTAATAGACACTTAAGTGGTGATAGGTACTACCTATGATAAAGGCTAAGTGCACTGGTGGAACTGTGTCAGGGCAGTGGTGGTCTGGAAGGGGTAGGGAGAGTGTGCGTTCTTTGAGAAAGAGGGAGTGTGAAGGAGGGCTTCACTGAAGTGCTGGGGTATAAGGGTTTTTTTTCTCAAGAAAAAGAGGTCAGCATGTTTCAAGAGAGGTTGTGAGTGGAAAGAACCAGAATTTGAACAATGTCTAAAGAATTCAACTAGGTTATCTAAAGTGAGGATGTAAGTAGTAGTCAATGTGTCTGTAAAATAGATGAGGACCGGATCATTAATTGGAAAAGGAAGAAGAAAAGCTGGTCATTTTTGGGTTCCCCCACTTACTACACAATAACTTAGGCATAGTAGTAAATTATGTAATTTCCAGACCAACCCTATGAGTACAATATTATTATCCCCACGTTATAGATGAGAAAGCTCTCTTTGCGGGTTATGCCAAAACGTTTATGCATTATTCTTTAGGTGATAGGGAGCCTGTGAGAGCCTTTGAGCAAGGGAGGTAGGTGTAAATTATGTAGTCACCATGAAAGCTGGCTTCCCTGGAGATCCTCTGAGAAATGAGGCCACAGAGCTACCTTGCAAGCCTTTTCAAATAACGTGTCGGGAGACACATGGCTGGAAGCTGGCGCATCTGGAAGCAGAAAGGCTAGGCTTGGCTGCCTCCAGCTGGGCAGGCTCTCCTGGGGAGACCTGTCATCCAGGGGCTGCTGGCTTGTTCCATATCCTTTCTGTGTTCTGCTCACTTACTTTCCCCTGCCAGACATTGGTCCCATAGGATGACTGAAGCAAGCCCATTATCATGGGGAGGAAAGTTAGTTTGAGCTAAATCACTGCTGTGGAACAGAAACGACCTTGACTCAGAGCAGCTGTTTCTAAAACATAGGCTCAGAGCTTTTTACAACAGTTGGGATTTTAAGTAATATCTACATCCAGCGGGGGTCTTGAACTCACAACCCCAGGATCTACAGTCTCATGCTCTTCTCACTAACCCAGCCAGGCACCCCCTCGCATAGTTTTTGAGCACAACCTAAAGTAAAGAACATGGGGCAAAAAGACTTGTAGCCCCCCTAAGTGACAATGGAAGTGGGAACAAAACCCAGAGTTTCAGAGTAGAGACTAAAGTTACCTACGGGAGATTCTGAGGACCAAAGGGAAGAGTATCTGGGTTCTGAAAATGTGGTAGCTGGAAGTTCTTCCTACGTGACTGACTAGCCAATAACAGGGAGAAATAGTCTTAGAACTGCCTTTCTATGCCTGCCCCCAGCTGTTTGTCCATGGCCGAAGCTGTGGCTGCTCTAGTAGATAAATGAATTGGTTCCATTTGAAGAGTATAGAGCAGTGAAAGGAGGTGACAATGAATCAGAAAAAGCCTTAGAATTGGTTCAACACTAAAGAGTTCATCTAGTCTTCTCCTTTTCTTTACACTTGGGGAAACCAAGGTTCAGAAAAGGCAATTGATTTGCTCCAGTTCCGGGAAGTGAGTTGATTGACTCACGGTGACCCCAAAAGTTACAGAATTAAGAGGAGTCAATGAATCTTAAATCTAGCCTGATTTTTATACTTGCAATCACCCTTCTCTCTGAAAATATTATAACAATGGAAGATTAATAAAGAAATGTCAAGGGTCCATGGTTCTCAGAAAGAAGCAGGTATGCTCCAGGCTACTATGAGAAGAGGGTAGGTCTAGGAGTTGGGGGAAGAGAGGAGGGAAGGATGGAAAGATGCCAGGTTTCAGAGGGCCCAGATCTTGGCAGGGTGTTAGCTCAGCTGCTCTTCAGCTCTGCTTCTTTTCCTGCAGCTGGACTGGGGTATTCTTCTACCATAATATACACACGATTGCATAATATGCCATTGGCTTCTACTGAGGAGCCCACAAATTCTCTTTGATGTCTTCATATCTAAAATCCATAACTTTGATAAATGAGACTGTCACAGTGTGAGACTGTATGACAGGGTGAATCCTGTTTGTTTTTTTCAAAGCACACAGAAGATTGCTAACAGAAAAAAATTTCATTTCCTTTATTTTTGTAAATCATCTGCTGTTGCTTGTCTGCCCTGGAAGCTATACGATGATGTCTGATTTATACCCAAAACATATATAGTGTTTTCATAAGTTGGCAACTTTAGTATTTGATGACAACAGATACCCTGGATACATATAGCATGATTGAGGTTCAAGGGCTTGATCAATTAGAGTTTAAGATGAAACTCCATCTAACTGATTTTATAATTAAGAAGAGATTCGGGAAGATAAAGGCCTCCCATGTTCAAATGAATCTATCAAGTTGGAAATAGGGATAGCAGTTTTGCTCTATTTATTATCTTTCATTCTGTCGATCAATGAGGACAGTTGTGGAGGAGGCATGATCCTTGCTTTCTAGGTGAAAGGGCACTGACATTAGTCAGCCCATGTTATATACTTTTCTTATACATTACTTTAATAACTTGATTGTAAGGCTGGCATTTAAAGCAACTATATGAAGTACTTTTCAGTTGTAAAAATGAGGATAACTGAAATTCTAAGAGGTTAATAAAGTCAAGCAAAGTCACACTATTTGTGTCAGAGCCAGAATTAAACCCACGTCTGTTTGATCCCAAATCAATAGTGTTTCCATCACATCATTTTGGAGAAGTGCATGACATCTGTTAGGGCCCAAGCAAGAATGAGTGGATGCCAGGCCTAGACACTGGACACATCTGTCGCCTATTGGCAGATCCACTAGACACAATAGGTTGATGGCTCTGCCTACAAATTCCCTTTGATATGTTCATATCTGAAATCTATAACTTTGATGAATGAGGTAATCCCATGTGAGACTATGTAATATGGCCAAAAGGCCTGATCTTTCTCACCCGTGATTAAAATGGGCAGCTGAGAATAATATGCTCAAATGTTTAACTCCAGAGTTTATTCTATCCAGATTTGGAAGCCCCATAGGACACTGTGTTGTTTTCTGATATGAAGAGCCCTACAGTGAGCTCTGGCAGTATTTTCTCCAGTCACCTCTGATGTGGAAAGTTGTTAATATTCAAAGTAAATGAGAGGATATGTCCTGGATCCAATTTGTTGAATACGGTAGTATAGAATGTCAACTACTATAACTCTAGAGCCTGAATATCATAGTCTTTTGGCCAAAGTAGGCCAATTTCTATTGCATATCTCTTGAGGATACCACAAAGGATACATGTACAATTGACATCTCCCTCCAAATGTGAAACTGTTTCTCCTCTAATCAGCTTGATTTTTTCGGACTGATGTTTCCCATGGAACTCTCCTTGGTTTCTACCTAACCCAGAGTCAACGATTTTCCACAGGTCGCTCTCCCTACTGCTTGGATTCTACTACTTATAGGGTGAAAATGTGGCTGGAACTGCAGGTGGGAATTGTGGTGACCCAGCATCCTTCAAGTGAAATTATCAGAGATAAGAATGGGTACTCCCTCTTTTTAACAAATATATTTATCATAGTAAATCTTAGGTTAATAGTATTCAGAAACAGAGCATAGTATTACTGGCATCTACTTGAGGGAAAGGAGGGGAGTGGTTCTCCTGTATTTCTGCTTATCTTTTATTTAAGATTTTATTTTTTTTATTGGGGGGGAGGGGGAGAGAGAGAGAGAGAGAGAGAGAGAGAGAAGCACAAGAAGCAGGGGGAGCTGCAGGCAGAGGGAGAAGCAGGCTCCCCAGTGAGCAAGGAGCTCAATGCAGGACTGGATCCCAGGACCCTGAGATCATGATCTGAGCCAAAGGCACTTAAGTGATTGAGCCACCCAGGTGCCCCACTAATGACTTTTTAAGACGTTTTCCCTCTCAAGAACTCAGTTTGCCATCTCAAAATGAGGAGAATGGACAAAACAAGGAATAGAAACCAATTGTATGTTCCTTGCCTAATGCGGGCATTAGTAACTCTTCTTTCCTCCTGAATACACGTATAACTATATAGTCTTCCGTGGCTCAGCAATCAGGTAATGATTCTTTCTCAATGAGATTTTACATTATACATAAAGTCCGTGTCTCATCTCTAAATAGCATCTGAAAAAATCTCAAATGCAGCTCTAATATTTTATGATTCTTTTTCTTAGTACCTCTTTTGGCCCAGAGAAAGTTGTAAAAGATATACTTGTCTAATCGAATTGTTATATTTTATAGTAGTTTTCATTTCTTTTTTAAGTGCTCCTTTAAGTCTGTTAAGTCACTTTTTCCTCACGACAAAATTGGAAGACAGATTTTGTTTTCCTGTGTATCAGCTAGCTATTGCTGCGTAACAAGCCAATCTAGAATTAAGTGACTTGAAACAAACATTTATTATTGCTTACTAGTGTATTAGTCTGCTGCATGGTTCTGGGCTCAGCAAGAATCAGGTATCCATGGTAGGCTGGGGTTGACTAAGGGCAGTCTCGTGTAGGATGGCCGCTATTTGGAAGGTTGAGAAAACTAGACTGTTTTTTGAATGATCTTTTCCTGTCCAAAAGACTAATCTGAGCAGCAACAGAGTTGTGAGAAAAGTTGCAAGCAATGCCTCTTGAAGCATAGGCTCAGGAGTGGCACAGTGTTACTTCTCCATTATTTTATTGGCCATAGCAAGTAACAAGGCCAACTCAGATTCAAGGATTGGGAAAGTAGACTTAAGTGTTTTGCCAAAAAATTGTTTACTTCCTGGTAATCCTGTTCCAAACAAGCAGTAAAACATTTCCATCAACCCAGGAAGTTTTCCTATTTCCTTTTTTTGTTGATTATCTTTCCTACCATTCTCCATTCCTTTAGGAAGCTGTATTCTGATTCTTAGCACTGCAAATCATTTTTAGTATATTTTTGAATAAAAAGAATCAAATTAATTTCTGCCTCTTTTGTCTAACAGTGCTTTTCTGAGTGATCCATACTGTTGCATGTGTACTTTTTAAGTTTATGAGTTTTTAAAATTTTTTCTTTGGATTCTAGCTTTTGTTGTCTTTTTGTTCTTCTTTGTATGTCTCAGTGCTGATCACAGTTTGTGTAAGTAGTAGTTATTCTACATACAAATGGAATGAGAATGTTTATTGTAGAATATATAAAATATATTTTAAAGCATAACAATGATAATTTCTGATAATTCTACTAACAGTATTACCACAGTGCTTTGGTGTCTTTCTGACCTACTTAATAATCTCTATATATCATTTACTTATAAAAACACAACCAGCATCATGTATTTATAGACTTAGGTTCCTTCTTCAAATTTACTTGATATTAACTATATTTTCTAAATCATTAAATACTCCTTCTTTCAGCCTTCTTCAGATTTGTTCTTTTCCTACACTTATTTGTTTTTCTTTCCTTCTTGGCATTCTCTCTTATTCAATAATATATTCACTTAAGTATATTCATTTTTCTCTGTGTACATCTTTGATCCCCAAAGTTTTATTGGTTTCTCATTGTAAAATGTCTGTAATATCAGTATTAATTTCATTTTTGCCTCAAACTTATTTATCAAAGGATACATTTATTCTATGTTTTTAGTTTTGTTGTATTTTATGCTTGTTACTTTGAGGCAAAAGAAGTTTACATTTTATTTATGTTTTGAAATTCTTGATTATGTGTAAAAATGGATTATAGACACTTAAAAGAATATGTATAATCTGTATCTATGCCCAAAACCTATTTATGCCTTTTCAGTTTGACTTACTAATTGAGGAACTATAGTAAAGTGATTAAGAGCTAAAACTCTGGGGGGAGGGAGGAAGCTAAAACTCTGGAGATAGGTTGCTTGTGTTTAACATTTGACTCAACCAGTCTCAACTGTGTAACATTAGTCCAGCTACTGAATCTTGCTTGCATTAATTCCCTCATCTGTAAATGAGAATATAATAGTATCTTCCTAATGGGTTGTCATGAACAATAAATGAACTAATAACTGTAATAATACATATAACAAACATAACAGGTGATTGACACATAGTAAACATAGGTGTCAGTTTTTATTGTATTATTTTATTAAAGTCATCTATTTCTATTATTTCCTATTCTCTGTATTAAAGATTGAGATATGGTCAGCTCCTTCACTATGGCTATACTTTTATCAACTCTGTCTTGTATTTCTTTGTTTGCTTTAAATATTTTAATATAAATTATTTAAAGCATAAATATTCATAATTGCCATTTATATGTATTCATTCATTATTCATATAAAGCATTCTCATTTTCCCATTTGATGTTTCTGCCTTGATGTCTATAATACTGATAATGCCAAGATTGCTTTCTTTTCATTTGTAATTGTCTGATATATAACTGCCCATCTTTTTATGTTTAGTTTTTCTATTTCATTCCATTCTTTTGAGTATGTTGTGAACATCATATAATTGGGTTAGGTTCTTTTACCAATACAAGAGAAATTTAATCCTTTTACAATGATTGTGGTAACTGGTATTTTTCATTATACTTTTGCCCTCCTTATATTTTCTAATTTTAGGGTTTATTGTTCCTCTTGCCTAGCCTAATCTCTATCAAACAAGTTCTTTAAGCTTTTTGTTTTCTTCAGTGACTTGAGTCTTATACATACTAATTATACTAAGTATGCTTACATTTAACAAGGAAACATTTTAATTTAATTTTCTTATCTCTCTAAGAAAGAACAATATTTATGAAAGTATGTAATATACATTATCACACAGTAGCAGAGCATGTTATTTCCTTCTTCCCCTTGGGCCCAATTTTTGATAAGATGGGATTTTAAACATGATTTATTATTATCGATAATAAACAAATATGTATATTTCAATCAACTATTCACTGTATTAATAGTTACATATTATGAATATTGATTTCTCCCTTTTTAAGATTCTCCATCATTTCCTTTATAACTTCCCAATTTATGAATATTTTAAGTTAGTAGTCACTTGGAAAACATCTAGGAATAATATTTTCAAGCATTGTTCATGGGTGTGATAGATTCCTGATTACAAGATTCTGGAGGATTTTTTATACTCTTATATTTGAATGATATAGCTCAAAAGATCATCTGCTCTAACCCACATTTTTTAGGAAGTGATTATTTACTATCCTTTAGATTTATTAGTATTCTCACCACCTCTAAGAATGGAAATTTCATGATCTTTGAAATGTTTTATCATTTATTTCTAATTTAATTTATCTTCAAGCTTTCAGGGGCTTTTATATGTGTTAATTAAATAGATTCCACTTGTTCTCTCTACCTTTGGTTTTGCTCCTTCTAATTTACCTCACCACTACTCTCACTCTGGTTTTTGAAAAATGTAATATGACTATGTTATTCTCCTGCCCTGATAAATTTTCTTAGTTGTTTGTCATTTCCTTTAGGATAAATGACAGTGTCAAAGTGTCTGCTATTTTAAGTATACTACGAGATGGAAGAACAGCTGGGGAAAGCCACAAAAATAAATTGTAATAGCTTTGATTTTTTGTTTTCCCTTTTTTTTAATTTAGGTCTTCTAAATTCGCTGTTATTAAACTGAAGAACATTGATTCTGTAATAAGCAAGTTGTTCCCCACATATGCAATAGTGGGCATGTGATGTTGTGGAAAGAACATGGGTTATGGAGCCATGCAAACCGGGTTTCAGACACCAACTGGGCTATTATTATCTATTGGACACTATAAAGTAGTATATGTCCATTCTTAGTGTACACTGAGGATACAAAGAAGAGAGTGAGCTCTCTTGCCCAGATGCAGTTTGAGGCAAATAGAAATAATGGAAGATTTGCGAGCAAGGTGCTTGAATGCCAGATTTGTAAATAGGTAGATATTAAAGCATTTTAAATAGACCAGAAGCGGTGGTTATATTTGCCCATTAGAGGATTTTCACAAATGACTGCATGGGGGTAGCTTTGGGTGGAGCAAGACCAGTTGGAAAGCTACTGCCATTTTGAGAGTAAGAGATGAGGAGGCACTGAACTGAGGCAATGACAGAGGGATAAAAAGTGTGGACTTAACTGATACTTATGGAATAAAATTGAGAGAAATAGGATTGGATTTTTTCTTTTAATTCTATTTTAGTAGTACATATACAGTAAAAAGCATGCAGTGATAAGTGTAAGCTTAATAAATTTTCACAAAGTGATCACAGTCTCCTGTAAATAGCAATGAGACCAAGATATAAAGATTCCAGATCCCTAGTAGCATTTTCATGCCTCCTACTGGTCACCATCCATCAATTCGACTTCTGAAGTTCTAGTCCTGACTGTTTTGTGCTTATACGAAGTTAATCATACAATGTTTGTGCTCTTTTGTGTCTGACCTCTTTGGCTCAAAATTATGTTTGACAAATTGAAGCATTTTGTTATGCATTGTTATAGAGAAGGAGCTTATAGTTTCTCCTACTGTATAAATATCCCACAACATGGGGCACCTGGGTGGCTCAGTCGTTAAGTGGCTGCCTTCGGCTCAGGTCATGATCCCAGGGTCCTGGGATCGAGCCCCGCATCGGGCTCTCTGCTCTGCAGGAAGCCTGCTTCTCCCGATACCACTCCCTCTGCTTGTGTTCCCTCTCTCGCTGTGTTTCTCTCTGTCAAATAAATAAAATCTTTAAAAAAAATAAATATCCCACAACATATATATCCATTCTACTGTTGATATACATATTTGGTAATTTTCATTTTGGAGCTCTTATAAAAAATGCTGGTATGAATATTCTTATATATCTTTTGGTATGAATATTTGTGCAGTTTTATAAGATACATTGCAATAAACAGAACTGTTGGGTCATAGAGTATGTAAATGCTGTAGTATATGCAACGAAATCTTTCTCAAGAATTTTCAGTATATACCTCCACCCTGCAGCACCAGCACTTGGTGTCCTCAATCTTTTGCATTCTAGCCATTCTGATCAGTGTACTGATATCTTATTGTGCTTTCAACTTGCATTTACTAGTAACAAATGAAGTTGAACCTCTTTTTATGTTTATTTTCCAGTTGAATATCATTTTTACTGAAAGGCTTATTTGAGAGTCTAGCCCATTTTTCTATTGTGTGTCTCTTTCTTATTTCTTTCTGTATTTTCTATATAGGATCCCTCGGTCAGTTACAACATTGCAGATATTCTCTCCCATTTTGTGAGCTGCTTCTCCAATCTTTGCTAGTATGTTCTGATAAGGAGAATTTTAATGTAGACCAGTTTATCAATTATTACCCCTAAGGTTATAGCTTTTTGTACTTTGTTTATATCATCTTTCCCTATCCTCAAGGTTATGAAGCTCTTATCTTATGTTTTCTTCCAGAAATTATTGTTTCAACTTTTACATTTAGATGTGTAGTCCACCTTGAATTGATTTGTGTGTATAGGGCTGTAGATTTTTAATATGCATAACCACCTGCCCAGCATGATATATTGGAAAGGCCATGCTTTCCCACTGCTCTGCAATGACATCTTTGTCACAAATCAGGGTATTGTGTATATGTAGGTATATTTCTGGGCCGTCTGTTATCTTCCATTGAATGATTTGCCTATCCATTTGCTAATACTATGTTGTCCTAATTGCTAGGACCTTATATTTTAATTACTTAAGTACTGTTGTAATTCCTATAAACTTGTTCTTCTTCAAGATTTTTTTTCTGAATGTTTTTTGGCTTTTGTATTCCAATGTTAATTTGGGTATCAGCTTGTCAAAATTGTCCCCTAACAATATGTACTATCTACAGGATTTAGGGGACCCACTACTATAAATAATACCATATAGTTGTCCCCAAATTGATAGGTAGATTCAATGTAATTCTAAACATAACAGCAGTACTATAATTAGATATAGGGAAATTGCACTGAATCTATGGATCAACTTGGGAAAAATTATGCAGCATTATTTATATCTAGGGTCATTTAAATCATAGAAAAGTTATATTTTTTCACTTACTTATTTAAAAAATTGTCAGTAATGATTTGTAATTTATAAAGAGCTCAAAAGAAAGTAAAAGCAGATTTAAAGATTTATTTGAGAGAGAGAGCATAAGTTGGGGGAAGGGTAGAGGGACAAGTAGACTCCACTGAGCACAGAGCCCAACCTAGGGCTCAATCCCAGGACCCTGAAATCATGACCCGAGCCAACGGCAGACACTCAACTTACTAAGCCACCCAGCGCCAGTAAAAGCAGATTTAAAGTAAACTTTCAGGTAAATGACAGGGTACATCATGCTCTCATAATAGGGGTGTGTGTGTGTGTGTGTGTGTGTGTGTGTGTGTGTGTGTATAGGAGTGAGAGAAAACACTGAAATCATTTTCAGTTAGACACAGTTCAGGATATTTTGGGAGAAGTTGGAGATATCTAGAAAGTCTACAACTTAAGGAATGGTTTATTCATGCATTCATTCAGCATATATTTAGTGAATTCCTCTTATAGTCTAGTAACTTTAGTAGGCACTAGAAATAAAATGATGTATAAAAACCCTTAAAAAAATAAAAGCCCGTTCTCTCATGTTAGTCAAATATTAATCAAAGAATCACAGAAATTAACACAAATTTTCAGAAGATAAATGAGAAAATTGATATAATAATGGAAGTCAAGGAAGGTTTCCCTGAAGAAGCATTCAAAGTCTTGTAGTAGGAGGAAAACTTGATGCGATACTGCAGAATGAAAAGGTTAAGTTGCTTCAGGATGCCTAAGATGCTAGAGCAACAAGGAGCAAGCTAAGAGACATGACCCTCCAGGGTCCTGGACATGTGCTAATGTGCTCCTCTTAAGAGCAGTACAAGAAACTGAAAATTGTATGCCATAAGTCTACCATATTAGATGATACAAATCATAGACTATTTTTAATATTGTAAAATGTCCTAGCAGACAGTTCTGACATAGAGATTTCATTTATCAGTCAATTGTGTAACAGTAGAAATTGAGATCTTGTCATCGATGAGCTTGCTAAGAGAAAGTAGAGTTAGGAGATGGCCTTCTTTTGAGAAACTCCAATATTTAATGGCTATGAGGAATAGAAGGAGCCTAAAAATGGGCAGAGAAGGAAGATCTTGTCAGCTAGGAAAAAGCTCAGTAGAGTGACATCCAAAGGACCACTAAGAGGAGTGGTTTGTAGTACAAAATTCTCCAGACAAGTCAAGTAAGATGAAGATGGAAAATGCCTGCTGGATTTGGCAATAAGTGGCATAAATGTTTAATGGGAGTGAAATCCAGAATGCAAATGAATACATTGTGTATAGATGACTAGTCAAGAAGTTTCAATGTAAAGGAGAGGAGAGAAAGAGGAGAGACTAGAAGGTATTGCAGAATCTTGATATTTTTGTGGGTTTTTTTTTTTTAAAGGGAGAGACATGAACGTGTTTACATACTAGTTGGAAGGATATATTAAGAGAGAGGATAAATTTACAAAAGGAAGAACACAATAATCCAACTCTAAGGCTCAAAAGACTTAAAACCTTGGATTTATAATTAGTACCTAGCTTTCCAATGAAGTCTCCATCCCTCAGATGAAGAAAGTGGGCATGTAGATTAAATGAGACCAATTTATGGCATCTGTGGTAGAGGAAGCACAGGTAAAGGTTTGCAGAGAAGGTGACAGGGCTCAAGAAAGGGCTGTTCCAGGGAGGGAGAGCTGAAAAAGTAAGGCCATTCTAGATCTGGGAAGACTAGGAGATTAAGGGAGACTTGAGGTGATGGAAGGCTCAACAGAGTTATGAGCACATGCTTCCAAATGAAGGAGAAGAGAATGGGTGGGATGGAAGGTCAAGGACAAATGTGAAACAGAATTTGAAATTTGCAGGTGGGGCACCACAGGTATGACACAATTAGTGAATTTCGAAGATGATGGCAGGGGCTGAGGTAGAAATGACATCTGTTAAGGGGATTCTAAAGTCCCCAGTGGTTGTTGGAAAAGGAGGATGGAGCCTTAAAAATGGTCAAAACCTAATGAAACTTTATTCAGACTGAAGGGTGGTGTCATGAGTTAGTTATCAACCCTACTGAACCTTGATTTTTTTTTCATTTGTAAAAAAAAAATCATATTTCCCCCCAAAGCTCGTTAATGTTAATATCTTGACATAGGTATATAGCTTATATACTGTACTGGATGTATGAGATATGCTCAAGGAAAAAAAAAAATAATGTTCTTCCCATCAACCGTTTGTTAAGAAATGCCAAGTTGCTAATACTAGAACGTATCAAGTTTAATCAACAGTGGTGATCCTAGAGATAATATCTGCTATAGTTGATGGAAGAAAATTGCCATGATCATGTGTGGTTCTGGGACAACCAGAGGCCCAGTCTGGGATGTGGATTATTCTTTCTGACCTCATAGAGAAAGCACCATTGATGAGTGACATCATAGCATGTAGATGGGTCTAAGGACATTTCTCCATTTGCTCTCCAAATGCTTGAGCATTTGCACACTGCCATGATTTGAAGAAAACTAGTGATACATTGCTACAGAAACTCCAATTGCCAGGCAGGGTCACCAGAGTTCATGCCTCATAGGGATCCAGAAAGAGAAAGCATGTGCCTCAGCATCTGGAAAGATGCATTTCTAATGTGAGCTCATGTCTCAAGGAAATCGATCAAGTTCAAAACTATACAGAAAGTGTTTTATAAAGCCAACTGAACCTAGTCAGGGGAGACAAATCAGCAGGAAGACAGCCTTGAAAAAGCTGTGCCTGGTTTAAGCCAGTCCTCTGATACAGTGGAAAGTTTGCTAATATAAAGAATAGAAGAAGGGTGTGCAGAGGAAGACAGGAAATTTGAGAATTAAGGATTTTACTGCAAGTCAGAAATATGGCTCTACAGATTTTATTGGGTCATAGACAAGATTTGTTTGCATTTTTCTAATGCAGAAGGCAATCTCATTAGGAATTCCTCTATGGATTCTCATACTTTAAAGTCACATCTTCTATCTCTGTAAGTCTGCATAAAGTTGGCATGCTTAAATTGTCCACAGAACACATTTATGACAAGTGGGATAATTAGGTATTTGTTGGCTCTTGCCACAAATTTATTACTTTAAATCATGAGATTGGATGGGAGTCTATTTCCCCAAATCAGAAATATTGACTAATCTTGGTGATTCTAAAGGAGCACTTAGCCTCAAATTTTAGGCCTCATAAAACTATTTCCAGAAATATTTTCAAAATTTTATTTACTGCAATATTAGTATCCGTTGTTGTAAGAGACTCAACCTAGTAGATTGTTGAATATAGAAGAAAGGAAGAAGGAAAAGTAGAAAAATGGAACTTTCTACAACAGCTATTTCTTTCAATTTTTGTTGGAATATTTCTGAAACTTTTCAGGGTGGAGAGAGAAAAACAAAAAACTAGAACAATCTTATCCCATATCCTAAGAAAATATAGTGAATTGGCTTCTTTTTACAGAAATTTTTGGAAAGGGTTACTTCATATGTTAATATGGCCATCCAAATAAAACACTAGCAAGCCTAATAGAAGACCCAGGTAATAGAGGGGCACCTGGGTGGCTCAGTGGGTTAAAGCCTCTGCCCTCGGCTCAGGCCATGATCTCAGGGTCCTGGGATGGAGCCCCACATCGGGCTCTCTGCTCAGCAGGAAGCCTGCTTCCCCCTCTCTCTCTCTCTCGGCCTACTTGTGACCTCTCTCTCTCTGTCAAATAAATAAATAAAATCTTTAAAAAAAATAAAGAAAACCCAGGTAATAGAGATTTATGGGGAGGTAGAGAAAAGAAGAAGGAAAAAAAGGAATTAGTTGATAAGAATTTATGGTATAATAATTTTGGAGGAGTTATGAGTTGAAGGAGAAAAAAGGAACTCAAATAGAAAAGATCAGAGAACAAAGAATCTGTCACTTGGTTAATATTCTATTTTTCTTTACTTGTGTTATATCAGTATTATCTAAAGAAATCTTTTTCTTTCTAAATCTTTTTCTTTTTCTTTTCTAAATCTATTAAGAAATCTAATAGTCTAGATTAGATTAGATTGATAATCTGAGACTTGAGGCCCTTTCTAAGTTTCAAACTGAGACCCTTTCTAAGTTTCAAATTAGCACTCCACAAGTCTTGTTTATCATAGTTGTGGTCAGTGTTCCGTTTAATTCATACTTTGGTGTTCTGTTGTTGGCCTCCAGGAAGCATGGATGGAAGACCCTAGGTTCAGTGTTCATTGTCCACTCAGATGCTATCACCTTTCCCACTCAGATCCATAGATGAAGGTTATACAAGTAAGCATCCCACTCCATTCTTGTTTGCCATGTCAATGGGTATTGGTTTTTTTTTGTGTGTGAATGTGTTGGAATTAATGTTAATTGAACGACTTTCCTCCGACAGTTCAATTCCAGGGATAAGCCAAAGAAGCAAATTTTATCATCCCTTTTGTATCATGTAGGATGTGGAAAGTCTAAATAACCCAGAATTAATTGCTCCTAAAGTTTGTTATCTCAAACTTCCTTAAGTGTCTGTGTCTGTATTCACCGCATTGTAGCACACTACCTTACACACCTCTCTTGCGACTGTGTTGGGAAGTCCTGGGAGTTATGGAGCCGGATATATGCAAGAACAGTTGTTTTTTGTTGTTGTTGTTGGTTTTTTTTGTTTGTTTGTTTTGTTTTTTTTTAAAGATTTTATTTATTTGACAGAGAAAAAGAGATCACAAGAAGGCAGAGAGAGAGGGGGAAGCAGGCTCCCCGCTGAGTGGAGAGCCCGATGCGGGGCTTGATCCCAGGACCCTGAGGTCACAACATGAGCCCAAGGCAGAGGCCCAACCCACTGAGTCACCCAAGTGCCCCTATGCAAGAACAGTTGTTAAAAGGAAGTAGATTATTCTTGTTCTGAATGGCTTAGATGATAGCACTTACATAGTGTGTTTTCCTCTGGTCAGTGTAATCTCTGTGTCATTGAATTTATATTGAGGTGGGGAATCGTGTGTGTCTGTTTTCTTTAGAAGCTGTCCATGATGCTGTTTTTCTAAGGGAAAAACATACACTATGGGGTTTAAAAGGTTCTTAATCAGTTCCCAGTAACTGTCTTGTTAACAATGATGATGACAAATGTTTATGGGGGAACCTGATGAGTGCCAAGGGCTATCCTAGATTTTGGGTATCTGTGAGTAAAATAAAACAGAGATGATACTTACCTTCATTTCATATAAATGAACTCCAGATTCGGACATATTGTCCTGTGTCCTTGGGTTTACAGTGTGATTGTTCATCTTTGTTTTATATTTTAGAATGCCTTCACAGAAATTTTAATGAGAGATTTAGAAGATACTTATTGGCATGGTTAGTACATTGCCATTTTTATCTCCAACTTTTATTAAATCCTGTCATAAGCATTCTATTCCATTTTCCCCCCATAATGCAAATAGCAAAAAAAAAAAAAAGATGCGGTTTTTTGGGTTCTTCCTCTTCTTTCTGCTCCTAAACACAATTTTATACCTTAGGATTTGAAAATTTTTATTGCCACTTAGACTAAGAAAATAACAATATAAACATATAGAAGAGATAAAATTTTAAAATTTTTTACAGTTTCAAACACAGCTTTATAGTTCTATACTCTATTTTTGAGATAAAATTCACACTGCTTTGAACTCTTCCTCTTAGATTTTATTTCTGAGCATGGAAGTTACTTAGTGTGTGTCAATACCTGACCTCCACCAAGTTGTAAGATGTATTTGGGTCCCAAAACCCTCATTTAAACAATCCATATTATTCATCCAGGCTGCTGTAGCAAAATACCACAGATTTGGTAGCTTAAACAATAGAAATTTATTTCCCACAATTCTGGAAGCTGGACACTCCAAGATTAAAGTGCTAGCTAATTTGCTTCCCTGGTAAGGGCCCTATTTCTGGCTTGCAGGGTAAGTAGACTTCTTGTGTCCTCACAGGATGAAGGGAGGGAGGGGGCCAGAGACAACGTCTAGTATCTTTTACTCTTCTTTTAAGGACACCAATCCCATCATGGGGGGCCCACCCTCATGACCTCATCTCAACCTAATTATCTCCCCATCCTCCATGTCCAAAATACCATTACATCGGGAATGAAGGTTTCAACGTATGAATTTGGAGAGGAAACAATTGAGTTGATAAAACAAGTTACACTTACCTTTGAGACCATTTGTGCAGACAATAAAACATATGACTGTTTAAGCTCTGATTTTTTAACCTGAATATGCATAAAGTTTTTTTGTTTTTTTTAAAGATGGCTTTCTTCTTTTAAGATTTTATTTATGTATTTGTCAGGGAGAGACACAGCGAGAGAGGGAACACGTAACAGGGGGAAATGGAGAGGGAGAAGCAGACTTCCTGCTGAGTAGGGAGTCCGAAGCAGGGCTCGATTCCAGGACCCTGGGATCGTGACCTGAGCTGAAGGCAGACGCTTAACAACTGGGCCACCCAGGTGCCCTTGCATAAAGTTTTAAAATGTCAAAATTGATACATAAAGCTTGAAAACTTTTAATTTGTTGTTCAGAAGCTTAAAGTGTTAGAACTTATAAAAAAAAATCTTGCTTTGTAAATTATATGTCAGCATACTTTGTCATTAGATTTGTTAAAAAAAAAAAAAAACCTTTTTTCCTTTGTGATGCCTATTTCTGTATCACGGAATAGTTTTCTTTATATTCCCGCTGATTAGAAAGCATTTGGAGATGAGCAAGATGGAACTTTATAAAACATCTGGAATAGAAAATTCTCACAGTAGGGACTGCAAACTTGATTGCCTCATCGCCATGGCAACGTTCATCGGTCAGTATGGCCAGGTAATGAGATAGCTTAGTTCAATTAGGATTTAAAATACTCTTCTACTGTTGCATATGAAATTTACAAAAGTACTTGTCTAAAAATAGATCATGCTGACTTGTGAGTCATAAGATACTTTGTGTTCAATAGAGGGCACTTACAAAGTAAGTGAGCAAATCCATCTCTAGATTCCTCCATTTATTTTGTCCTTGAACAAAACATAATGCTGAAAAGTTATCTTTAGAAAAACAACACATTTATATAAGTTGAAGAATATGCTGTGTTGATTAAATATGATTTGGAAAATAGTTCTAGACATTTATACAAAGCCCTTTTGGTCTTCAGTTAATGTGAGGAGAAAACTGATTTGGAGGAGACATGCCTGATTTGGGGTTGGGGTTATTAGTTTCAAAGCGAAGAAGCATGCATCAGGGAGTGAAGGTGAGGCTCAGGTGGAAACACACGTCCGTGAGAAATGAGTTGATGCTTGTAGTTCAGTTTCTACTCTTATTCTCATGTATTCCAAACCTGAGGCATTCTTCCAGCCCACATTCTTGCTCTCCTCTCCTAGCAGAGCAGAGTTAACCTCCCACTGAAGTGAAAAATAGAGGCCATCTGGCAGGCACTCCTACCTCTCCACCTACAAACATTTGCATCTGTGTTACTTCCTTAAGGTTCATTTCCATATCTACCTTTCATCTTCTCTCCTGGATTTTCAGGTTCTCACCAACTCTTTGGCTCTTTTTCCTAGTGAAGATGCATATTCAGATTTCTCACATCTCAAAATCGCAGAACGTGCATGGTATTAAATATGCCCTTGCCTTCTAATTTTTATTTTTGCTCTTCAGAACCAAATCTTTTAAAAGAGTTGTTTATTTTTTTCACTTCTCTGTGATTCTTTTGCCCGCAGAAATCTGTCTACTGCCCCATCACTGTGCCGAAATTGCACTGAGTGATATCAACAACAAATTTAATGAAGCAGGTGTTGTGTACCAGGTACTGGACGGCAGTTTGGTGACACGATATGGAGTAAGCGGTGTCCTTGTCCTCAGGCATCCACAAATTGCAGTCCTCATACACCTTTCACCACTGAACACATTCTTCTTGGGAGAGTTCCAGTTTTTGTCCTTTCTAACCCTGTGGAAGCTGCTTCCCAGAAATACCCCTGTTCTTCTCCCCCTCCATGCCATCTTGCCTCCACAGACGGTATGCTCATCTTGCCCCACCCTTTCACTCCTCCACCGTCCTTAGGCTCCTCTGAGGCTGCTTTTAGCATCCTTTGGCCACGAGCTTCTGCCATTCAGGACCTTGTTAATTCCAGGGCCAGCTCTTCTGAGATGCCACCCCTAAGCCTCATCTGTTGAATCTAACTAGATGCCTCAATTCCACAATGCTTTGCCATCACACACTATGTTCTATTTTATTATGTAGGCTGTCCCATGTTTATTGTTTTTAAACTTTTTATTTTGACGTAATTGTAGATTTCTACACTGTCGTAATAAATAATACAGAGCTGGGCACCTGGGTGGCTCTGTCGGTTAGGCGTCTGCCTTCAGCTCAGGTCATGAACTCGGGGGTCCTGGGATCGAGCCTCACTTCGGGCTCCTGGCTCGGTGGGGAGTCTGCTTCTCCCTCTGCCCCTGTTCGTGCTCTTTCTCCGTATCTCTCTCTCTCCTCAAATAAATAAATAAAACCTTTAAAAAAAGAAATTATACGTAGAATTCCCATATACCCCTCACACAATTTTCTCCAGGAGTGGAGTGCTAAAACTGCTATACAACATCACAACTAGGATAAGAATATTGACATAGTTAAGATACACAATATTTCAATTATCACAAGGGTACTTTATGTTGCCCTTTTATAGCCATACACACCTTTCACCCCAGATGGATGCCTCCCTAACCCCTGGCAAACACTAATCTGTTCTCATGTCTATAACATTGTTGTTTCAAGAGTGCCATATAAAGAGAATCATGCTGTGTGTAATTTGACGGGATTCTTTCCTCCACTGAGCATAATTCCCTGGAAATTCATCCAGGTTGTCACGATTATGTGTGTGTGTGTGTGTGTACTCTATTCTTTTTCTTTTTCCATTGAGTAGTATGTATGGATGGATATATCACAGTTTATGTGACCATTAGTACATTCAAGGACATCTCCCCATTTAGAGGCTATCATGAATGAAGCTCTTCTAAACATTGTTTATTTTAACGATTTATTTATTTATTTGAGAGAGAGAGAATGAGCAGGGGAAGAGACAGAAGGAGAGGGAGGAGGACAAGCAGACTCCCACTGAGCGTGGAACTTGATGTGGGACTCGATCCCAAGACCCTGATATCATGACCTCAGCTGAAGGCAGTGTGACAGTGGCCTTTGAAGAAGCTGTCAGGCAGGTGCTGGCTGTCGAGGAACAACTGGAACATTGCATGTTGGGTTAATGGCTTAACTGTCTTCCTCAGAGAAAAGTCTATTTATGTATTTTGCCCATTTCCTAATTGTATTTTTCAAACTATTTTGAGTTCCTTATATATTATAGGTTTTAGATGCTCTTGTGTATGCAGTTTACAAGCATTTTCTTCACATCTATAGCATATCTTTTTATTCTCTTAACATGGTCTTTTGTAGAGCAAGGTTTTTAATTTTCATAGGGCCCAGTCTATCGTTTTTTTTCTTTCACAAATCATGCTTATTATCCAAACAGTGGGGTTTTGGCCTAGTCCTCAATTTCAGTGACTTCCTCCTATTTTTTTTTCCTAATAGTTAAATCATTTTGCATTTCATATTGAAGTATGTAATATATCTTGACTTAAATTTTATGTAAAGTGTAAAACTTAGGTCAATATTGTTTGTTTACTTTCCCTCTGGATATCAAGTGGATCAAGCACCATTTATTCTTTGCTTGCTTCCTCCCTCCCTCCCTCCCTCCCTCCCTTCCTTTCTTCTTCCCTTCCTCCCTTCCACTCTTCTCTTTTTCTTTCCTTCTTCTGTGTCTTTTTTTTTTTTTTTAATTAACATATAATGTATTATTTGCCCCATGGGTACAGGTCTGTGACTCATCAGGCTTACACAATTCACAGCACTCACCTTAGCACACACCCTCCCCAATGCCCATCCCCCAGCCACCCCATCCCACCCATCGCCCTCCACTCCAGCAAACCTCAGTTTGTTTCCTGAGATTAAGAGTCTCTAATGGTTTGTCTCCCTCTCTGGTTTGGTCTTGCTTCATTTTTTCCTCTCTTCCCCTATGATCCTCTACCTTGTTTCTCAAATTACACGTATCCGTGAGATCATATGATAATTGTCTTTCTCTGATTAACTTACTTCATTTCGCATAATACCCTCTAGTTCTATCCATGTCATTGCAAATAACAAGGTTTCATTTTTTGAGGGCTGCATAGTATTCCATTGTGTATATACACCACATCTGTATCCATTCATCTGTCGATGGGCATGTAGGCTCTTTCTATAGTTTGGCTATTGTGGACATATGCACCATTTCTTTAAAAGATATCTTTCCTCTATGGAATTTCTTTTATACCTCAGTCAAAATTCAATTGGAGATATTTGTATAGGTCTATTTCTGGATTCTCAGTTCTGTTGCATCTATCTGTTTCTGTAATTCTGCCAGTATCACATTGCCTTGACTGCTTTTGCTATATAATAAATCTAAGCATCAGGTACATTGGTTCCTCTAACTTGATTCCTTTTTTATCAATTTTTAAAAATTTTAATTTTCTTATTCAGATATAATTGATATATAACATTGTGTAAGTTTAAGGCATACAATATATTGATTTGATACATTTAAATATTGTAATTTGATTGCCTATTAACACTTCTACCAAATCACATGCTTATAATTTCTTTTTTATAGTAAGAATCTCTTAGCAATTTTGAGGTATATAATACTGTATTATTGACTATAGTCACTATGCTGTGGATTAGATCTTCATAACTTATTCATCTTCTGGGTGCAGATTTGTGACCTTTATCAACGTCTTCCCAGTTTCTCTCCTGCCCAGGCTCTTTGGTAACCACCATTCTACTCTCTTTTGATAAGTTGGGCTTTTTCAATTCCACATATTAGGGGTATCATATAGTAGTTACCTTTCTTTGTTTTTATCACTTAGCATAATGCCTTCCAGGTCCATCCATGTTTTCACAAATGGCAGGATTTCCCTTTTTCTCATGGATGAATAAGATTCCATTGGAGATATATATAGATCTATATCTATAGATCTATAGATAGGTGATCTATAGATCTATCTATATATATATCCATGATTCCAATGTATGTATCAATCACATCATCTTTATCCATTCATCCACTGATGGACATTTAGGTTATGTCCATACCTTGGCTATTATAAATAATGCTGTAATAAACATGAAGGTGCAGATATCTCTTCAATATTCTGTTTTCACTTTCTCTGGATATGTCCCCATAAGTAGGATTGCTGGATCATACAGCAGTTCTGTTTTTAATTTTCCTGGGGGAACCTCCACACTCTTTTTCATAGTAGCCTTCCATTGGGAATGGAGGGGTACTACCTCGTTACTGCCGGGTAGGGATGAAAGACCATATTCCCCATTTGTCCTCAGTTGACACCCAACCAGGGATCCTTATTAAAGCTGGGTGGGGGTGGGAATGCTGGTTCCTGCTAGTCCTCCACTGATACCTCCCTGGCTATAGGTACAGGTGTCTCATGACCACTGTGTGGTGGTTAAAGTCCAGGCTCCTCATGTGGTCTTCACTGACATCTCATTGGGAATTGGTAGCTTATTACCACCCATCAGGGGTAAAATACTCTCTTCTCATTTTTGTTAGATACTACTCTAGCGAGGAGCAGGGGTAGTAGACCTCATTATAGTCGCCAAAGGGCAGAAGTCTAGGCTCCTCGTTTAGCCTTTACTGGCATAGTAGGGAAGAAACCAGAGTTATTTCTGTGGTGAATGGCTGGGATAGAACAGTTATCGCCTTAAGATTTTCTGTCATGCTATTCTATATTTGTTTGGGCCCTTTGGACATACAGAACAGGCTTTTGTTGTTTTTGTTTTGGTCTGGACCTGTAGGCATATTCTGGATGCTGACTTCTTCTGCCTCTTCAGGCCCCAGGTTTGGGATACATAAGGCAAAGAGAAAATCCAGAAAACTCACCACCATTTTGTTCTTCAGGTTCTGAGGCCTCTAACCAGTCTTCCTTCTCTCCATCTTGAAGAGTCTTCTTTATGTTTGTTTTAGTTGTATTTAGTGGGAGGAATAGGGAAAATATGTCTACTCTATCCTCCCAGAAATGCAAACTTTCCATTTGTTAATTAATAACAATGCAAAAGATTCTGATTTAATCTTCTACCCTCCCATTCTTCTATTTATTGAGTCTTATTGTCCCAGACATCACAGGGGTTTGTCCATAAATGCAACAGACTGGATTTGATAATAGACGCCGACCCCTAGTTATTCCTCAAAACGCCTGTTATTTTCAACAAAAACGTGATTTTGGAGTCCTTTCTGCATGAGTTCCAGTTCAGATGGGTGTGCTCCTGAAGCTAAACTGGGCTGAAATGGATTTCATTTCAGGGAAGTGGCATGGGTGTTTCATCTAAATTTGGTATTTCCAATAGAAACCCATCACAAACAACAAAGAATACAAGATAGAGCTGTGTTCCAAGTAAAGGGTCATTTTTTTTTTCTCTCTTCAAATGTCCTCTTCCAGGTACAGTTCCTGTCACAGTAGCTGCTACATAGTTGGTACTTAAACAACCTTGTATTGCATTAAATGGGATTGCTTTGTTAGCCAGGTTGTTAAGTATTATTTTGTAACCCAAACCCATGTTTTATAGTAAAATCTTCTAATTTGAATAAATGGGCTCCTTATTTTTTGTTTCACCAGAGCTTTTGGTTTTGTTTTTTTGTTTTTAGTGGATGTTTTGTTTAAACTTGACATCCTTAGTGAATATCTTAATACATTTTTTGGGTAGATTTTTTTTTTTTTTTTAAGATTTTATTTATTTGACAGAGAGAAACACAGTGAGAGAGGGAACACAAGCAGAGGGAATGGTAGCGGGAGAAGCAGGCTTCCTGCAGAGCAGAGAGCCCGATGCGGTGCTTGATCCCAGGTCCCTGGGATCTGACCTGGGCCGAAGGCAGACGCTCAACGACTGAGCCACCCAGGCGCCCAATTTTTGGGTAGATTTTATTCATCTATGCATTTTATGAATTGACACTTGAATTAAAAAATAAGAGAATAGTATTAGAAGTATGTGACAACCTGCCACTCAAACATAAATATGAGTTCCAGTATATTTAAAGCTGTTGATTTAAAGCCATCTGTATGAAGCATTAAAAATAGTTTAATGACACCCACACTGCACCACCAGTGAGCACTGAATTAATCGGCTGTTAGCAACATGCAAATCTGCTGGTGAGAATGGTTCCTTAGCCTGACTCTGTCTTAACAAGAGTTTCTTGTTTGTCTGTCTCATTCCCAAACAAAGGTCAATACTTTAGAACTCAAGGTGACCTTTTCTGAAATGCACAGGGCTGCTTTTTCTCAAGAATGGGTCACTACTGAATATATATGAAATACCATAATTATGATGCTCATTAGATTATTTTTTCTGAATGTGTTCAATGTAATATGTACTAATTACATAAACTGTAATAAAAAATTTAACAGACTTTTTAAAGAAAAAATATGCAGTTTCCTACCATCATAAAAAGTTAACTGATAGTTTTCATTTTTACATTTTTTATATACATCTCTTGTTATGAGGCTGGTATTAGGATAAAAATAATTTTAAAATACAATATTTCTTTTTTAAAATTCTCTTTATGGTTTTTAATTTTTAATTGTAATTCCAGTATAGTTAACATGGTGTTATATTAGCTTCAGGCGTACAGCATAGTGATTCAGTAATTCTATATATTACTCAGTGCTTATCATGATAAGTGTCCTCTTAATCTCCATCACCTATTTCATCCATTCTCCCACCTACCTCCCCTCTGCGAACCACCAGTTTGTTCTCTTTAGTTAAAAGTCTGTTTTGGGGTTTATCTCCTTTTTTCTTTGTTTTGTTTCTTAAATTCCACATATAAATGAACTCATATGGTATTTGTCTTTCTCTGACTGACTTGTTTTGCTTAGCATTATACTCTCTACTTCCATCTCTGTTGTTGCAAATGGCAAAATTTCATTCTTTTTATGGCTGAATAATATTCCATTGCATATATATTCACCACATTTTCTTTATCCATTCATCTATCAATGGACACTTAGGTTGCTTCCATAATTTGGCTATTGTAAATAATGTTACAGTAAACATAGGGGTGCATATATACTTTTGAATTAATGTTTTTGTATTCTTTGGGTAAATACCAAGTAGTGGAAATACTGGATCATATGGTAGTTCTATTTTTAACTTTTTGAGGAACTGCTTCCCAAAAGTTTACATTCTCACCAACAGTGCATGAGCTTTTCTTTTGTTCCATATCCTCGTAACACTTGTTGTTTCAGATGGGTGCGAGGTGATAGCTCTTTGTGGTTTTGGTCTGCATTTTCCTGATGATTAGTGATGCTGAGCATCTTTTCATGTATCTCTGGAGTGCAAGGGTGACTCAATATTTGCAAATCTAATAAAAATACATCACATCATCAAAAGAAAGAATAAAAACCACGTGATCATTTCAATAGATGCATAAAAAGCATTTGACAAAGTACAACATCCATTCACGACAAACACTCTCAACAAAGTAGGTTTAGAAGGAATATACCATAACATAACAAAGGCTATATATGAAAAATCCACAGCTAACATTATACCCAGTGGGAAAAAGTGAGAGCTTTTCCCCTAATGTCAGGACAAGACAAGGATGTACACTCTTACCACTTTTATTCAGCATAGTACCAGAAGTCCTAGCTACAGCCATCAGATAGCAAAAAGAAATAAAAGATATCCAAATTTGCAAGGAAGAAGTAAAACTTCCACTATTTGATTATATACATATACATATACATATATATATATAAAATAATACTCCACTATTAGAGTGTGTGTGTGTGTGTGTGTGTGTGTGTGTGTGTGTGTGTGTGTATAACACAAAAAAACTGCTAGAATTGATAAATGAGTTTAGTAAGGCTGCAGGATACAAGAATGCAGAAATCTGTTTTATCTTTGTACAGTAATAAGAAAGTAACAAATTAAGAAAACAATTCCATTTATAATTGCACCAAAAATAATAAAATACCTAGGTATAAACTTAACCAAGGAGGTAAAAGACCTGTACTCTGAAAACTATAAAACATTGATGAAAGAAATTGAAAATGACACAAACAAATGGATCGGGGAAACAAATGTTGCTAAATATATCCATACTATCCAGAGTAATCTATAGATTTAATGCAATCTCTATCAAAATATCAACAAGGATTTTTCACAGAACTGGAAAAAACAATTCTAAAATTTGTATGGAACCACAAAAGACTCCAAATACCCAAAGTAATCTTGAAAAGAAAAAAGTTGGGATTATCACAGTCCCTACAAAGCTGTAGTAATCAAAAGAGTATGGTACTGACACAAAAACAGAGACATAGATCAATTGACAAAATAGCCCAGAAATAAACCCACAATTATATGGTCAATTAAATACTATATTTTTTACTAATAAATATTACATGGAATTCATTATATCACATGAACTTCATTTATGTTTATGAAAAATGTCATGAATGTCAGAAAGATGAGATACTATAATCACAAACACACTGAGATACTATTGACCTATAGTAACATTTTTTATAATATTGCTTCAGATAAATATTAAATAACCTTCGTAAGTAAAATAGAAATTACTCCTTATTCAACTCTAGTTTTGGGAAATATAGTATCTACAGAAAGTACATAAAACACAAGTAAAATTTAACAAAGTATTGTAAGGTGGACATTATTATAATAGAGTCTTCTGAAGACCAGATGTTTTACTTTTTATTTTTTTTAAGATTTTTTTTTAAAATTTATTTGACTGAGAGAGATCACAAGTAGGCAGAGAGGCAGGCAGAGGGAGAGGGGGAAGTAGGCTCCCTGCTGAGTTTAGGGCCCAATGCAGGGAGGGCTCCAACCCAGGACCCATGAGATCATGACCTGAGCTGAAGGCAGATTCTTAACCCAGTGATCCACCCAGGTGCCCCAGATGTTTTACTTTTAATGAAGTATGATTTACCACTATATTTCTTTTTGTGTCATGGTTTTTGTGATCTATAATATCTTTTCCCTACTCCAAAGCTGTAAACATTTCCCTCCTACATGTTCTTTTACAAATTTTAGAGATTTATCTTTTACATTTTACCTTTGAAGTATTTAGGATTAATTTTTTGTGTAAACCTTAAAATAAAAGTCACATTTTTTCCTTATGTATGTCCAGATGCTGCTGCACTATTTGTTGGAAAGTCCATTTCTTACCCTTGATTTACTTTGGCACCTTTTTGAAATATCAAGCAACTATGTATGTGAGTTTATTGCTAGACTTGCTTCTGTATCATTAGTGTATTATTGTTATGCCAATACCATATTGTCTCAACTATTTATTGTAACTTACGCAATTTTGATATATTATGCTTTGATTTTCATTCAGTTCAAATGTGTTATTTCTTAATTGAACAGTGATTATATAGCTGTGTTTTAATTTCCAGTTATTTCAGTTTTTTCCAGGTTTCTCCTTGTAATTTACTTCTAATTTACTTATTTATTTATTTATTTTTGTGGTCAGAAACATCCTCTTTACAATTTCAAGTTTTTGAAATTAATTAGTACTCTTTAAAGGTTAACAATCTAATTTGTTGAATGCTTCACATGCATTTGGAAAGTATGTGTATCCACCACTTATCGGGCAGGCCTTGAAAATATTAGATACTATAGAGTTTTCTATATACTTATTGATTTTCTGACTTCTCTAAGTTACTGAGAGATGGCTATTGAAATCTCTAACTACAATGCGGGATTTGTCTATTTATCCTATCAGTTCTATCAGGATTTTCCCACATGCATCTTAATGCTCTATTTTTGAGCTTTAAAATGGGCATTTAGGAATTTTATGTCTTCATTCATTCATTGGTGACTATGAAATAACACTCTTTACCCTGGTGATAACTTTTGTTCTGTAGGCTACTTTGTCTGATATAGTAACTCCAGTTTTCGAATGATTAGGATTTGCACCGTGTTAATTTTTCTATCCATTTACTTTTGGCCTAGCTGAGCCTTATATTTAGAGCCAATCGCATATACACAGCATGTTAATTGAGTTCTGTTTTTTGGCCAGTCTGGCAGTATCTGCTATTTAGTTGAAAGGTTTTTACCATTTATATTGAAATCAATATATTTGAGTTGAAATCTATTATCTTACCACTGCTTTGTTGGGTTGTTTTTGTTGATGTGGGATTGTTTTGCTTTTGTTTTGTTTGGTTTTTGGTGTATTTTCAACTGATTTTTTTTCCCCTCCTGCTTTAATTAACTATTTCAGGATTCCATATTTTCTTTTTTTTTTCTTTTTTCTTTTTTTTTTTTTAAAGATTTTATTTATTTGACAGAGAGAAACACAGTGAGAGAGGGAACACAAGCAGAGGGAATGGTAGAGGGAGAAGCAGGCTTCCTGCAGAGCAGAGAGCCCGAGCAGAGAGCCCGATGCGGGGCTCGATCCCAAGACCCTGGGATCATGACCTGAGCCGAAGACAGACGCTTAAC
>CM053617.1:32945519-32956370 GCA_028646535.1 Procyon lotor | reverse complement strand
TGGTGGCTGCATAGTATTCCATTGTATATATATACACACTGCATCTTCTTTATCCATTCATCTGTTGATGGACATCTAGGTTCTTTCCACAGTTTGGCTATTGTGGACATTGCTGCTGTAAACCTTCGGGTGCACTTTATTGGTAGCTGCATGAGGGTTTGTAAGCTTTTTTTGTCAATTTCCTCCAGACATTTTTTTTTTTTTCATCAGCCTCAGATTTGGTCTGAATTAACAATTTCTTATAGTCAGTGCAAGTAAAATATCAGTGCAAGTACAAATGTTCTTTTAACCTTTCCCAATCATTCTCTTGCTTCCTATGTCATAGGCAATTTGTATATGTACTTCCCATCCATGTCTTGATGCTTTTTAATCATCCATTTAGAACATATACATGTGGTTTAATTGTGCTTTTTTGTTTACATAAATGTTATAAAATTCTACCTGTAATTTTGTAATATCCTTTTTTTACATGTCTTAGGTTTTTCTGGCAAGTTGATATGTGCAATTTTAGTTCACTCATTTGAAAATATGTATAATATTTCACCCTGTGACTAAATGATAAATTTTTAAATCTATTCCCCTGCTAATATAGTTTATTTCTTTTTTTTTCTTGTTGGTTTTCTTACATAAACAACTTTGCAATAGAAATCTTTAATAGATTTTTCTTCTGCACATGTATATGCATTTCTCTAGAAGTTGTTTGACCCAGAGAACTCATTATTTCCCTCCTTATGGCAAAGCTGTGTCACACTTTATAGTCTCGCCTTAGCTGGAGTCATGTCACTGTGATTATGTCTATTTCTGTAAGACCAGTAGCACTTTCCATAGTTGACAACATTCTTCATCAGCGCTAACCTTACTAATTCAAGCATCTTTTGTTCCTGATTAAAACATCCTTTCTTATCCTCTCCCCACTATTCACTATTTCTGAATGATTGCTTCCACCCTAATGGCTTCAATTTACAACTCTGTGTCAGTGACTGTAGAGACTATACCAAATTTTCATTCCTTATTCTTTTTCACTTTTTTTTTTTAAAGATTTTCTTTATTTATTTGACAGAAAGAGATCACAAGGAGGCAGAGAGGTAGGCAGAGAGAGAGGGGGAAGCAGGCTCCCTGCTGAGCAGGGAGCCTGATGTGGGGCTCAGTCCCAGGACTCTGAGATCATGACCTGAGCCAAAGGCAGAGGGTTTAACCCACTGAGCCACCCAGGCACCCTCACTTTTGTTTTTTAATCTTCAGTATCACAGGTGGAATCACCTTGTCTCAAATCTAATTCATCTGATATTCCATACTATTGTTTAGGACTTTGCTGTCTTTTTGAGAGTTATCATGAACTATTCATTTTTGTAAATTCAGAAACCCAGTATTGAATATAAGCTTCACCTAGTACATATAGATGATCACAAAGACCTAGTGACTCTAAGTACCAAATGGCCCTTAAATCTTCTCTTACCTCTTCATCTTTACTGCCACACCCTCAAGATTTTGTTGTTGTTCAACTTACATACAATAATAGAATCATGGTGGTCTTCATGTCTTGATACAATATAGTCTTTTTTTTTTTTAATTATTTATTTTTTTCAGTGTTACAAGATTTATTGTTTTGCACTACACCCAGTGCTCCATGCAGTACGTGCCCTCCTCAATATAATATAGTCTTAAATGATGAACTTCAGATGGACTGATGGATTTGACTTGAAATCATAACTGTGCCCTTTATCAGCTGAATGACCTGCTGCAAATGACTTAACCCTGATTAGATTTAGTTCTTTTACCTATAAAATAAGAATAACTATGTAGTGTCTTTAAAATTGCTTAAAGATTTAATGGGATTATTGAATGAAGAATTTAACACAATTACAAGAATATAATAAAAGTTAATGATTAATGACCAAGATCTCCTTAAAGACTCTCTTAGCTTGACAAATTTTAAACAGACTTCTTTCTGCCGCTAGGTCCCAGGCCTCCCTTTGCTTAGAGCATTTATTTTTTAAAAACTTGAAAAATGTAAATTCTTTCTTTGCCCTTTTGAAATATATTTAAATCTTCTCCTAGCCTCTTGCCAGTTTTACCACCCAGGAAATGTTTTTTGCAAGGACCTGGAAACCCTCTTTTTGATAGGAGAACATGAAGGAGATAGCACCTCTATTTTGCAGTCTCTGTGGGAAGGAGAGTAGGAACCTTACTTTGATGGACACACCAATTAGCAAACACAGATGGTCTAATCACAGAAAAAATTACAGACTCAGAAATAATACAGTTTCTTGATGCATTCAATTGATCAGCCTCCAACCTAACATGCACAAGGACTTTTTCACTAACTCACCCCAGTGCCTAAAAAGCCTCCCACCTTTTGTTTCACCATAGATTAGTTAGTCTCTCTCCCCTTATTGCAGTGGACTTGAATAAAGTCTTCTTTGCCTGTTGCACTTTGTCCAGTATAATTTTTACTTTGAAACTAACCTCAATTATTCATTGCTAACAGCTAGAATTGTCTCTCTCCAATTCATACTCTCTAGGTCACCATTCGCCAAAGACTTTTTTAGAACTAGAAATCTGCTATTGTTTTATTTTCTGCTACAAAATCCTTAATGAATATTCAGCATCTTCAGGATAAAATTTGAATCCCTTAGCTTGTGAGCAAGATACTTGAACATGCACACGTGTGTGCACACACGCACACGCGCACACACACACACACACACACACACACACCTTTTAAAACTGAAGACTACTTTTTAGTATGAAGTTGCATTTCTTTTTTACATGCAACCCAATTTCTACAATTTACATGTAGGTGCCAGATTATACTGTTGGGCTTCTATATTTGAGTCCATAAATTTGTGACAGAAATCACAATGAGTATCGTTGGCCTATGCAGAACTAATTATATGAGATAGAACAAGAGACAAAGCTAAAAGAAAAAGCCAGGATAGAAATGAAATTGTTAGGCCACACAACCAGGAAGAGATTTCTTCCATCACCTAAGCCATGGCTCACATCTGCAGCCTTGTAACCGAATACTTCTGCCTTCTTTGCCATTGCCATGAAATCTTAGCATTCATAGGGTTGGTGTGTTCTAGCCAGTTTCAAGTGAGATTAAGTTTTGGAGGGGTAATCTAAAACTGTTTTATATCATGTCATGTTTAGATATCACTTCTGGGGGAAAAGGATAAGATGATCTGTCTCAATATTTGGGATACTTAAGAAAACTGAACACAGATTCAAAATTCAATGTAGAAGTTAAGGAAAAAAAAATTAGTTAAACCCTTGCAGATGAAACCATGAAACTTTCTCTCATTTCTTGGCTATCTATTATAGTTTTCTTTTTCTTTATTTTTATATTTTTTAAAGATTTTATTTATTTATTTATTTGACACAGAGAGAGATCACAAGTAAGGAGAGAGGCAGGCCGATACAGAGGGGGAAGCAGGCTCCTGCCGAGCAGAGAGCCCAATGTGGGGGCTCTGGGATGATGGATCCCAGGACAATGAGATCATGACCTGAGCAGAAGGCAGAGGCTTTAACCCACTGAGCCACCCAGGTGCCCCATATAGTTTTCTTTTTCTAAGCATGATGGAAAACAAATACTACCTTTGAATATATATAATAGTAAAAACATATGAAAAGAAAAAGTATTATGCATATTATATGCATACATATTTTAAGAATACGTATAATCCTTTGGCTGCATCAGGGATGTGTCTCCGTTAAATTGCTGTGTGAAGCTGAGAAGAAAAGATACTGGAATCTTTGAAAGGAGATTACTGTGAACAAGAAACTTGAAAAAGTAGTGAAGACTGATCATTAGGGACCTCACATAGGAAGAAACCATTGTTCCAGATATAAAGCTTGTATTCATTTCCCAAGGCTTCTGTAACAGTCCCACAAGCCAGGTGGCTTAAAATAATAGACATTTACTCTCTTATAGACCTGGGAGCTAGAAGTCTGAAGTCAAGGTGTCAGCAAAGTTGGTTCATTCTGAGAGTTCTGAGGAAGAATTTATTCCATGCCTAGCTTCTGATGGTGGCTAACAGTCCCTGGTGTTTCTTGGTTGTAGATGCATCACTCGGATCTCTGCCTCCTTCCTCACATGGCGTACTCCTTGCTTCACATTACGACCTTCCATCTGTGTATCATTTCTCCTCTTATAAGGATACCAACCATATTGGATTAAGGATACAACTTACGCCAGTATGAACTCATCTTAACTGATGACATCTATGATGATCTTATTTCAAAGTAAGGGTCATGTTGTGAAGTATCAGAGGTTAGAATTCCAATATAAGTTTTTTGAAGAGGACACAGTCCTACCCATAACAAATCTCCTTCCCAAACAGCTTATGTAGTTTAAAGAGGGAACTCTAATATGTAAGGAAGGCTTCTCTTGCATTGTTAGGACCCCAAAAACTCTGCTGAAGGAAACCCACTTAACAAGCTGATCATAAAGAAGAGGCATTTCCCTGCTGACCTTGAATGGAATTAGTCATCAGAGTTGGTAGTCTTGAGAAAGTGTCATTGGTGGGGTTAATGGTCTCTCCAGAAATGAGAGTTGGGGACAATTTTGCACAGGAACAACTTGTATGGAAGAAAGATAGCAAATAAGTAGAACAAAAGGGGATCTGGAAGGAATAAGAGAAACGGGTCATGTCATACCTTCTATTTATTGTTCTTAATGAAGACTATTCCTTTAATGAAGATCCTATTCGTGTTGATGCTTTTAAAATTTTTATTCTAAGTCATCGTTTCTTAATCTCTTCTCTATCTCCAATAGTGGTTTTTTAATCTTGTCTTCTTGTCTTGTCATTTTTGCCTCCTATTTCTCTAAAGGTATCCTGCGAGCCAAGAACAAATATTGGCACAAAACATATTTAGTAGATGGGTAAATTTTATATGCCAAACGTTGCTTTAGTTTGGGTTAATCATTTTGAAAGATATAAAATAAACCTAGATATCTTTCCTCTGCTATATGGGTGAGTTGCCTTTGTCTGTACAATTCACTGGAGAGGTGGCCAACTCTCCTTTATAAATCTTGAGGTCAATTAGCTCATTAATGCACTCCTTTCTTCTGCATATAAGCAGATTTGTGTTTTCATAATATGCGGCTCTGTTGGACTGGAGAGAGATTTCTTGTACCTTTTGTGCTTAGTTCTCTGGCTTTCTGAATTCATTTTAAACATATGAAAAACTAAAACTCCTAGTTTGCAGCATCTGAGGCTCATTCTGTCCATACTATTTTGTCATGTTTTCATGATGGGGAGACTATGTTTCCTGGAATTAGGTTTGCCACAACCGGTTCCCACTGCTCTGGTTTGTTTTTGGATTTCATGGTCACTATATGGACATGAATGGAGAGGTACTCAAGGATTCTTTGGGAGAACAGCACTCAGCCCACTTCACAAAGGAACAGCCTTGCAATAAATACAGTTACAGCCACCATGTTTTCTGTTCAATAGGATCTTACGTGTCTGAGGATAGGGAGAAGACTGAAGAAAGGATGAAATGTCTTCTCATGGTCTTTCAAACTAGGCCATGTTCTTTCTTATGGCTCTGCACATGGAGTTCCCAAGTGTGTAATCCACTTTTGGATTGTCTTGCAATCCAAGTCTTGCAGTTTGCGAAAATGCCACTCAGTTTCTAGCAAGATGTGGATAACTTTGAATATTTTTCTGTTGTTAACATTATGTTAAAATTAGGGAAGGCTTCATCAGGATTTCAGAATGCATCAGAATGCAGCTAGTGCAAGCTGCATTTTTTAATCATTTTTTTTTCCATAAGTAAAGATGCTTTAATTTTCTGGGAAAAAATAATGTAGATAAATTGTGTGTGTGTGTGTGTGTGTGTGTGTGTGTGTGTGTGTGTGTGCGCGCGCGCGCGCACGGGAGAGAAAGAATAAATTAAATACTTGGTAGGAAAATAGGATTTCTCAAGGGAAAGAACAAATTCCATTAAAACTACTTCAAAACAGTAGTCCCAAGAAGATATTTAAACTAAATGTGCTATAAATTATTTTTAGAATCATAGACTTAAAAAGAAACGTAATTGTAGAAAAAGATACGATTTCCAGGGAGCAAAAGGAGAAAGAGACTATAAAGTCATGAGGAACAAGTATTTCAATAGTATAAGCTGCTTTGTTAGAGGAGGCAGCTTTTTGGCAACACGTTCAAAGTATTTTGACAAATGTAAGGTGAAGTCACACAGTATCATTAGAGTGACAGAAAAAAATAGCTTCTGAATCAAAAAATAAAACAACTGTGGTTTACCCTTGATGAATACTCCAAAAGTAATTCTGTATTTTCAAATAAAAATTAGATCACTAAGTCACTGGACTGAGAGAAAAATACTCATTTATATAACATGGTCAACACCATGTCCCTTATGGCCTTGTTGAATGATTTTTTTTTTTTAAAGATCTTATTTATTTGAGAGAGGAAATTAGTATGGAGAGGGACAGAGAGAGAGGGAGAAGCTTCCCACTGAGCAGGGAGCCCAATGTGGGGCTGGATCCCAGTACCCTGGAATCATGACCCAAGCCGAAGGTGGACGCTTAACCAACTGAGACATCGAGGTACCACTTTGTCAAACAATTTTGAGCAAATTTGTTCCCAGTGGCATTGGAATAGTCAAGATCCAAGCTGAAAGAGCTCACCATTTGACATTTGGGGTTCTCTATTGTACTTTCCCATTTTAAAATGGTATACAATTGATCTTATTGTGAAAGACACTTTCAAATATTTTCACATTGCTATCTATATTTCAATGTGTAGAAATTTACAGGAAGTGTAACAAAGAATAGGAAATGAATAACATTACATAAAGCATAACCATAATATTAACAAAAAGGGAGATTTTATAACTACTGGAAATTTGTCTCTGTCTGTCTCTGTCTCTGAATCAAATCTCTTTAGACTTACTCATAAGACTGTTTTGATATAAAAAAGACAAAGAACTCAGTATATTTTGATTACCTACTGAAAATTAAAGGCAAACTACTTCTCAGATCCTTTTAATATATTTTGTTCCTCTGTATTTAGAATGTATTATTCACTTACATGTACATTCATTTTTACAAGAAAATTATCACTTAAAATGATAGTGTCAACAACCTCATACTATCTCCACACTTTTCGAATCCTTTTCAGGTTCTAAGAATTATTTTTTAAAAAAACTTGTAATCATTTAGGCCTTTAGAGCTTAAACAGGTCATTCAACCATGTCATCAAAAACAAAAACAAGTAACCATGTAAAACAAATATCTGTCTTCTGTTACACATAAGGTAAATGATTTGATTAAGAAGACAGCTCCTAATTGATAGCAACCATATGTTAACATTCCTTTTCTAAATTCTAAAGTCATACTTTTCAAATGGACTGCTTTTTTTCTTTCTTTCATTCCACTTATTATCACCTGGGATTTTTGACTAATGCTGTAGCCATTTGGTAAGGTGATACAATAGTGAGAAAAACCTAGAGCAGTTGGAAACAGAGTGCCCTTACCTTAAGCAGAGAGACAGATCTGGCCTTGATTTTGCAGGAGAAGAAGCTAGACAGGAGGAGCACTGTGGTGGCTCAGTTGGTTAAGCCTTGTGCTCAGGTCATGATCCTGCATTCCTGGGATCGAGCCCCATATAGGTTCCCTGCTCTGCTGGGAGCCTGCTTCTCTCTCTGCCTCTTATAGTACCACCTTCCCCGCCCCCATCACTCAAGTGCATGCACTCTCTTTGAAATAGATAAATAAATCTAAAAAAAAAAAGGCTAGATAGGAGCAACACCCTGTGGTTTGGATCAAAACGGAAATACACATCACCGAAACAAAATCATGAGAGAGGATTCTGACATAGCAAAGATGAGGGAAAAACAGGAGATCACTCTGCCAAGTCAAAAAAATGAAGGCAAGTACCATCAGGTGCTAACAGAAGTTCATAGAGCACTAATTTGAATTAAGCAGAAGATGCTTTGGCCACATCTGTTGCCCTATGATGCTAGCCTCTTCCCACCCCCACCACCACTTTTTGTCTTACACCAACAGGGTAATTCAAAAATGACCACTTGAAAACAGGAAAGAGGCAACGGTTGTCAGCATCTGGCTTCTCTGTTTCCTCTAACACATGAGTTCAGCATGATCCTGATGGTGGCGGGGGGGGGGGGGGTGAGAAAAGTAAACATGGGAAGTGGTCCAATTTTAAGAAATCTCAAAAATGGTTCTCACAGGAGTAGAACCAAAGTGACACTGCAAGACGGCCTCCTGGGCCAGCAACAGCAGTGGAGGAAGAGTGAGGAATAAAATGCCTCTGACCCTCTGTCTACCAAGTCAGGGGTAAAACTGTCAGCAAATCTTTCCAGGGCCTCAGGTCCCTGTCCATCAAATGGAGATCTTCGTAGGCACCTCACAGGGAAGCTATGAATATTCAGTGAGATAGAGCATTCTTTTGCTTATCCAAATAACAATAATAATAATAAATTTCTGCTTTCTTAGGCTTTTTGCTGAATCCTAACAGTAAAATAATAAAAAAGAAAAGGAGCCCATTCTGTGTGATACTGATCAGATCAGCAATATGATGTTTGATGATAGATATATATCCATAGTGAAATTACAGTCAAAGTCAAAGGAATAATAAACACACAATTGGGATTAATGATTAAGTCTGGGGATGAGCGTACTCTCTCCATGAGATATCTTTGGGAGCTTTATGATGCTGGTAATGTTCTTCTGTTCTGTAAGCTAGTCCTGAGCACCCAAGGTCACTTCGTCATCCTACATACCATCTAGACTACGCACAGTTTATGTAGATAAAAGAATTATTTCATATTTTCAAAAATCTCCTTTAAAAAAGAAACAGGCCTTTTCATCAAAGAATGCATAATATCTTTGGAAATAAAGGCATGGAACCCAAGAATGACAAATATAAACTATGTGCTTTGTTGGCATTGATAAAGGGGAGGTGCAGTTAGTGAGCCAAAGGGAAGGTTTCGCTATGATTCTGACATTTCACTATGATTCTGGTTTTCGGAAGGAATGGAAGAGAAAGCATGCAACAGAAAACAAAATAAGAAAAACAAGGAGATGCTGGAAGAGCATTTTTTATGCTTGGGACAGCTAGTGCCTAGCAGGAGGAACACTTGGAGAAACTAAAGAATAATGAGGAAAATGGATGATTCCGAGAAACATACTCAGTATGGTACTCAATACAAGATTTGGGGCAAAGAGCAGCCAAGGGGGTGGGAAGATCACAGGATGCACCCTGCCTTAAAATTGACCTTGTTCCAAGGTCCCTGCCCTCAGGACTCAAGGGAGAAGGAAATTGTTAAACAACTAACTTCCTTCCACATTTTTTCTTTCTTTCCTTTTTTTTTTTTCTTTCTTCTTTCCTTCCCTTTTTCCTTTCCTTTCCTCCCTCCCTCCCTCCTGCCCTCCTTCTCTTTTCTTTCTTTCTTCCTTTCTTTATTTTCACCAACCAGAGCTGGATGCTAAGAGCATCTCCTGCCAGATAACAACAAAGGAGGGACATGAAGAATATGTGCCCTCAGTATGGCTGCCTCTCTGAGCTGCCACAACAGTTTACTTTAACAGTTTGTTTGGGCAACAACAGTTTACTCTCAGAATCACTGCTGCATAATTCTCAGGAAGATCACAGTTTAATTTTTCAGTAGCTTTGGCATTAATATTTTATTATAATTATTGGAGAGGTAGGTTAGCATTGTACTACCCTTACCCGGTAATTAATGACCTGCTGGGCACTGAAGGGATGAGCCATCTGGCGAGGCAAAGAGGGCACAGATGAGGGAGGAGGTGAGGGGTTTACATTTGCGGAGTGCCATTTTCCTATGCAAGCACAGACATAAAGGGCGGGAAAGCTTTGGAGGAATGGAGGAACAGGAATAAACAGAGAATTGTGAGTGTGCTATGCAGAAAATGGGGATAATTTGGTTGTAAGGAAAGTGAGATAAGACAGGAGTAGAGGATGAGTAAAATGCATGACTGTATACAGAGCTTAATAATAATAATGGTAGTGACAGCTCACTTTGCTCATACTATGTGTCAGACACTAGGATAAATACTTTTCATATCTTAAGCTATTTTACTCTTGCAACTATCCTTTGAGTTAAGTGCTAGTATATATCACGATTGTAAAATGTGACTTACTAAGATTAAGCAATTTGCTTAAGGTCACACAGCTGATAAACAGGAATAAAAATCTTTGAACCCAAGTGGTTCCTTAAAAACTTATCTTTGTTTTTTTAAGATTTATTTATTAGGGCATGAGAAAGAGCACATGTGTCAGGGGCAGAGGCAGAAAGGGAGAAGCAGACTCCCTGCTAAGCAGGGAGCCCAACACAGGGCTTGACCCCAGGACCCCAAGATCATGATTTGAGCTGAACGTAGATGCCTAACTAACTGAGCCACCCAGGTGCCTCTTTTTTTTTTTTTTTTTTTTTTAAAGATTTTGGTTTCTTTAGAGTAAATCTCAAAACCCAACACGGGTCTCAAACTTACTTAAACCCTGAGATCAAGAGTCACATGCTCTCCCACCTCAGCCAGCCAGGCACTCCAGAAAATTTATCATTCTTATATGCAGCTCTATTTTGTTGATTTGTTCTCTCTTACTTAACTCACTGGTGGCACAATCAAAGTTTGATCAGTTGGAGTAGCAGCTGACCACTGAGGTGATGAGATCAGAAGTAAGACTGTTTCCCCTGTGTGTGTCACTTGTTCATTTCCTATCTCCTGCAACTAGTCAGATGGGGAAATATGAAATATGTCAGATAGCCAACATTTAAATTAATTCCAAGCCTAACCTGTATGGTAGGCCAAATATTCCTCTAGCACGCTATTGCTCACTTCAAGTT
>CM053617.1:32854611-32945019 GCA_028646535.1 Procyon lotor | reverse complement strand
CCACTGCAAGTTAATTTTCCAACCCATTATTACCCTGATGACTTCCCATTTCAACCAACTATGCAGCTCACAGGCATTTCCCCCACATCGTGGGATGAATATAAAGCAATACAACAGTGATGGATCCCCAATCCAGCAGGAAACTCAGTCCTGGAAGAACTAAAAACTAAAATTCCTGAAACCATTCCATTAACCAGACATCAAATTTTAGATGGACTTTCTAGGACCAGATTGTAATACTTGCTCTTGTTTAGCTTTTACCTTTGCTGCAGAGTGACCATCCAAGCTTAGTGGGTGAACAAGTGCCTATTCAAACAACAGTTTTACAAAGATACTGTTTCTCCTTCAAGAGTGGTATTGCGGAAGATTTTTCTTCCTTTGTAATAGATGTTTAAAGATGCCTATTATTTGCTCTTTACCAGGTAGGCTGCCTTGCAGCTGGCCCTCATGTATAAATACATCCAGACAACCGAGATCAGCTTTAATCCAAGCCCAGGGATGAGAGGTGCAGCAGGTTCCTCATCCTCATGCATTTGGTATTCCAGAGGAATAGCTCAAGTCCTGGGCCTTGTTAGAGAAAGAGGCAAGATGCAGAAAGACCTTGGATGTGAATCATAACTTCTTCAGCTTATTAAAGACATGTCTTTTCCTCTTTGACCTCTGATGCTGTTTTGGTACTACTTGTCAGGGAGATTTTTTGAGCAGTGAATGAACAGTCAGATATTTTGCAGTTTATTGCTCTGTATGGGCATAGGCCATTTGTCAGAGAGCTAACCAACAGCTACTTCAAACAGTGCTCTTTCTCTCTCAAAAGATTAAGCAGAATAATTGAGATGCACAATTCTCATTGTGGAGGAAAAATATATTTTGGGTTTTGATGGACTTTACATGAAATGCCACAATAGTGGCATTTTAAAGAGTTCTTTATATACATTGAGGAGGGTACATATTGCATGGAGCACTGGGTGTGGTGCATGAACAATTAATCTTGTAACACTGAAAAAATAAACATATTTGGGGGAAAAAGAAGAGTTCTTTATATACAAAAACTTTTAAAGGGTTCCATAAGGCTCAGAATTACTGACTCATACTTTTGTCAAATAAAATATACATTCCAATATTTAATAGTGTTGATTCAGACTTGACTAACATTGGCATGTCATCCCTGAATCTCAATAATTTTTTTAATTGGATACTTCACACACCATCATTTTATTTAAATGAATACACTAGTTGGAAATATATTACACAAACTATCTCATTGTTAGATTCATAGTTAAAACTTACTATATCATAGGTCCTTTATAAAAAGGTTTCAAATAAGAAATCTGACAGATGATAAATTTACCAATAAAAAAATAAAATTAACCCAGGTCACTCAATTTGAAAATTCAGAAAACCACTTCATTTTCTTGTGAATGACAATGTCCATTGTGTTGTTTTGCATAGTTATTTCTGCTTGGAAAAACAATTCTTTGGGATTAGTAATTCTACTGGCACAATCCACTGAGTATATAAACAGTTTAAATTTTTTGTGAATAAGTGCTGAAGAGAGAAGGAGCATGTATTGTTTTGAGTGGTCATGGAGCTGAGTGAGAAGTGAATAATTGAGTAGTGAAGATCATGCTACAAACCACACTGTGTCTAGTGTTCTAGGATTGGCAAAGAAAGGACACTTATGCCATGAATTCCATATCTTTGAATTATTAATTTTGATTAATTTTTCCAATAGCTGAAATAAATAATAGGAAAATCTTTTATCTATTTTTGCAATTTTACATTTTCGTGGTGAGTATTCACTGCTTTTAAGTATATTTTAAAATATTGTTTTATATAACATTTTTATAAAGAGCAATACATATGTATACATTTAAGCATTGAAAATCTAAGCCTGAGGTGAAGTACTAAAATTTTATGGGTAATGAAATTTTGGGTATTTGGGATTTTTTATATGTACCTTTTTTCTATATTATTTTGTATTTTTGGAGATTTCTTTATTTCTCCTCCAATTTTCTTGAAATATAACTTCTTTACAATAAAATTCACTAACTTTGTATAGTTTGATAAATTTAGATAAATCTATAGTCTTAGGTACCTGCCACCACCATAAGTTGGACAGAAATGTTTTTATCACCCAAATGTTTGCTCGTGTTCCTTTGTAGTTAGTCTGCTTATCTTAACCCTGCCCTAGACAACCACTAATTTGCTGTCTGTTTTGTTATTAAGTTTCATAAAAATGGGAGTTTTGCCAAAGGGTTTGAAACTGTGTCCGACCCTTTCATGGATCAGCCATCTGTTTGCAGGAAAAACAAAAAGCAGAGGAACACTGAATTGCATCAAGACTGTGCAAGTAGTAAAATCCAGACTGTGGGATTCTATAGGTCACAAGTTCTGGGCCCTTCACAGATGTAAACAAACACACTTTATAAAATGGGCTCCCAGATTTGTAGTCATTTGTTAGACTTCTTTCTCTTAGCATAATGATTTTGAGATTCATCCGTGTTGTCACTTGTGTTAATGCCTTGTCTGTTTTTAGTACTGATACAGATAGTCTATAGTGTGTTTATTCACTCACCAGTTGACAGAGATTTGATGATTTCCATTTTCTGACTTTGATGAAAGTGTTGGTGTGGTCATTTATGTACAAGTTTTGTGTGAACATCTGTTTTCATTTCCCTTGAGAAAATAATTAGGAGTAGTGTTGCTAGAGCTGATGGTAAATCTATGTTGGACTTTATACGACACTGTGAAACTGTGTTCCAAAATTACTACACAATTTTATATTCCCATAGCAAGTTATGAGTGTTATAGTTGCTCTATATCCTCATCAATACTTATTGTTGTCAGTCTTTTTAACTTTAGCCATTCTAGTGAGTGGGTAATGGTATCTTATTGTTTTAATTTGAATTTTCTGATGAGTGAGGATATTACACCTATTTTCATGGGCTTATTTACCATTTGTGTATCTTTAATAAAGTGTATGCTCCCATTATTTACCCACTTTTATTTTTTTATTTATTTATTTTTAAAGATTTTATTTATTTATTTGACAGAGAGATCACAAGTAGGCAGAGAGGCAGGCAGAGAGAGAGAGAGGGTGAAGCAGGCTCCCTGCTGAGCAGAGAGCCCTATGTGGAGCTCGATCCCAGGACCCTGAGATCATGACCTGAGCCAAAGGCAGCAGCTTTAACCTACTGAGCCACCCAGGCGCCCATTTACCTACTTTTAAAACTGGATTTTCTTCTTAAATTGTAATAGTTTTTTTTAATAATAATCTCAATGCAACCCTTGTATCATATATATTTTTTTTTCTTGGTCTGTAGCTTGAGTTTTCACTTTTATAACTATCTTTCAAAGTGAAAAAGTTTTCAATTTTGTTGAAATTTATTTTTGTCATTTTTTAAAGACTTTATGGTCCCTGCTTTTTATATTCTTCTTAAAAATCTTTTCCTAATTCAAAATCTAGAAATCATCTCTTTTCTTCTAGAAGCTTAGGCAACTACATTTAAGTCTATTATCCATTCCAAGATAATTTTCTATTTGGAATGAAGTAGGGGTCATTGTTTACCGTTTCTATATGGGTTGCTATTTGCTCCAACATTATGGAGCAAATATTAAATTATCTTAATTTATTTATTAATTAATTATCTTAATGCCTTGCTAGGAAGTTAAGTGATCGTTTAAGTGGGAAATCTATTTCTTAATTGTTCATTATGCTCCACTGTTCTATATGTCTATTCTTATAGTAGTGCTATACTCTTGACAATTGAAGTTTATAGTAAGTCTTAAAATAAGATAGTGTAAGTCCTTCAAGCTGTTTTTATTTTATGAAATTTTTTCGTTAGGGGTGCCTGGGTGGCTCAGTTGGTTTAGTGACTGATTTTGGCTTATGTCATGATCAGAGTCCTGAGATCAAACCTTGCATCTGGCTCCTTGCTCAGTGGAGAGTTTGCTTCTCCTTCTTCCTCTGCCCCTCCCACAACTTGTGCACTCTCTCTCTCAAATAAATAAAATTAAAAAAAAGAAATCATTTTGTTATTCTAGGTCTTTTGCCTTACCATATGTATTTTAGCATGACCTTGTCAATTTCTTCAAAATAGTTGGCTAAGTTTGTTTGGGATTGCATTAGTAAATAGTTTAATCTGAGGTGAACTGCCATCTTAGTCATACCCAGTCTTCCAATTCATGACCACTTTATATCTCTCCATTCATATAGGTCCTCTCTGATATTCCTTATCACTGTTTTCTGCATTTCAGGGTGTAGGTCTTATACATTTAAAAAAAAATTATCTCTAAGTACTTTGTGATGCTCTTGTAAATACACTCTATTAAAATGTCATTTTCTATTTGTTTAATAGTACATAAAAATAGAGTCAAACTTTTGATATTGATCTTGTATCCTGAGGCCCGGCTAACTTCACTGGTTAGTTCTAACAGCTTGGTAGATTCCTTAGGACTGTGTGTACATAACCATGTAATTAGGTAGAGTTTTATTCTTTCCTTTCTGTATGACTTTTATTAGTTTTTCTGCTTTATTGTATAGTCTAGGATCTCTAATACAAGGTTAAATAGAAGCAGTGAGAGTGAACATTAAGTTTTAATCCTGACCTTAGGCAGAGAGCATTGTTTCACCATTGAGTATGATCTTAGTTGCAGATTTTTCATAGATGTCCTTAATTTGATTGAGGAAATTTCCTACTTAGCTGAAAATTTTTAGCATAAATGAGTTTGGATTTTGTTAGGTGCTTTTCCTAGATCTATTTAAAAGACTATTTGATTTCCTTTTTTATCTTATTCATATTCTGAATTACATCATTGGTTTTTAAGTGTTGAGCTAACCATTTATTTCCAGAAATAGCAACACTTGGGTATGATGCATTATCACTTTTAAATTGTTGGATTCAACTTGTAAAGTTTATTGAACATTTTTGTTTGTATGTTCATTCAGGATATTGAGCTGTAGCTTGCTTTCTTATGATGTCTTTAGCTTTTGTTTCAGGGCAATACTGGTGCCATAGGACAGGTTGAAATGCCTTTTCTTTTCCTCATTTTAATGACAGAGTTTGGATGGGATTTGTATTACTTCATTGTTACCTGAATTATTGAATTAAACCAGTGAAGCCATCTGGGCCTGTATTTTTCCTTCTGCAAAGAGTTTCATTGTGAATTATATTTCTTTAATTGGTATCAGGCCATTAGAATTTTCTATTTCTCCTTGAATCAATTTTGGTAATTTGCATATTTCAAGGAATATGTCCATTTCATCTAGGTTGTCAAATGTATGGGAATAAAATTATCCATAATATTTTTTAATATTTCTAGCATCTGTAGTGGTAAAACGCTTTCACACATGTTATTGACAGTTTGTATCTTCTCTCTTTTCTTCTTTAAGAAGAAATAAAAATAATATTATTTTGCCATTTATTCAAATACTTACCTTTTCCAATACTCTTTGTTCCTTTCTGATGATTCATGTTTCTATTAGGTATCATTTCCCTTCAGTCTAAAGAAATTCCTTGAGCATACCATGGTGTAGATCTTCTGGCAATGAATTCTCTTTGTTTTCTTTAAACTGAAAATGTCTTCATATCAATTTCATTCTTTAAGGATATTTATGCTGGATGTGGAACACAGAATTCATTTTTTTTTGGAACACTTTTAGGATGTTATTTTGTTCTCTTTTTCTATCCTTTATGGTTTCTGAGAAGTTAGCTCTTTTTTTTTTTTTTTTTAAGACTTTATTTACTTACAGAGAAAGGGAGATCGAATGATCCAGCAGTGAGGAGGGGCAGAGACAGAGGGTGAGGAAGGAGCAGACGTCCCACTGAGCAGGGAGCCTGATGCAGGGCTTGATCCCAGGATCCTGAGATCTTGACCTGAGCTGAAGGCAGCCACTTAACCAACTGAGCCACCCAGGTGCCCCCAGAAAATTAGTTCTTATTAAGTCATTGTTCTCTTTTCCATATGTTATTTCCCTAGGCACTTTTCTTTTCTTTTTATTTATTTTACTCTTAAGATTTTATTTATTTGACAGAAAGAGAGAAGGAGAGAGGGAACAAGCAGAGGTAGAGGGAGAAGCAGGCTTCTCTCTGAGCAGGGGGCCCAATGTGGGGTTCTATCCCAGGACCCTGGGATCGCAACGTGAGCCAAAGGTGGATACTTAACCAACTGAACCACCCAGGAACTCCTTTAAACTTTTTTTTTAATCTTCCTGTAAGTTTTTTTGTCCTTTTACATTATGGAAGAACACCTCAAGAATATCTTTCATGTCACTTATTCAAATTTTCACAGTGCTGTTTACATAATTTACCAACTACAATATAGATTTTACTCTCTTAAAGCATTTTAAATTTCCTTTTCTTTTTTTCATTATTCATTTTTCTTGTTCATTTATTTTTAGAAATCTCAACTTTTTTCATATGGTGTTTTAAAGTGTTAAAGATAGCAAACCATTTTCTGAAATGTATTTTGAGTTACTACTGGTAAAAAATTTGTAGTGATTTAATGTTTAGATTTTATTTATTTATTTATTTTAGAAAGCACAAGCTGGGGGAGGAAAAGGGATAAGCAGACTCTGTGCACAGTGCACAGACTGACAGGGGACTCCATCCCAGGACTCTGAGATCATGACCTGAGCTGATATTAAGAGTTGGATGCTTAAATGACTGAACCACTCAGGTGCCTCTGGAGTGATATTATTTTGGGGATAAGCTGAATATATTTTATGATGTATTTGTATTTGTTTCTGTTTTATATACATACTAGTATGGAGGTGATATATACATTTGTGTATGCATGTATATGTATGAATGTACATATATATGCATATGTATATTTAATGTGATGAATATCACTCACACTTAAAACCTTCAAGATTACATCAGGATATGTGATGTAATGTGGTGTATTATTTGAACAAAATAGTGGGCAAAATCTTTTCTCATATATGTATCTGAGAAGTAAGTTGATGAGCTAGTCCCTGGCAGAATTCCTAGTTCCTAAAGAACTATCATATGTTTCACTTTTGTTTGACAGATATTTTTCTTCTTCGATGAGTGATTTTCTAAATTACTGACTAGACAAATTGCATGAAAACGCCAACTCTCAAAATAAATTATTCCGTAGTCTCTGTCTAATGCTTAATCAGTTCATGGGTTGTGGGGTCAATACGTTTAATGATACATGTTTTCCTGTCTCCAGTCTGTAAAACTTAGGAACCCATCTACCTTGTGTCTTAGAGAATTCATTTGTAGAGAATTAAAGGTTTCCTTAAAAGCCCTCAAAGACCCTGGAGAACAGAACTGTCCCAAGACAAGCAAGGGAAATAAAATCGTGTGATTCCCAGGATCCTCTGCTTAAGTTGGGCTATTGGCTATCTCCTTCCCAGCCATAGTGGTGAAGATTTAACTGTATGACATCTTTGTAGTTCGAAAAGCAGATGAATGGGTACATTTAATGTAGATGAGACACATGATACTAACCACATACCAAGTATCCAGATCCATCATATGTAAGTTCTAATAGAAAATGAAAAGTTTTTATTCCAGCCAAAAAAATTTAAAATACCATGATGTACTCTGCAATTAGAATATTACTAAGATTTATACTACCTCTAGTAGTCGATTAATTTTCTGTTCTTAACAGAAATGCTATCATGTATTTGCAACTTACAGAAAAATACCAAACAAAAGAGAATATCCATGTAATGCCTTTCATACACTCCTTTAAAAATATTGAAACTATAAAACAAAAAGTTTTTTCTGTAATAAGATTACACATGAGCAAATTTTTTTCTTTTTGAAAGTGTTTGTTTTTGAGAAAATTCTTAGAGCAGTTTTGACTAAGAAAATGAGCAAGAGAAGAGAAATCTGAGGGAGTGTATAATAACATTTTAGGATACTTTGGGGGTTAAATTCAGTATTTTTACAACTATATAATCTGTCCTGTGTCCTTAGAGGAAGATGGGAACAAGGAAAGCCCAAAGTAGCTTTCCATGCAACCATTTTCTCATATAACCCACAACATTGATTCCACATATCCATTAAAATGAAAAATAGCTATTTTGGCTAAGCTACCATGAATTCAATAGGAGTCAGCAGTCTCTCATCATTTGCCACGCATAATAATTTATTGTTACCTCTTGTTTTAAAATAACATTGGCTGCTATTTAAAAAAAATCTAAAATTTCACACATTTTCTGCTGGACAATTTCTGATGGCATATTAACAGTCAAATGGTTCATTTCCACTGTCTAAAGTGAAAACGGAGACCAAGGATCATGCATATTTATTTTTTGGAAAGCTTGCCTTAAGGTAGCAAATGTCACTTCAGTTGACTGTATTGGCCTGTAGTAATCACAAGAACATACCCAGGAAGTTGAGAAATGCAGTTCCTATCTAGAAAGCTGCCTCCCAGCAATAGCACAATGTGGAAGACTTGCACAATTTTTAAAGATTATATAATTTTATTGTTTTCTTTGGTAACAATTTTGTGTATACGTTTATGTAGTACATACTACTATTCTAGGTACCAGGGAGGGTAATATAACCACCCCTTGTATGAATAATTTCACACAGTTAATATCAATTTGTCTTTAAACATCTTGTATAGATATGAATCAATTACCTATAGTTCACCAACTTAAAAGTGTTTACAATTAAATCATTTTTTAGTGTATTCATTGAAGTGTGAATCCTCACAAAAAAATCTTGTAACAGTTTGGTTACCCCGTTTTGGAAACTCCATACCCATTGTCAGTTACTGCCAATTCTTCCTGCTCCCCCAGCCCTAGGCAACTACTAACCTACTTTCTATATCTCTAGATTTGCCTGTTCTGGCAATTTCACATTAATGAAATCTTACAATATGAGATATTTTGTGACTGGTGTTTTTCATTAAGCATGATGTTTTCAGGGTACTTCCTTGTTGTAACATACTATGACTCCATTATTTTTATTGTCAGTTAATATTCTGTTGTGTGGATTTACTAGATTTTCTTCATGCTTTCATCAGTTGATGGATATTTGACTTGTTGCCACTTTTGGGCTACTGTGAATTATGAACATTTGTGTTCAAGTTTTGGTGTGAATGTATGTTTCTATTTGGCTTAGGTATATACCTAGGAGTGGAAAGGCTGGGTCATATGGTAACTCTATGTTTAATAATTTGAGGAACTGCCAAATTTATTTTACATTCCTGTCAGCAATATAGGAGCTTCTGACCTCTCCACAACTCTGCCAACACATGCTATTCTCAAAGCTTTTAATTATAGTTATTTTGGTGTTTGTGAAATAGTATTTTATTGTAGTTTTGATTTGCATTTACCTAATGACTAATGATGTTGCACATCTTCTCATGTGCTAATTATGATTTGTGAGTAATCTTTGGAGAATCCTATTCAGAACTTATGCCCCTTTTTAAATGTGGTTGTTTGTGCTTTTATTATTGAGTTGTTAGAATTCTTTGTGTGTTTTGGGTACATGACTCCTATCAGAAATGTCTTGCAAATATTTTCTTCCACTTCATGGGTTGTCTTTCATATCCTTCATGGTATACTTTGAAGCACAAAAGTTTTTAAGTTTAATAAAGTCCAATGTATTTCTTTTTCATTTTGTCACTTATACTTCTAATGTCCTAAAAAAAAAAAAAAAAAAAAAAAAAAGAAAGCATTGTCTCCTCAAAGTCACAAGATTTCACTGCTAGAGTATGGTTTCACTTATGTGTGGAGCATAAGGAAAAACATGGAGGACATTAGAAGGAAAGGAATTGGGGGAAATCGGAGGGGGAGACAAAGCATGAGAGAGTGTGGACTCTCAGAAACAAACTGAGGGTTTTGAAGGGGAGGGGAGTGAGGGGTTTGGTGAGCCTGGTGGTGGGTATGGAGGGGGGCACATATTGCATGGACGCTGGGTGTGGTGCATAAATAATGAATCTTGGAACACTGAAAAAATAAAAAAAGATTTCACTGCTAGAATTTTTTTCTACAATTTTTAAAATTTTACTCTTACACTTGTTTATTATCTATTTTATGGTTTTATTGGTGGGGTAATGATTTGAGGAAAGAGCACAAGTGAACTCTTTTGCATGTGGATATAGAGTTGTCTCAGTTCCATTTGGGAGGGACGCAGGGAATGCTTTCCTGATTGAATTGTCTTGACACTCTTGCTGAAATTCAGTTTACCAGAAATGTATGAATTTATTTTCAAATTCTCAATTCTTTTCAATTGACTGATATTTCTATAATTAGGCCAATACGACACTGTCATGATTACTGCAGTTTTGTGGAAAATGTTGATATTAAAAAGTGTGAGTCCTTCAACTTGATTCTTTCAAGAATGTCGTGTTTTGTTTTAAATCATCTCTAAGAATTTCTCCTGTTACTTATTTTTGACCCATTTGAGATTTATAATGGTATATTTCAATTTCTACATATGTGTGAATTTTCTAAATTTCCTTGTTATTGATTGCTAATATAACTATGGTCAGAATGAGTTGAAGCCTTTTAAATTTACTGAGCTTTGTTTACATCTTTTATATCCTTGTTACTCTTTTGTCTCACTGTTCTGTCCATTGTTAAAAGTGTGGTAATAAAGATTCCAACTGTTATTGTTGACTTTGCTATTTCTGCTTTAAACATTTTGACAGTCTTCTCTCATGTACATTAGGGCTCCAGTAGGCACATATCTGCTTATAACTCTATGTTTTCCTGATGGACTGATACTTTTATCATTACAAAATGTCCTTTATCTCTAGATTTTGTGCGTGTGTGTATGTGTTTTAAAATCTTTTTTTTTCTGTTATTCGTACAGCTACTCCAGCTCTTTTAAAATTGGTGTTTGTATGGTATATCTTCTATCCTTTTATTTTCAGTCCATATGTATCTTTGAAACTGAGGTGTTTCTCCTTCAGAAGCATTTAGTTGAATATTTTAAAAAATCTAGTTTGACAGTATCTTTCTTTTGATTTCTTTTGATTGGATTATTTAACTCATCACATTTACTGTTACCAATATTGTTCTTTTCTTGTCTCATGTCTGGTTCCTCTGCTTCTCCTTTACTACCTTCTCTTACACTAAATGTGTATTTTCTAGTGTAACATTTAGTAATTTAACCTGAATAATTTTAATATTTAAAGAGGTTTTTATAGTTTCTCTAGAGATTGCAATATTAATATTAATCTATCAGAATCTATTTGATTTGTACTAATTAATTCCACTGGAATATAGAAATTTTACTTGTATTTCTCTTTTCTTTCCTTTCCCTTATTGTTTTCACTATTATTGTTACAAGTATTATACCTATCTATGTTACAAACCTAACGATGTGATTCTCATAATTATTATTTTTGTGGTTTTTGTTAATGAAAGGGAGATAAGAAAACAAGTAGTATATGCTTATAGAGTTTGTTTTATTAACCTCACTATTTGCCATTTATGGTTCATTTCTTCCTCTGGCCTGAGATTACTATCTAATGTCATTTCTTTACTGCAGGACAACTTTTTCCCAGCTGCCTTCTGTGCTATTAATTGTAAACATATACACTTCTGTATGTTTTAGTCCAAACAGTACAGTTATGTACATATTATTTTATGCTATTGCTTTTTAATTAGTTAAGAAAGAAGAGATATTTTATTCTCTATAAAGTTACCTTACTGGTACTCTTTATTTTTTCATACAGATTCAAATTACTGTCTGCTGTCACTTGCTCTCAGCCTGAAGAACTGCCTTTAGTATTTTTTGCAAAGTGGTTCTACTTGTAACAAATTCTCTCAGTTTATTATTTATCTGGCAATGTCCTTATTATATCTTTACTCTATAAAGAGAGTTTTATTGAATACAAGATTCTTGGTTGATAGGGTTATTTCAGCCTTTGAATTTTTTATCTCACTGCCTTCTGGCCTACATTGTTTCTGATGTGGAGTGCTGTTAATCTCATTCAGGCCCTCTTGTACATGACGAATCATTTTTCCTTGTTGCATTCAAAGTGTTTTTCTTTTGGTATTTGGACTATGACATGTCTGGCTGTAGATCTTTATGCATTTATCCTACTTGGAATTCACTGAGGTTCTTGAATGTGTGGACAAATAGTTTAATCAAACTTGAGAATTTTCAGCCATTATTTTTTAAATATTTTTTTTCCTGCTCGTTGGTCTCCTCTCTTTCTGGTGTCTCCATTATACATATCTTTATATGCTTTATATCCCATATAGTTCTCAGTATCTATTCATTTATCTTTTTTTTTTTTCTGATTGTATTACTTCTATTGATCTGTCTTCACATGTGCTGATTAATTTTGCAGCTCAAAACTTCTTTGGAGTCCCTCTAGTGAATTTTTCATTTCACTTATGTACTTTTCAACTGCAGGATTTCCATTTGGTTATATTTCATAGTTTCTATATACTTATTATATAGTATATACTTATTACCTATCTGATGAACTATGTATCATGCCTTTAATTCTTTGGGAGGGGCTCCTTTAGTTCTTTTAAATATTTATAATATCTACTTTGACGTCATTGTCTGCTAAGTCCAACATTTGGTCTTCTCAGAGTCTGGCTTTTAATCCCTGATTTTTTTTTTCCTGTGTATGGGTCACATATTAATGTTTCTTTGGATGTCATATTTTTTTGTTAAAAACTATACATTTTTCATGATACATTTTAACAACTGTAGATACTGAATTTCCTTTGTGATTTGTTGTTGGTTTTTGCTTTTATATTTTTTTAGTGGCAAGGTCATTGAAATTTGTTTACCCTGCAGTCCCTAGCCTCTAATGTCACTCTTCAGAGGGCATATCCTACAGTATGAGCTCAGTCTCGCAGAGTGCCTGAGTTGGTCTGTCTCTATTGGTATCACATCCAGATGTTAGCCTCCCCTCACTCTTTTGTTTTCAGCAATGATCTTGAGTGAAAATTGTCCCTTAACGTGATCTGATTAAAGTAGATTCCTTTTACAGGGTTAGAATATTACCAATATTAACATTCAATATTGAGACAATGACTTAGAACAGTCATTTTCAAAACAGGGTAAAATTAAGGGGTGCTCTTTGCATCTAGTGGGTAGAGGCCATGGATTCTGTTGAGCATCCTACAATGAACAGGACAACTCCACAGAACAAAGAATCATTCCCCCTAAAAAATCAACAGTACAGAGATTGAGAAAAGCTCTTATAAAGTTTTATAGTTTTAGGGTTTGTATTTATGTCTATGATCCATTTTGAACTATATTTGTATATGATAAGGAGTATATGATGAGGTTTGTTAATTTATTTTTTTGTTTGTTTATGAATGTCAAGTTGTTTCAGCACCATTTGTTGAAAAACTATTCTTTCCCCATTGTATTGACATTGTTATCTTGTCAAAAGTTAATCCACCATATTTGTGTGATTTTATTTGGGAATTTTCTTCTGCTTTATCATTTCATCTCAAATACAACACAATCTTGATTTACTGTTGACTTGTATTTTCTTGAAATCAAGTAGTGTTAGTCCACTCCTCCATACAGGAAACATAACAGGAATATAAAGAAGTACTAGGAGAAGAGCTTAAGGATACTTTTTAGCTATTGGGAAGACACTGTGTTCTTTAGTGTTAGCAGATGGTACAAAGCAGCTCAACAGTCAGGAGATGGCCTTGAGTATTGGGCCAAAAATTCAGGTTGAAATGATGGCACATTTATTTATACAGCTTGATTCTCTGTTCATATGCTTTAGATAATCTTGCTGGAATGGCTTACACTAAGATTAGAAGTTAAGAGAAGTTTTTAACATTCAAGGAACCAGATCATTTTTTATATACTTTGAGTTTCTCTCAGAAGCAAGAGTGATCATAATGATATTAATATTTTGCATTGTTTGTGGCAGTGACATTTCATTAATAGAGATCTTTCAAATGTATTATCACACCCTTTTGCAACGAAAACATTTGCAAGATAGAAATTATTTTCCCTGTATTAGGATAACGAAGTTAATAGTGAATCATTTATCATAGATATATATAGAAAGTGACACTTTTAGCATTTCATAGTTTCCATGGATTGATAAATAAATAAATAAAGCACTAGCCAATTTAATAGGGAATGAGTTATAAGCAACATTTAGTATTATCAAAACACTTGCCTAAGAGTCAACTAAAAGAGGACCCTGTTTTAGCTGTTGGGATCCAAACACTATGTTGATATAGTCAACTAAAAGAGGACCCTGTTGTAGCTGTTGGGATCCAAACACTATGTTGATATAAACAACAAGTGGATGAAAGTGGGTGGCATTGTATATGGGAACATAATTAGAGTTAATAAGATGAAATTAGGTGGGAATTATGGAGGTGGTCAAAGTTAACTGAACTCTGGAGTTAGAAGCAATTAAGCAATAGAGCCAACTTTTCTGTTGAGTTTTGGGAAAACATGTCTTATATGTGAGAATATTTAGTTTATGGGACTAATTTCCAAGAGCTTGAGAGACTATCCCAGAAAAGTGTTGTTTCTCAAACAGTGTAGCCAGTAGCAGAACAATGCATATGCACATAGTCTCATTTAGGCAAAATTTAAAAATTGGGTTTTTTTTTTTTAAAGATTTTATTTATTTGACAGAGAGAAACACAGCGAAAGAGGGAACATAAGCAGGAGAAACAGGCTTCCTGCTGAGCAGGGAGCCCGATGCTGAGCTTGATCCCAGGACCCTGGGATCATGACCTGAGCGGAAGGCAGATGCTTAACGACTGAGCCACCCAGGCACCCTTAAAAATTGTTTTTAAATATCTACTATGTGCTGGAGGTTTTCTATTAAATTGAGGGATGATGATATTTTGTTTTTCCATTCAATTTAGTCCCTTTAGATTTGTTAATGACAGTAAAATGTTATATTATGTATAAATTATGTACAAAATTAACATTTTCCTTCTCTGTGCATTTTTGTAAAATGCCATGGTGATAAATTAACATATTTTCTTGGGGAGCCTAGATGGCTCAGTCATTAAGTGGCTGCCTTCAGCTCGGGTCATGATCCCAGGATCCTGGGATCCAGCCCCACATTGGGCTCCCTGCTCAGCAGGAAGCCTGCTTCTCCCTCTCCTACTCCCCCTGCTTCTGTTTCCTCTCTCGCTGTCTCTCTCTCTGTCAAATAAATAAAATCTTAAAAAGATAATTAAAATATTTTCTTAAAATTATCTATAAATCATTAAAAAGATAGCAATAGAAATGATATGAACTTTACAAGCTGGTTTTTCAGTGTTACTCTAACAATTGGAGTTCATTTTTGAGTTTCAAAGTCATTTTGAGTTCAGCATTGCCCCAATTTAATGTAAATTTTAATTATGAAAAAATAAATTTTGGTCAATTATGAAAAAGGTTCTTTAGAGTAATTGTAGAAAAAACACAATATATTTCTGTTTCATTGAAACATTAAATCATATTTTCATAAATAGTCTGCAGTGCAAAACATCAATCAAAGGCAACATGATGTAGTAGAAAGATTTCACACAGGAATGGGTAGGGTCTATTAGAAACCTAGAGTAGCTTTTCTAGGGTATATTTGTCTCTTATGCATAGTGCAAGTTCTTGGAATAAGAATAAAGATGGAAAACCCAGTGTAGTAAAAATATTGTGTTGTGGATACATGTATATAATTTCTCTTTCTTTACTTTACCATTTTCCGTATATAATCTCTTGTTAACAAGGGGAAACAGTACTGAGAATGTTGATTATTTTTTTAATTTAATTTTATTTTTTCAGTGTTCTAAGATTCATTGTTTATGCACCACACCTAGTGCTCCATGCAATATGTGTCCTCCTTAGTACCTACCACCAGGCTCATCCAACCCCCGGCCCCCCTCCCTTCCAAAACCGTCAGTTTGTTTCTCAGAGTCTACAGTCTCTCATGGTTTGTCTCCTCCTCTGATTTCCCCCAATTCACCTTTCCTTTCCTTCTCCCAATGTTCTCCATGTTTTTCCTTATGCTCCACACGTAAGTGAAACCATATGATAACTGACTCTCTCTGCTTGACTTATTTCATTCAGCATAATCTTCTTCAGTCCGTCCATGTTGATACAAAAGTTGTGTATTCATCCTTTCTGATGGAGGCATAATATTCCATTGTATATATGGATCATATCTTCTTTATCCATTTGTCTGTTGACACTTTCCAGTTTGGCAATTGTGGCCATTGCTGCTATGAACATTGGGGTACATATGGCCCTTCTTTTCATTACATCTGTATCTTTGGGGTAAATACTCAGTAGTGCAATTGCAGGGTCATAGGATAGTTCTATTTTTAATTTTTTTAAGGAATCTCCACACTGTTTTGCAAAGTGGTTGCACCAACTTGCATTCCCACCAGTAGTGTAAGAGGGTTCCCCTTTCTCCACATCCTCTCCAACACTTGTTGTTTCCTGTTAATTTCGGCCATTCTGACTGGTGTAAGGTGGTGTCTCAATGTGGTTTTGATTGAGAATGTTGATTAAATGAAAAATCCTTCCTCTTATTAGGGATAGAGTTCAGAATCTCTCTAGATGTAAGATCAGTAGCTCTTTGTCCATATATGAGTTATCACACATCTCTCTGCACAATAATTGTTCCAGATTAGAATGTATGGCTGAACTATCCCCCAACAGGTCTGGCCAGGGGGATCCCATAGATTTGACAGATACAGAGATGAGGGCGGACTCAAATCAATGTTACCATTTATTAATCTGATAAGGATTTGTGCTAAAGTGGGGAGGGGATAAACAATAGTTGAAGAGCCTGGAAAATTAAGGCAATAGATTAATAGCCAGGAGGGTGGTGTTCTTGCTGGGAGTGTATTCTGATCCAAGGATGTGCTGGATAGTGAGCAGCACTGGGCACCTGGAGACCTGAGAGTAAATGGGGTCTGGATGGTCAGGTGTTAATTCTGTTGATCCTTATTCGATCTGAACAATCATTTTACATGGGTCCCAAGAGTATAGGCTGTACTGCTACGGTCTGCACAGTCTGGGACAAGAGACAGAGTGCTGTGAGTGAGACACCACATTATTCCCTCTCTCTGATCCATGGCTTCCTATCATCAAACTAATGTCAGTAATACCCGCTGGACCCCCCGCACAGGGCGAGGGCCTGCTCGAATGGGGCAAGAATCTGCATTGTTTACGGCAGATTCATTGGATGAGAGGAGCAGTTATTCAAATAGCTGGAAGGATATTCTGAGTTATACTTTCTCACAGATCAGAGGACTCCCTTCACTTCTCACCTTTCACATGGATCAACATCAAAATCTCCAGGTTTAAAAAAGAAAACCCTCTCATGGAGGAGAAAGATAATTGATGCAAATGTATGCAAATTCAAAATTCTTTAAGGCCTATGGAACATACAAACCTGGAAAATGACATTAGGCATATTGATATTCTCCCCCTCCCCCACAAAATTTCTCTTTGTGACACAGTTATCAACAGACTATATCTGAACATAAATCATGATAGAGAAATTTATGCATCCCTCTCCTAACTCAGGTTAGAAATTATTTAACATCATATTCTTTGCGATAGGCCTTTTTTTTTTTTTTTTCCTATTCACAATCCTATGCTTTAATAATAGCCTCTCTCTTTCTCCTTGAGAAGCAGGAACAATTTGATGGAGGAAGCAAATGCCATTCTCTAGGTCCATGGAATTGCTGGGCCACCAAACCATTGCTTCCTCATTGTCTGTCTAGATTAGGAACTATAGGAGTTCATCCTACTTGAGTCAATGGGACCCATTTGTGGAGGTTTGGAGATCTGTTGAAAGCTCGCCATAGTTCTTTTACCAAAAGCCAAATCAGAGAGCAGCCACCATTATCAGAACAACAAAGGGAAAGCACCTGTGATTGCCTCTGACAATTGCTCTAGGGATTGTCTCTGACTCTTCTGTCAAGTGCAGGCACCATAAAGTTTCCTCACACCAACCACTCACATCTTATAGGTGAAAATTTCCATTGTGATTGCCCAGGTATGTGGGAAAAAAAAAAAAAAAGAAAGTTTACTCTAATACAAAGAGTTCAGTTCAGCAATATCAAAGTGCCTGGGGGATAGGGCCCGTATGTGTCTGGAGGCAACAAGGGGAGCTGGCAGGGGCTGATCAACTGAGTCAGGAAATTGTGCTTATTCACTGCTTTGGGAGAGGCTTGTCAGTCATCCTCCCCGCAAATTAGCTGGAACATAGAAGTGGCTCAAGATCAGAAATAGAAAATTAGGCACCAGCGAAATAGGTCACTTGGACTCTGAAACAGAAAGACACAGGAATGAACTTCAGCGGGGAGGAGGAAGCTGCTAAAAGGAAAGCACTAATTACCCAATCTGAAGAACCCAAAACTGAATTTATTCCAACTTCTAGCTGCAGGCATTGAGAAACTTAGTGGGGAAAAAAAAAATCAGGCACCCTTAAAATAAAATGAAGTGCAGGGTTATTTAGGGTGAGGGAAGGTGAAATTTAGTCACTATATAATTTTAAAGGTCTGGTTATACTCTAATAAAAAAAATCTGATTGGTTAAATTTGACAACATTTCAAGGAGACATGTAGATGATGGTGATTCTCTTTGGTTTTGAAACTTCTAGTAGACAGGTGATCACAACCTGCCCAAGAGAGAAAAACTTTCAGCTTTCTCCCAGAGTGGGTCATGGGAGGTTTTTTGTTTTTTTTTAATTGTGTTAGTTACCATAAAATAATTTTTTTTATTACCAAGCTAATTAAATATCAACAGTTGGAAGAACTGATGATAGTTACAAGCTTACATACCTTCAAGGTAACCTGGGCCAAGTCTTGATTGTAATAATAGGTGAAGAAGATGAATTTTATCTTAAATAAACTTTGAGTTGAATCTTGCCTACAAAAACTAGCTAAGATATTTTATTCAACTATTTGAGAGCATGGGTAAAGTGGAAAAGACTCTTATAGGATTTTGGCAGGTTCAGTGGTCTTTTATGGGAGAAATTGTGGATTATTGGAAATGCGTAGGTGTATTTTGTTGATTTGCTTGTTTGGGGTCACTACAACGACTGATTTACTTTTGGCATTTAGTGGGAAATCTTTAGATTTGCATGCATCCTTTGTACTTGGGACCGCTCTATACAGTTAATTTTCCTGCTTAAAATGTCCCTAAGTGCCTCCACTGAGAAATACTGGGAATTTTAAGAAAACTCAGGAGCCAGTGTATGGGGGGGATAGGGATAGGGAGGCTGGGTTGTGGACATTGGGGAGGGTATGCGCTGTTAAGTGCTGTGAAATGTGTAAGCCCGAAGATTCACAGACATGTACCCTGGGGCAAATAATACATTATATATTAAATGACAAAAAAAACAAACAAACAAACAAAAAAAACTCAGGAGCCAAAGAAGTGCCTCATTTGATCAGATCATAAGAAAAGATTATGACCTAAAGACAAGACAAGAAATTATTGGACCCAGAAAGTAAAACATCTTCTATATCTAGGGCTTCAGGGACACGGGTTTGAGGAAAAGAAAGGAGCATCTAATGAACATCCACTGGACATATATTGAATGATTTTTCCACCTTGAACAGTTCCATCTGTTCAACAGCTTTATGAGAAAAGAGAAATAGCCCTCTTTTACAGTCAAGAAAACTGAAATCAGGAAAGAGAGTATCTTGCCCAAGGGCACAGAGCTAATAAATACCTCATTTTCTTTTCTTTCTTTTTTTTTTTTTTTAAAGGTTTTATTTATTTATTTATTTGACAGAGAGAGAGAGAAAGAGAGAGAGAGATCACAAGTAGGCAGAAAGGCTTGCAGAGAGAGGCAGAAGCAGGCTCCCCACTGAGCAGAAAGCTGGATTTAGGGCTCAACCCCAGGACCCTGAGACCATGACCTGAGCGGAGGGCAGAGGCTTTAACCCACTGAGATACCCAGGTGCTCCCCCTTCTTTTTTTTTTCCTTTTTGATATTTATTAAGCTTACCTTCTCTAGCTATAGTTTGCCATTATACAAAGCATCTTCATGACATAATAGAATTAAAAAGATGTTTACAAGTTGAAATGTGGTATCCTTGTTTCCAAATATTTTAATTGCAATACAGTTACTTAAAAATACACATTAAATGCATGATTGGTAGTGAACTTTATAATCTCAATACCACAAAATACACATGTGGAAAAATCTAGTTCATATACAATACTCTGCTCCCCATTAACAGCTTTATTGTATGAAATGCGCAGAGTAACTTAGAGATTCTAACTTTTGAGTCCCAAATTACCTCTGAATTTTTAGTGTATTGCAACAAACTAAAATTACAATATGTAATTGAAGTTTTGGTTGAAAATGTCAGATGCCTAAATATTTTGCATAAAAGAAATATAAAACAAAGATTTGGATCACATACGAAACAGAGACATCTTATCATACCTAGGGTAATGAGAGGATAAGACCTAGGGGCAGAATTCTAGGAACATCCCCATCTGCTTTCAACCAGAGCAGCCTCACTTAACAAATTGCATTTCTTGGTGAGTTGGATTTAAAGTAGAAACAGAGCCCCCGAACTAAGAACTTATCACTGGACTATGTTTTCTTGACTATGTGAACTACCTTTGAATTAGAGCTGTATTTCCAATGAAAGTGTTATAAAAACATTTGAACAATTTATATTCCCACTAGGGGACCTTGTTACCATGAAATTATTCTTTGTGATTCTGTTTTCATGAAAAACCAAAGTCTTTTTATTCTCCTTTTCTGTTAGTTTGTTCAAGTTGGTCTACACTGAATACTAAGAGAATGGTGTAGTTTTTATGCCAATCCTATAGACATAGTTACTGAAGAATTAGAAATGATTAGCCTCACAGCTATCTGAAAATGTACTGTTAAATAGTAAGAACTAATTTTGAGAGCTGGAAACTCTTGTGAACAGCCCATTACTGTAATTGGCTTTTGTGCAACAAATGGAATATGTTCCTCAGGGCTTTGTAGGGGAATGAAATAAATTGAATATAAACTAGATTACCATTCCTTAAAGTACTTGTAAGTACTTTGTGTAGTCTAGTACTTCAAGGATATTTGCCAACATTATGGTCTCGCCCACATGTCTCATTCATTTGTTGTTTTTCTTATTAGAAGCTATAAACAGATCATTGAAGAACATCAGCGAACACTAACTCAAGTATCCACATTATTAGATTCAATTTTATGCTAAATATAACATTACATTCGCTTCTTTATCAAAATGAATGTAAGCCATTATTTTGTGTTAATATCACCTTTAGAATGACTCTCCAGCCTTGCAGTTTTAATGCATTCTTATCTTTTTTTTTTAAGATTTTATTTATTTATTTGACAGAAATCACAAGCAGGCAGAGAGGCAGGCAGAGAGAGAGGGAGGCAGACTTGCTGCTGTGCAGAGAGCCCGATGTGGGGCTCAATCCCAGGACCCTGAGATCACTACCTGAGCCAAAGGCAGAGGCTTTAACCCACTGAGCCACCCAGGTGCCCCCATTCTTATCTATCTTTGTTGTATCTACCTTTTATATGTTTCCATATGTATTATCCCTTACATGTAAAAATTTGATACATGTACAATCTGATGATTGCATAGTGCCATTATTAATCATCAGGCATGGGAATATCTTGATGACCATAAATTTTCACCTATCATCTGTTTAGAAATGCAGAAACAATGTTCTGTTGTTTTGTTTGGTCATAATATCCTAGAAGGAAGTCAAACCCTATATAGGAATAGGGTGGACAGTCCCCAAGCTCCTCTTTAGTTTTGAAAAACTAATTTTTTGAGATTCTAAAAATGATTATCTTTTAAAATAAGGAAAATATTAACTTTTATTCAATTTCACATCTTACTCTGAGTTCTCAGAATGTTCACTTAGAAATTCAATTAATCACAGAGCTTGTATCAGTGTGATTAAGATATAATACAGTCTGAATGAAGGAAATATTTTTATAATTTACTGCAGGAAAACTTTAAACTTCAAGACCAACTTACTATATCCCACATACTTTATAGCATGAATTATTAACAACAACCCAAAACTATACCAAGAAGAAAAAGGGAAATGAGACATAAAATATAAACTCTTGGAGGTTGTGGAATAGAGAATATCACTCAAGCAATTTTGCAATTATTTATATTATTCCAAATTGAGTCGGTTCCTTGTTACACCAGCAACTGTGTTTTCTGACTTGGAAATTGACAGCAGTGGTCAGAGAAGCTTCCCCGAGCACTTATGACCTTCTTTCTTCAATACTGACATACAGTATAGATATACTTCCTGATATGTACACCTTTGCATTTCCTCCATTGAAGCAGAAAATATACATGGGATTAGGCGGCACACTTGCTATTGAAACTTTGTCTTTTCCTGTAATGAAAAATCTCTTCATATCATTATAGGTAGATCCTTTTCACCCTTCGTTATTTCAGTATAATATCCCAGTAGAATGAGATTATTCCTTGGTTTATAGAGACATTCATTTTTGATAAATATTTGGTTTCCAGCTTTCCACAATTAAAAGAAAAATCCCACTCTAGATATCCTAGTAAATATATCTTTATGTACCTGTCAAAATTGACATTCCAGGATGTGTGTTTAGAAGTATATCTTAGAGCTTTACTAAATTGTGGTGTGTAGACTAGTGGCACTGACATCACATGGGAGTTTCTGGAAAAGTTTCATGTCCCAGTCCAGACCTGCTGTTTGAGATTCTGCATTTTAATAAGTAATTCAGTGATTCATATCAAAGTTTATATAAGCTCAAGAATCCTATGTATATCTTAAATACTGATAGCTGTTCCTCACATAAGTAATGTAATTTTTAAATTTTTGCCAGCCTAGTTTAACTTTTTATTTACGTGATTACTAGTAGATCGAGCATCTTTTGTTATGTTTATGAACTATTTGTTTTACTCCCTGAATTAAATATCTATAATTTCCCCCCTTTTTTCCCTTATTATTTGTGTTTTTCATTATGATATACAAATTCTGGATTGCACATATTTTCTCCAAGCTGGTTGCTTAATTTTATCAGAGTTAATAATCATTTATTAATTAATGGAATTAATAATTCCATTATTCTAATAATTAATAAACTTAATTATTTAAAATAAATAATAATTTTATAATTCTGTTGAAATAGATTTTATTCTGGAAATTGCATGGTTATGCAATCTCCAACCACTTATTGAAAAATCTGTCCAATTTTGCATTGAAAAACCTTCTGTGTCATATACTGAACCCCATATTAGAAAGGATCTATTTTTAAACTATCCGTTCTGTTCCATCGATGTTTTGCTGTTTTGTTTTTATTTCCATGGTTGGGTGGTAAATTTTCATATATGATATGGAAAAATCTTTCTCATTGGATATGTTTAAATTTTTTTCTTGACCAAATTAATATCTTATTGCAGGCTGATTTTATAATTACATTGTCTAGTTTTATGAAATGATACTTTTGGGAAATTGGAATCACAGTTAATGTAACAATAACTTTGGCAAGGATGGGTTACACTATTTTTCTATATATAAGTACAATAACATTGTTTTCTTAATTAAAAAATGCTGTATCAAATATAGTTTTGGAAATATATATACATCCATTTTAAGTACCATAAATACAAAAGGATAGATATTAAAGTATAAACAAATAAAATCACCATACCCTCCTCATATAAATATAAACTTTGTTAAAATCTGCTTTATATTTTTAGAATCCCAGTTTTTAGGATTTTTTTTTTTTAAGATTTTACTTATTTATTCAACAGAGAGAAAGAGATCACAAGTAGGCAGAGAGGCTGGCAGAGAGAGAGGGGGAAGCAGGCTCCCTGCTAAACAGAGAGCCTAATGAGGAGCTCGATCTCAGGACCCTGAGATCATGACCTGAGCGGAAGGCAGAAGCTTTAACCCAGTGAGCCACCCAGGCACCCCAAGGATGTTTATATCTTTATTTATAAACTCATGCAGGATCCATTTTAGGATAAAAAGAAAATGCAGATAAACAAAATATATAATCTCATATAACATAACCCCCTCGAGACCTCCATTTTAACACTGAAATGTGCATAGCGTTTCAGACTGATTTTTGTATATAGATATATATTTTTAAAAAGAGTAATAATATTAGTAACAGTAAGACCAAGGATTTATGATTATAAGATATACTACAAATGCTAAGTGCTTAAAAAAATTTTCTCAATTTAGCTTCACATCAACACTTAATGGAAAATACTAATCTGGGGTGCCCGGGTGGCTCAGTTGGTAAAGCATCTCTCTTCAGCTCAGGTCATGATCCTAGGGTCCTGGGATCGAGCCCCACATCGGGCTCCCTGCTATGCGAGGACCCTGCTTCTCCCTCTCCCACTCCTACTGCTTGTGCTCTCTCTCGAATAAATATAAAATCTAAAAAAAAAAAAACCTAATCTTATTATGCTTATAGATATATACATTTATCACATATATATATATCCATCCATAACTTCTATAAATCCATAAGAAAAGGATAATTATTCCAGTGAACAAAGGACATGGTTATGCAATTTCTTGAAGAAGAAATACAAATTGATAAGAACAATATGCAAATATATTCTACTTCAGCTAATGGCAAATAAAAACCACAGAGAAGTTTAAGTACCTTTCAGGTTCTTTTTCAAAAGAGGCAAAATTTACTGGTTTTTATATAAGTATACTAAAATGAAGTATACAGGAAAAAGAGCACAGATCACAAGTTTACAGGCTTTAATTTTCACAAAGTGAACACAAACACATAAACAGCACCCCATTCAAAAAACTATATTACAGACATCTCCATACCCATCTTTCAGTTAGTACTCGTAAATTCTTTGTCCATTTTTCTCCTATTTTTTATTTTCTTTTCTTAAAGACTGTATTTATTAGAGGGGAAGAGAGCACGAGCAGGGGAGTAGCAGAGGGAGAGGGACAAACCGACTCCACACTGACAGCAGAGCCCTACGGAAGATCTCAAGACCCCGAGATCATGACCTGAGTGGAAATCAAGAGTCTGTGGCTTAACGGACTGAGCCACACAGGTGCCTCAGTATCAGGGCTTTTAATAAATCATGGATACAAACGCTTTGTACTTTAAATGTCTCTATCCTCTCTGAGGCTTGCTTTTTCATTCTTATCATGTGTTTGATGAACATAAGCTCTTACATTTGATAGAGTACAATTTATAATTTTTTCTTTGTAGTTTGTACTTTCTGTGTCCTGAAAAGGAAATGTATGCCTATATAAAAATAATTTCTATATTTTCTTCTAAAAGCATTATGGTATTACCTTTCACACTTCACTCTTCAAATTCCATTGCAAATGATTTATGTTTATGGTGTAAGATTGGGTGATGGGTGGCCAGTTGACAAAGCCCCAGTTACCGAAAAATCCAGCTTTTCCTCATTGTATTTCAGTGTCAGGTAACTATATATGTGTCTTTCCAGACTATTCTTTTCCATTGGTCTGTCTATTCTTCTCTGGTTCCATACTGTCTTCATTACTATAGCTTTATAAACATCTTGATAGTAGTAGTGTAATGTAAATTCTCCAAATTTTCTCCTTCAATTGAAGATATTATTTAAGCTCCTCTGGGACCTTGCATTTTCATGTAAATTTTGGAATTAACTGCCAATTTTGACTTTAAGAAGTCTGCTGGGAATTTAATTGTAATTAAATTGAGTTTATAAGAGAAGAATTGAACTTGAAGATATTCACTTTTCCAATGATAAAAAATAGTGCATTTTTCCATTTATTCATGGCCTATTGAGCTTTTCTCAATTACGTTTTATATATTTTAGTGTTGATATCTGACATAACTTTGTTAGATTTAATCTTAGACTTTCTGAGGATGCTTTCTAAAAATGTAAGCTTTTAGATAATAGAAAATATAAAAAAATATAGAAAATATATTTATATAAATATGTATATATAGAAAACATAAATTTTCTGCCAAGTAGATTCACTTTATTTCATTTTATGTTGATATTCTATTCAGGGATCTTATTACATTCATGTATTAAGTTTTCTATAGATTTTTGTGGATTTAATATAATAAAATCATGTTATCTTCTGATAATGATAGTCTTATTCTTTTATTTTCCAATGCCTTCTATTTATTTCTCTAGCTTTCTCTATGCAGCAGTCAAGATCTCTTGTACAGTGTTAAGTAAACATAGCTGAGGGGATGTTTTTCCTAATTCCTAGCATCAAGAAAATCTTCTAATATTGGCAATTTTTAAAGCTTTTTCAAGCTACATGATTCTGTGTAGGTAAGAATGTGGATGATACATATAGATGGAAATGGAAACTGGCTTAGAAAGCAATTTTGCAATACATCTCAAGATTTAAAAGTACAGTTTCAGACTTTATGTGCATAGATAGGTGCTATGTTAATATTGATAATAAAAATCAATGGCAATGGTTAATTAAATCTGCTCATGTGATGAATAATATACAATTATTAAAATAAATAAAGTGAATCCCTAACTCCTACGAGGAATTACCTCAATATATTGTTACCTCTATTTTTGAAATTATAGAATTTGGGAAATAGTTCTGACAAATATGAATAACAAATATTCTCTTGGATTTCTTCTCTTTCTCTCTGACTCTTTCCATCTCTTTGTCTCTCTTTCTGTCTCTCTCACACACAAACACACACACTGAAAATTGGGGGTTTACCCCTTGGAAATTGGAAGTGGAAGAAATGGTTGGAATCATTTTTATTATACATCCTCTAATATTAAAATGATTTTCTATAAATTTAAGATAATTTTGAAATAGAAATGTTAACCTTTTAATAATTGAAAAGAATATAATTAAAAACATATTACCTGCCTAATTTTTAAATTCTGTTCTTATGGAATAAATTCTAATTATACCTTAAGGTAAAGCCAGTATTTTTTCTTCCTTCCTTCCTTTCTTTTTTTTAAAGATTTTATGTATTTATTTGACAGAGAGAGAGAGATCACAAGTGGGCAGAGAGGCAGGCAGAGAGATATGGGGAAGCAGGCTCCTTGCTGAGCAGAGAGCCTCATGTGGGGCTCATCCCAGGACCCTGAGATCAAAGACCATGACCAGAGGCTTTAACCCACTGATCCACCAGGTCCCCTCTCCTCCCCACCCCCTCTATTCCACCCCTTAACTCCTCCCTTCCCCCACTTCCCTCCCATTCCCTTCCCCCACTCCCATTCCCTCCCCCTCCCTCCTTCCTTCCTGTTGGTATTTTTTCTTGAATTCAACTTCATTGACTAAATTTAGTGGAAGTTCCTCCAGGTTCTGACATGGACAGTCTCAGTATTTCTGATTTCGTTCTGAGCTTTCATTATCATTTTTAACTTGCCAGATGTTTTAAAGGCAGGGTGGATGACATAATGCTAGCTTCTTTAGCCAGAAACAGTTTTAAAATTGAAGGCTATTCGACGTGTTTTTCAGATTTCCTTTATAACTGTATATATTGCTCTAGCATTTGTTTCAAGTTTTGAAGGGGACTTCAGTGTGATGTATATATGATAAAATTCAGCCATGTATTAAGATCCATATGTTAGGACATAATGATAAACTGTAAATGACTAATAGATCACCTACTCTACTAATTGGTCCAAGCAAGTGTTTTGAAGCCTCTGCTGGAGAATGTGCAGACAGTGGATGTATAGTTAACTTCAAGACCTCATTTTTGTTGGTCTTAGCCTCCAAGCTTCAGTGACAACCCCCATTAGTATGGGTATAACAGCGGCAAATGCTCTTCTGCCATTGATTTTGAGATACCCAAGATGACTGAGCTCCACACATAAACTCAGCTATTATCACTCTCTCACCTGGGAAAAACTACATCGGCTATGCTTGTGTGCGTCTAATACATGCAGGTCAATCTACCTACAGACCTTGAAATTTTTATGTAATACTTTTCCAACTTTAGTTGGTCAGTGATATACCCATATTTCTAAATCTAGCCCTTAGACTTGGAAATTTAGTATTATCATCTTTAGTCATCTCACTAAATTTCAGTATCCTCACAGTTGGTCATTTTGTAATTTGTTTGGTTTTATTTTTCTTCCTCTTATCATTTGGAAGCTGCTGATTCTTTATTTATTTATTTTTTTGGTACATTTAATTCTTTTTCTTTTCTTTTTTTTTTTAATTAACATATAATGTATTATTTGCCCCAGGGTACATGTCTGTGAATCGTCAGGCTTACACATTTCACAGCACTTAACATAGCACATACCCTCCCCGATGTCCACAACCCAGCCACCCTATCCCTACACCCCCACCCCCCAGCCACCTTCAGTTTGTTTCGTGAGTCTAGGAGTCTCTTATGGTTTGTCTCCTTCCTAATCTCATCTTGTTTCATTTCTCTTCCCCCCCGCCCAACTCCCACCTTGCCTCTCAAATTCTTCATGTCAGAGAGATCATGTGATACTTGTCTTTCTCTGATTGACTTATTTCGCTTAGCATAATACCCTCCAGTTCCATCCATGTCCTTGCAAATGGCCTGATTTCGTTTCTCTTGATGGCTGCATAGTATTCCATCATATATATATAATATATATATATATATACCACATCTTCTTTATCCATTCATCTGTTGATGGACATCTAGAGTCTTTCCATAGTTTGGCTATTGTGGACATTGCTGCTATAAACATTCGGATGCACATGCCCCTTCGGATCACAACATTTGTATCTTCTGGGTAAATACCCAGTAGTGCGATTGCTGGGTCGTAGGGTGAAGCTGCTGATTCTTAATGTGACCACTACTACATGACAAGTCTCTGTAGTGAATTCTTATTTTCAGTTATTTTTTTTTCAACTCTAGAATTTCTCTTTTCCTTCTTTTTCTCCTCCTCCTCCTGTTCCTCCTCTTCCCCTTCTGTTTCTGTCACTTCATTGTTTTCTCTATGTGCTGAGACATCATTCTCACTTTCCATTAGTTCTTTAGACATCATTTTCTTTAGCTTTTTGAACATATTAAAATAGCTTTTTATTGTCCATTTAACATCCATAGACTTTCAAAGCAGAAACTCAAACCAAAGTGTTGTTAAGACTGTTTAAAATAGACTGCAGGGGTGTCACTGGGATATGGGAAAGCTCAGAGGACAAGATCATTGCCTCAGAATATGTAAATGCTAGAAAAAATAAACCAAATTTCTCTTAGTAGCTTGAGAGGGCAGAACCAGAAAGATTGTCTAGAAGGTATGTAAATGCTAGAAAAAATAAACCAAATTTCTCTTAGTAGCTTGAGAGGGCAGAACCAGAAAGATTGTCTAGAAGGTATCAGTAACAGAGTACAGAGAAGGTAGTTTTATTATTATTATTATTAATTTTTATTTTAAATAGGCTCCCCACACTCAATGTGGGGCTTAAATTCACAACCCTCAGATTAGGAGTCTCGACCAACTAGCTAGCCTGGCACCCTGAGGAGGTAAAGTTTTAAAACTAGTATTCTTAATTTGGGCTTAGATATAATTCTGGAGTATTTCTGGAATCTGATTACCGTGTATAATTGGAAAGATGCAATTTACGTGAGAGAGAGACTCTGTAACATTTAAAATACATCAAAATATTTGATAGCTGTTGTTTTTAAAAAAAAGTGTACCTCAGTGTTAAAAATTCATGAAAGCAAATTTAATTTTAAAAAACCCCATAACTTGAAAAAATTCTAAGAGCGCTCAAGCTTTTTTCTTTATCATTTCCCTCCTCTTTAAATACTTCACTGTCACTGTCATAGTCAACTAATTATTTAAGCCATCTGGATCCCCTTTTTAGTCAAGAAACAGTTCTCATTTTTTGTTCCCAAGCAGTCATTTTTATTAAATATGAAGTGTCAGAATAGCACAGCTTACAGCAGTTTGCAAATAAAATTCTCCTCTGCCATTTATTTTTAAAATTCCAGGAAAAACCTTATATAAGATTTAAAAATATGCTATTAAGAAATAGGTAATGATAAGTAACACTTCCCATTTTTACTGCTTATTCTCATTTCTGTCTTACCGCCAATGTTAGGAGATTTTTGACTCAGGAGAGTGGGTTGTTCACTATTTCATGTCATATAATGATAGCAAAGGGGGTATTTATACTGGAGAAGCATTTATAAACAAAGCCAGTATTCTGTTACAAGATATTTAGAACAAGATAACCCCTTGGAAATTGCAACAAAATTGTACATTCTCAAATTTCAATTGTTGTGAGAAACAGACTAAGTGAGGGCAAAAACAGACTGCTTCAAGGACAAAGTTGACAGAAAGTATGAAATAATGTAGAGATCTAAGAGGAAAACTGAATGTTTTAAACTGGACATGATTCCTTCAGGAATGGCTCTTGGCTTGAATTGGAGTTTGGGCCGTGGATGGTGCTCCCAGGGAATCCACCTTCCCTCCTGGACTCCCAAGGAGCACTGAGAGGTGACCAGCTGGGGTTGCTGTGAACCTAGTTCTTCCAACTGCAGAGCAGACGGGCAGATATTGAGTCTCCAGAGCAGCCAGGAAAGAGGGTGGCCAGATGGCAGCATTGCCACCGTACAGGTGGAAACCCAGGAAATGGTATCCTTTGGTACTGTGCTTTCTTCTGCTTTGTGCAAGTGATTCCATACCTTTCCTTATTACCATGAAGAAAATGGCATTATATATGTACTGTTGACTTTTTCAATGAAATCATCAGTCTATTTTGATAACCACACATTCCAAAATTAGGATACAGTATGATCCCAGTCAATATCCTAATCAATCTATTTGGAAACCTGAGAAGAAATATATCCATTCCATTTGAAGCAAAAATAAATAAATCAGAGAGATGACTTCTACTATGAAATGACATTTAGCTAGCTGACCAGAGAAGTGCATTTTACTTCAATATTTATGAAACACCAGAGAAAAATAAAGATAAAACAGTCTCCAAGAGGCAAACCTAACTGCTTGCCTTGATCCGGCCAGAGTATTGACTCTACAAGTTGTGAAACTGAGCTGAGGATTGCAATTGTTGTCTCATTATACTTTGTGTGGCAAAAATACTAGCTTGAAAAATGTAACAAAATCATTTGTTTTCCCTTCTCTGCCCCCATAAACTGTTTTATGTCCCGAAACATAGTGGTTGTACCACCTAGAAAATGGCACAGCTCTTTCTCTACTTGCATGAATGACCCAGCTTTAAAGGCTATCAAAACCTCGCCGCCAACTCTCACCTCCGACTGAATAGGGTTTGTGTGTGTGTGTGTGTGTGTGTGTGTGTGTGTGTGTGTGTGTGTGTAAGATTCATTTATTTATTTGAGAGAGAGTGCACATGAGTGCAAGCTGGGGGAGGGGCAGAGGGAGAGAAAGCAAAATCCTCAAGCAGACCCCGTGCTGAGTACAGAGCCTCACTAGGAGTTCAATCCCAGGACCCTGAGATCATGACCTAAGCTGAAATCAAGAGTCAGATGTTTAACTGAGCCACCTGGGCGTTGCTCTGACTGAACAGTTTTTGTATGAAAAACTGAATATACACTAGTGATATCAACTAAGGTATGGAACATGAGGAAAAGGAAATTTGGTAGGAGAGGAGGGGAGAAAGGCAAAGACGATGAGATTGTTTTGAGATATATTGATTTTTAAGGTGTTTATATATATTTCAAAGATGACAAAAAGATTTCTGCACGTTTCTTGATTACATTAAGAAGGCATGAAACCCACATTTTCTGTAACTTTATATTTCTACTCACATCAATCCACTATATTCTTGATTCTATTCATTACTCTACTGAAATCCATTTTGTAAAGATTATCAATTAGTTCCTATTGATTAAATTCAATGACTGCTTCTCAATTTTTATCTTAACGCCCCTTTTGCATTTGAAAATGTTGAGGTGTCCCTCCTTTATGAAATACAAGACAGTTTTGGCTTTAAATTTCCTGTTCTGTAATAAGGTTTAGTGTGTGTGTATAATGCATATTTGTACATAGGTGTATGTATGTGCATATATGTACATATGTGTATGTATGTACATATACTTGTATGCATATATTTCCTTTCCAGCCTTAATAGTAGCTATCTTTCCTGCTAATTAAATTTGGAATTTTCTAAAATTATCCCCATATTGTCTTTTCCTCTCTAGATGATTTTCCCAGCCTAATTTTATCCATCTTCATGGGCCTTATCTATGTTTTATAATTTGATACTGTTCCAATCTTTATTTCCACATTTCCTTTAATTTAATAGGTATTTTTCCCCAGTGCCAGGGGCATTTTCCTTATATTCTTACTCTTTTGATTGCAAAAGCTCTTTGGTTTATCCTGTTTCAGGAGTTGATGTGACTTTGGTTACATATATATGGAGTCCCTGTTTTTATCTTTCAGTTCCCAAATAATGAGATATCAGAAAAGTTTCCTGCCATTTAATGTTCACTGTATTCCTTTTCTAGCAATGAAGCAGGTGAGATATGCTTACTCTACAAACACATTGACAACTTTGTAGATGAATACATAGTTGAGTTAAATACAGAGCTGAATTCCCAATAAAATGAAAAATTCCAGGGGTAAAAATCAAAGAAGACAAAAAACCAGAGCAGTACAGGAGTAGGCAACACATCTGGCTGTGTGGGGCTGGGGAGATGGTTGCCAATCTCACTAACAAAGGAGCTGGGATTCTAACAGTCTCATGTGGTTGGGAGATGACCTTTAATAAAGAGGAGAGTTGGAAGCAAACTTACCTAAGGCATTACTAGCAAATTTTGAAAAACGTAGATTGTAGCTATAATAATTGCTTGGGGTTTAGGGTAAACAGGTTAGAGAGGAAGGGGAAGCTATGGTATTCACAATGTACTCTGTCTACTTTTCCACTCGAAATCAGAACATCTTGCTGTTCTCTGTGCTGTAGTAAGAGCTACTTAAGTACTCAGTGTGTCAGGTACTGTTCTAAGACCATGTACCAGATTGTTGACATTTGCAGTAATGATCTGAGGAAGGCACTATTATTATTTCTACCTTATACACGATGAGTCAGAGAGGCACAAAATGGTGAAGTCATTTGGCCAAAGCCATGTACATAAGAAGATATAAATCTAGCATTCAAATTAGGGCAGTATGAGTCCAGCATTTTTTTTTTCAATTTGTCATTATGAGAAATTTCACTTAGAAAAGTTGAAGGAATCCTACGGTGAACATCCATATACCCATGCGGAGTTGTTTTGTATAATTCTGTTGAATAATTTGAAAATAAGTTTCAGCCATAATAGCCTTTCACCTCTAAAAACGAGAGTTCACTCCTACATATAGTGATGATGCCGCAATCATATCTAAGCAAATTAAGACTGTATCACATAACCAATATTCGGTCCATATCCAAAATTTCCCAGTTGCTTTTAAAATATATTTTTATAGCTGTTTTTTTTTCTTATCATGATTCAATGAAGGTTTGCACATTATGTTGGATCCTATGTCTTCTTAGTCTTTTTTTAAATAGAAAAATTTTTCCATCTTTTTTCTTTTCTCACAATATTGACTTTTAGAAGCAGTCATACCAGTTGTTTTATTGAATTTCCCACATTCTGGATTTGTCTCATTTTCTCATGGTGTTGTGTAAATGGGTCTTCTATAAAGCCTGGGTTTTATCTATGTCACTTTCCTCTTTAAGCTCTGGGAATCGAGTCATTTACCAAGGAAACATTTGTTTTAAAAAATGGTGTTGCTTCTTTATCCTTAAATGGAATGGATAACACGTTAAAAAATGTAGGATAGTCTTTGGTAACTGTCACAATGACTGGCACTAGGGCCTGATTTTACTGAATATGTTAGGAATGTATTGACCTCTTCTTCTCCAGTGACCGACTTGGCAGCAGAATTCTGCTGATAGGCATACTTAAAATGAAATAACATCAGAGTAGCTACTGTTACATGTGGTTCAACCTGTAAGAGTCTCTTTCTATATGGGCGTGTGTGTGTGTGTGCGCATGTGCATACATATGCACACACTCATTAGCTCTTCACAAAATCCATACGTTATAGATATTATTATCTATCTTAGAAATAAAAGTAGTTATATAGGTATTCAAAGCCATTATTTAAAAGAGATTTGCCTAATTCTAAGTCCTATAGTATTTCCATAATCCAAAATAGTAAAGAGATTTCAGCTCTCATGCCAATGTTGATTAGTTGTTAGTGGCTTAAGAGAATACAGTCTTGAGGAGGATTCTGAGGCCACACTTCATCCTAGGGAGAAAAAAGTGTCATGGAAATTCCTCAGTGTCTGCTGTGAGCCCCAGGGAGGATAGAGGCTAACACATTTGAAAAATATTTGAGGCACCGCCTGACCCACAGTGAGCAGGCAAATTCTAGTGGGCCCCTATCTGGGGACACCATTTCTTTCTTCCTTCAAAGCCAGTCATTGTCCTCCAAGCTTTTATCATGGAAAGTATCCATGTGTTGAGGTACTAACTCTTCCAGGGCACATACACATTTGATGGTGCTGGTGGTTGGGGGAATGTAGTGCAGCTCATAATGCTCCCTAACATAGACAAGAAGTGGCTGTTTATACCTGACTGAAATAAGTGTATGTAAATGGTCCCATAACATGTCCTCTAACAGATTCTACAGAAGAGAGCGCATAATGTAAAGCCACTTCATGGGTCATTTAGATGAAGTCCACAATTTTGTAAGTGAGAAGTGCTGATTAGATGCTTTCTATTGAATTCTTCCTAGAAATCTTCAGATCCATGGGAAGTGTGGAAAGAAAAGCAACTTTGTAGGATGCCTTTCCTGGCTTCATTTACCCTACTGTACTGAAGGCATTATGACACAGTAGAGTCATTGCCTTGGAAACAACTGGTAATTAGGAATGGAGGCAGATGATTTGATTGTATCATTATGTCTGAGGTAATTAGGGACATAATTTTATTCCCTGTAATATGGCTACTAAGTTAGAAGTCACCAACAGAGCCAAGGATGGAAGGATGTAGTTAATGCTGAAAATTTACTCTCCATCCTCTTTCAAACTCTGCTGCTACCTGCCATTTCCCAGCCCAAAGCATTATTTCAGCACTGAGAATATCATGAAAGCTTATACTCAGGTATCACTTTACACTTTTTGAAATAGTATTCCATGAATTACCTTACCTGAACTCAGTAGTCTAACCCAATAAGTCAGTGAAGCCTATCCCTTACTGATACCACATTTCAAGTGGTACTTAGTGAAGTTAAATAATTTGGCCATTATTACCTGAATTTGAGGAGATAGAACAGGGTTGTCTTCTGTTTTTTCTTCTACATTATGATGAGTATAGATGTCAGTGTGAAAAATAACACTTTATAGCGAAATGTTGGGCAACCCAGTGGCACATATTAATATACAATTCCAAAGGCTTTTGTCCTTTTCACATCTACACTCATCCCTACAACCACAAAATGGAAGCTGCTCTTTCATTATGGCAGGTTCTAGGGATCCAGGCGTTTTTTTTATCTCATTAATGCTGCTATCATCTACTATGCCCATTGGTGTATGGGCACCCTTCCGTTACCAAAATGACTTTGAAAACAAACAAATGTACTCTTTATATTTTAAGGTTTTTTGTTTCCAGTTAAAGGACAAATTTTTAAGCTATATGTAAGAATCACTTGAGGAACTTGTTAAGATAACAGCTTCCTAGAATCTGCCCCCAGAGAATGAGATTTTGTTCATCTTCATTCGGGACTCAAAAATATACATATTTTACAAGTACTATGGAAAGATTTAACTCAAGTTATTTTCAGAACTGAGACATACTGCAATTAGAGGGATAACATAAATAGCATAATGGGAAAGTTACAAATGCCCTTAATCTTTCAAAGCCTTGTAGGTAGTGTCCTCCACCTACGTTCCTATATCTTTTATAAGTTTCTTCCTTTCAACCATATTCCTAAGAGACCTCTCTAACCTCTGCAATCTGATACCACCTTTGGAAAGATCATAAGGATATGGCTAGCGGCTACCATATTGGACAGAGTATCTCTAGAATCTCAGGACATGCTTGTTCATATACTACAGGGCTTTTATCCTTCACTGGATAATCCTCTCTGAGATGTTATAACTCATTTGGGTACTTCAGCACAAGTCAGAAGTTCATTTCTCCCTTCTATTACTGACTGATATTTGAGCCTTAGTTCGGTATCGCCACCTGTGATACGATATTAGAAACTTTATTTGCCAGAGATTTTCAGAGGATCATTTGAGATAAGACGTTTCTTTTTTAAATAGGCTTCATTTTCAAAGCAGTTTTAGGTTTAAAGAAAAATTGAGCCAGCAATACAGTTTCCATATACTCTCGCCCAGTTACCACCCTTCCCCAGGTGTCTCTATTAATAATTGCGTCTCCATTGATGTGGTACATTTGTTAAAACTGCTGAACCAATAATAATACATTTTTACTAATTAAAATCCATACTTTACATTAAATTTTGTGTTGTACATTTCTTTTGGTTTTGACAAATATATAATGTGACACATTCACTAGTACAGTATCTTACCTAAGTCTCGCTGCCCTAAAAATCCTGTGCTCTACCTTTTCATCCCTCTTCTCCGCCTAACCCCTACCAACCACTGATCTTTTTCTTGTCTCTATAGTTTTGCCTTTTCCAGAATGTCTTATACTTAAAATTATATATTTTATAAATATATAAAATTTTATAAATATATAAAATAAATAAATTTATAAAATTATATAAAAATATGCAATATTTTTAAGGCTAACTTCTTTCATTTAGCAACAGGCACTTAAGATTCTCTATGTCTTTTCAGAACTGGATAGCTCATTTATTTTTATTGCTGAAAAATATTATATTGTCTGGGTGTGCCACAGTTTATGATTTCAACTAGTGAAGGACATCTTTATTACTTCCAGTTCTTGACAGTTATGAAGAAAAGTACCGTAAATATTCATGTATAGGTTTTTGTGTACATACAAGTTTTCAACTCATATGGGCAAATACCTCAGAGCATAGTTACTAGATCATATAGTAAGCCCGTGTTTAGCTTTGTAAAAATTGTCAAAATGTTGCATTCGCATTAGCAATGAATTGCAGTTTCTGGTGCTCCACACCCTTATCAACATTTGTGTTGTCAGCATTTTTAATTTAGCCCCTTTAATAGGTATATATTAGTATCTAATTGTTTTAATTTGCAATGCCATAATGACATATAGTGCAAGCTCATTTTTTTATCTGTATATCTTCTTGAATGAGGTATCTAGATCTTTTACCTATTTTTTTTAATTGGGTTATTTATATTCTTATTGAGTTTGGAAAAAAATTTTATCAGATATGTGTCTTGCAAATATTTCCTCCCCCTCTTTGGCTTGTTTTTTTTTTTTTTTTTTTTTGTCTCTTAGGTGTGTCTGCCAAAGAGCAGAATTTTTAAATTTTAATGAGATCCAACTTAGCAATTTTTTCTCTCATGGATCATATTTTGGTCTTCTTATAAAAACTCATTCCTAAACCCAAAGTTGCCTAAATATGCTCCTATGTTATTTTCTAGAAGTTTTGTGTATTAGGTCTGATTCATTTGGAGTTATTTTTTGTAAATGTTGTAAGGTCTGTGTTCAGATTCATGTTTTTGCATGTGGATATTCTGTTGTTTTAGCACCATTTGTTGAAAATATTTTCCTTTACTCCATTGAATTGCCTTTGCTCCTTTGTCAAAAATCAGTTTACTGTATTTCTATGGGTCTATTTCTAGGCTCTATATTCTGTTGCATTGATCTTTTTGCCTATTTTTGCCATTTTTTACCATTTTTGCCTATTCTTTCACCAGTATCACACTACCTTGATTACTGTACCTTTACAGGAAGTCTTGAAACTAAACAATGAATGTCAATCCTCTGACTTGGTTCTTCTTCAGTATTGTGTTGGCCATTCTTGGTCTTTTGACTTTCCATATAAACTTTACAATTAGTTTGTCAATATCCACAAAATAATTTGGTGGATTTTGATTAGGATTTTCTTACACTTTAGACCAAGTTGGAAAGAAATGACATTTTAACAGTATTGAGTCTTTCTGTCCCTGAGCATGGAAGATCTCTCCATTTATTTAGATCTTCTCTGATTTATTTATTCAGAGTATTGTTGTTTTTTTATATAGATCTTGTACATATTTTGTTAGACTTATACCCAAGTTTTTAATTTTTGGTACTAATGTAAATAGTATTAGATTTCTAATTTTAAATTCCAGTTGTCCATTGCTGGTACATAGAAAAGCAATTGTCTTCTGTATCTTAATATACATCCTAAAAATTACTATACTATATTACTATAATCATCTATTAATTTCAGAAATATTTTTCTTCATGTAATCTGTGAAAAAGAAGATTTTATTTCTTCCTTCCCAATATGTATGCTCTTAATTTTCTTTTCTTATGGTACTAGTTAGAACTTTCAGTATGATATGTCAAATAGCTCTAGTGAGAGACTACGTCCCTGCCTGTGCTTGATCTTTGGGTTATAGCATCTAATTTCTCACAACTAAACATATTACCTATAGGTTTTTCGTGGATGTTTGCCATTTGAGGAACTCTCCTTCTATTCCTAGTTTGCTGAGAGTTTTTATCATGAGTGAGCTTTGGAATTTGTCAAATGCTTTTTCTGCATTTATCTATATAATTATGTTTTCCTTTTCTTATTTAGCCTATTGGTATGATGATTGCATAAATTGATTTCCAAATGTTAGTTAAGGCATATTTTTAAATGTAGTTTCACACATCAGTGTAACATTTGAAGACCAGGCATTGTTGCGTGCATTCCCTTGACCAAAAAGAGTTATCAGATACAAGGAGTAATGGGAAGGATAGTTAGGAGGGAGAGAAAGCCAGAGGAAAGTAGGCTTTTGCTCTTGGTGCTCTGCTTCGGGAGTGTTTCTTGCTCTATGCAGAACAAAGACAAGCTTGTTTTAAACACACCAGCATAGTGTCTCCCCCGCCAATACATTTATTTTTTTAGGGTTACAGGATTTATTGTTCATGTACCACACCTAGTGCTCCATGTGATACGTGCCCTCATGGTGTCTTTAGTTATTTAATGTCCCTTAAGAAAGAGAAGACTTGTTATATTATTTGGTTTATTAGACTTTTATCCTCCTCTTCTTCAGAATCAGAATTTCAAGATTGGTTCCAGAATTTTAGAAGTTTAGATTTTACAAACTAGTAAAACTTATGGCTTCCAATTAAAAAAAAAAATTGCCAATTGAGGTTTTACCTTGAAGGTTTTAGAACACATTATGAAGGGCAACTAAGGATGCCAGGAGAAGACACCACAACTCTTGCTCTGTATACTACGTTAGAAAGGAGGGCCCCAAATATTTAAGTAGATCACCTTTATACTCTATATTCCAAACTAGTGGTTCTGCAGGTCACATTCAAAATTAAGGGAGATCTTGCCTAAGAAAAGACGATTTGGTAATGTATTGTATCTGTGATCTCATAAACATATTTTAAATTGTGCTTAGAACTATGAGATATAAATGTACAGGAAGCTAAGATTGCCATCCTCACAGAGTTGGTAGCCTATTTGAGGAGACAGAATTAAATGAGAACTCCCCACGCAGGAGGCAAACTTTATACCATTGATGACCAACCCAAGTATTACAGAAAATAAACATTTTAAGGAGTCAAGAGTGTAAAACTAGAGTAGGCTAAAGAAGACTAGGAAAACTGAAAAATGGGGATTTGATTTGGGCTTGAAGGGAGCATAGACTTTTGGGTGGAAAAGGTGTCCCAAAAACACAGGAAGAAAAAACAACATAAAGTTGGATTGTGACTGCCTTATGCTGCTTTTAAAGGATTCCTCCTCCCATCTCATGGTGTTGTTCCTTTGTAGCTTTCTGTTTCCTTTGTTGTTTCTTTCTTTTTTTTTTTAAAGATAGTTATCCCTTGCCAAGCTTCTTATTGCTGCTTCTCTCTCTCTCTCTCTCTCTCTTTTGTACACATTACCACCCAGCTCACCAGCTTCCTTAGCCCTAACCTTTATCCTCATTTGGGGTGATTTCGACATACAGTTGCACAGTCATTCTGGAAACCTGGAACTTTGTTGCAAATGGTCAACAATATCCTCTTCCTGCCCATCACAGCCACCAATTCCATGCTCACAGTTTCTAAGCTGTAATCTTACCCCACAACCCCTGCTTTCCAGTTCCGTTCCTGCATTGTCCCGCATGAAACTCCTCTTTAACTTCATAACAACTCCTCCTTTCATGGCTCTGCTTTCCATAGGATGACTCTTGGGTTCACTCACACGGTTTGGATCCCATGGCTCATCCTCACAATCGTATTTTTATAAGTCTTTGGCTAGCATCCATCTTCCTTGTGCTTGCATTAGAGCAGATTAACTTGGCTGAAGAGAAAGCACAAAACAAAAGGGATTCTCAATCACCAAACATTTATAATTATGATGGCCTTGGTACACTTACAAAGATGTTGGGAAACGTCAAACCAAACTCTACAAGACATTGAAGTAGTCTTAGGCCATTTGGACAGGGAATTCTGTGTAGCCAGCTACCCAAAGGCTAGTTTAGAGTGTCAAGGTCGGCTTGGGGTTGCACATCCCTTTAACACCATGGGTAAGAAATGTGGTTGCCCAGGAAAGAGCCAGAGTGGGGACCCCTAAAATATGAAGTGGAGGGTCAAAGCCCCTTCTGCCAGGGCATAAGGGCAGTATTGGCTCAGGAAAGCTCTAAGGAAAAGCCTCATCATGTAGGCACGATGAGCTGGGCCTGAGGGAAAGCCCCTGTCATTAAAAGATTTCCGATTGTTAATACCATGTATTACAGTAACACACCATGAAACCTGATACTCAAACCCAGTTTTCATTCTGAGAAGGGAGAAGATTTTAAGATTTTAAACCTTCTCTAATATTCCCAGGAGCTTCTGCAAAAGATAGGGGCACAAAAACCCATGTTTTGGGATCTCACTTACACAGTATGAACAAAAGATGAGAGGGCCATTCATTATCAGATCTCTTCAGCCTCTTCTACTGCATAGTGCCTTGCAGTGAGGGCTCCCACCTAGGGAGGCACTCAGAGGGAGAGACGGTGGCAGGGGGCCTGCTCAGAGACTACAGGGAGCCACAGACCGATGTTGGTTCCCAGAGGGGAGTGACCGCAACTCCAATAAGACAAACTTTGTCAGAGAGCATGAGAAACATTCCCAGGGGCCTCCTGGACTATTGGCAGCTCCAGTTCTTGCAGCGATTTGGACCCCCCCAGAAAGCAAGTTATATGAGAGACCAGAAGCCAGGATACTTCTTACTAGTCTTTAGGTTGTAGTAGAGAGGCTCTTCAGTCTAACAATTTGACATCAAACATTTTGTTTTGTTTTGACACCAGAGGTTCTTAAGGATACCTATGTTTGGAAATGGGGATAGTGAAGAAATGAAGTCAGTAGGCTGGAGAAATTGCAATTTAGCATAATAATACCAGCTAAATTTGCTCAGGAAAGAGTATACTTGAGCTAGCATTTTGTGATATGTATTGTGTATTTTACATATGAAGTTTAATTGTCTAAAAAACCCAGTGAGATAGGTGTTATTCCAGGAATACCATTCCAGTAACACCCAAGGCTCAAACAGGTCAAGAAATTGCCCAAGGATACATGGTAGACAGATACGCCCCCTGAGTAATGTTAGTTTCCTCAATTTTGCTGTTTTCTGTAATTACAGAAGTCCCTTCCCTAAGAGACTCTGCTGGCATCTTGGCAGTGAAGGTTATTTCATAAAGAAATTCTTGCATTCAGTGTAAATAGCAGCACTCTTTTGACCTTGGCTGTCTCATCTGTTTCATAGTTCCAGATATTAAATTACATTTCATTATGTATATGTCTGAAATAGTATTAGTTCTGGGGGGAAATTAGAAGCTGCCACAGAAAGGGCCTTGTGTATTATATTGGCATGTCAATCTCTAAGAGAATATCATTTTCATGTGGGTCTTTAATAAATAATATTTGAGGGTGAAATGGGATCCAAAGTATACTTTGAGTTATCGATAGATATCAGAATACAACTTATATCCCCTTTAGCTATTCTCCTTTTCTCTCTAATGACCAGCCTCAATGCTGTGCTAGCTGGTCTCTGAATCTCATACCTAGATTCTGTCTCTGCTGCTTTTTGAAGCTCCACAGAAGAAAACTCAAAGCTGGCTTTCTTGGCCACTGCTGCAGGACAAAAATCTGGGTGACGGTGGAAAGATAATCACCATTTCTGTTGCTTCAGAGAAGTCTCATGCTTTAGTGCCATGTACGTAAAAGATGGGCAGCTAATTGAATTGTGGAGTTGGATGCCAGTTTTATGAAGCTATGTAAATCCAGTGCTAGTTCACCATGGGTGCCGCAAATAGACTGACCCCATTATGTCCATGGGTGAGGAGATACATGGCTATCACACATAGCAACTTGGTCATGAAATCCCTTATTTATGATCACATTCAGGAAGCCACGAACCTTTCCCACTTGCTATCGTATTTTAATTCGCTGCCATACTTGTGAGCACACATATAAATCAGTGTGCATCCTTAAAAGATAAATCTCACACCAAATCCAGGGCAAACAAGTGCATCCTGTTTTATGGAATCTATGTGACCTGACTGCAGAAAGCATTTTTGATTAATCAGAACTAAGATTTTAATAAAGAAACAGCAGGTGGGCTAACCACAAAATTAAAACTCCCAACCGTCTCAGAGTAATGAAGTCATAAATATAAAAGTGCTCAAAATACCTCATTTGCATCTTTGAATAACGTCCCTGTTTAACAAGGACAGGGCACGGGCTTGACCAGCAGAGGGCGGTTTCTCGTATGTGTTGTCATTTCCCGGTTCAGTCTTGCTGCAGTACCTTTGTCAATCTTTCACTGTGTAATAGAGCAGGGTCTGGGTGGTAATTAATTGCCATCTGCAGTGTGTTTTTTACCAGTGATTTTTACACCCAGTTGCTCAATTGCAATATCAAATCAACTGCATTTCAATACAGGCTGGAGAACAAAAATGTGCCTTTGGTTTCCTAATCAAGTTTGGTCAATTTAAGGATTCTTTTTTGCAGAACCGAAGTCAATTTACTTGTGTGACTGTGGTATAGCCTCCCTGTTAGTAGTTAAAATTTTATGGCTTTTTGAACAAGGGAGATCAAGGTTTGAAATCAGGCTCTGCTGTTTAATGGCTCTGGAGACTTGTAGTAGTTTTGTTAATTACCCTAGCAGCTTAAACTGGGCCTATTTTCTACAGAAAAGCATAAATGATGACACTATAGCCCAAGATTGTGTTGAAGTTTCAACATCTTAAGAGTTTAGGAAATAAGTACTTGAAGAATTTTGGCTTACCTGTGTAAGTTACACATACACCTAGAACATAGCCCCCCAGTAAATCGGCCTCAGGAATGTCTGAGCACCCTAACCGTGAACCACACTCACTATATCTAGGCAAACAGTCAGATCAGTATGCCCATCTGTTCTTTTGGTGATCACAAACATGGCAAAGGGATGATAATAAATACACTTTATAGTGCATGATATGCTTTTACATGCATTATTGTATTCATTCTCCATGCCAACCCTTTGGCTGGGCGGGACAGATATTAGGATCTTCCTTTTACAGTGATGCCATCGAGCCTCAGCAAGTTAAGCTATTTGCCCGACATCACATGGTGATGATAGATACAGAGCTTGAACATTGTTTGCTGATTGTTCGCCCTCATTCTTCTCCTTAATACCCATTAAACATCACCCCTGTCATTACTCTAAATACCATCCCCTACAACAGTATACCATAATGTAATCCTATCACATTTCTTTCTAGATCAATAAATTATAACACACCAAATAAACCAGCTTTCCCTCACTGCCATCCAAACACCCCCCCAAGAACCAAACCAAATAACCAAATAACACTTACAGACATTTTAGTAGTAGTAATAATAATAATAAATGTGAGTAATACATTCTCTGTTATGTCCTTTGACCTTTAAAGGCATAATTTCATTTGACTTCTGTTTTTTTATCTCATGAGATGACTACTTTTAATATCCATGTTATATAGCTGAGTAGTTTGTTGAAAGCCTCACCTCCATGTCTCCTGTGCCGCCTTTTTCTTTTTTTATAGTCTGGGCTACCATTGCTAATTTCCTGGTTGCTACTATAGTCTTTTTCTGCCCTTATTTACCAACACATCAGTCTACAAAGCATCTGGACTAGTCTTTAAAAGATAAATTTAATTATGTCATTCTCATGTTTAAATCCTTTGTGAGATTTCTGTTGTGCTTATAATGCCAAAAAGGCATTTCTGGCCACAACTACTTTGTAATGTCAGCTCATGCCTCTTCTTTCTTCTATTAGGAGGCTTCAACCACATTGAAATTCTCTCTGTAACTTGGCTGGACCAAGAAGTTTTCCACTCCAGGGTCTTTTCCCCTGGGGTTTCCTGGCTGGAATGCTTCTCTTTCTATCTTTATATTTGTTAATACAATTCATATCTGAATGAATGTCATTTCTACATAGAGGCTTTCTTGGGTTATTTAGTCTCAAGTAGACATACTTAATTCTTTTGCTGAATACTCTACTTTTTCATTATACTTAATATGATTAGTAGTTATATCCTTATGTGCATGTTTATTACCATGGAGTTTTTTGTTTGTTTGCAAGGAAAGGGTCCATGTCTCTATTTTTCTACTTTATATCTAAAATTTCACACAGTTGCTTGAAGAGAATAGAAATGAATTAAATAGCAAAGTCAAGAATTCAACTTCTTCATCCTTTCTAAATACCCTTATTCCTTTCTCCTCAATTTCTTCTCCAAAAAATGCAAAAGATTCAAACAACCTATTCTTTAGATGAAAACAAAAATTATAGAATAACACGAAGCCATAATTTAAACAAAACAAGAAACAACAAATGTTGCACAAGGATAATAATAAGATTTAAGGGGATGACTCTCATTCCTGTTATGTAAGATTTTCACCCTCATTTTGACTTTGCAAATAATACTTATTCACCTGATGTTAGTATTCCAGATACTCTGGATCTAACTAATAAAGAAATTATAGAAAAATTACTGGGGAAAGTGAACTAGCATCCACCCAAGAATTAAGGTACTCAGGGATGAAATTGAGAAATCATTGGGCCCATCATTTAATTGGAAGGGCCATATGATATATGTCATAAAATCATTAATATGTGAATGAGGTGAATGGTGACTAGATCACCCAATCCCAGAATAATAAACTAGAAGGAAGTCTTCCCAACCTACAGCTTTGAAACTTGAAAGAATTACACATAAAGGGAAATAAAGTAACAAATTTTAAAATAGAGATACATTTTAAAGAATTGATATAAACTCATGGATACTAATATTATGGTGTCCTAAAGGAATGAGGTCATTAGATATCTATCATTTAATATCTTAGGTAGATGCCCTAGATCAAAGACATACTTCTCTTTAAGTCATATTCATGTCATAGATTAAACACATATTTGATGTAACGTGTTAATTTACAACTTAGCAGTGTGTAGTATTTTAGTCCACAGTGGGTGCCAAATGCTTTTTCTTATTTTACAAGAATTCATTTAAGTACAGCAGATCTACCATTTATTAGGTGACTGCAGCAGTGAGTGATCCTCTGGGGCGTATTGCCTCCAGTTAATTTTGCCCCTCAGTGTATCAGGGCTTTCATCCTAAGAAGAGGGCTCTCTACTCTTTGCCCCAGTCACCACCCACTACACTATTCTTCCAAGGGCTTTGTTCTTAACTTACATCATTTATTCATTTGATTATCAGTAAATATTTACTGAATATGAACTGCAAACAGACTAGGTGCTGGAGAAATTGCGGGGGGGAGGCATCATTACATGATTCCTCATCTTGCGTGCATGCAAGAGAAAGAAAAATTAATGAGTGATCACTATATAACATGTGAAGTACTACAAGAGAGATACATGCAAAAACAGGATGATTGAAAATGGAAAGTCTCAGAGAAAAGGGTATTTGAGTTTAATCTTAAGTATTCATAGGGCAACACTTGGAAGGTGGAAAGAGAACATTTATGGAAGAGAAGAAATGTTCTCAAACATAATATGCTTAAGCAATGGAATTCATGGGGTGCCTGGATAGCTCGGTCTGTTGGGTGTCCAGCTTTTGATTTGGGCTCAGGTCACGATCTCAGGGTTGTGGGATTGAGCCCTGCATCGCACTCCATGATCAGTGGGGAGCTTGCTTGAGATTCCTTCTCTCCTTCTTCCACTCCACCCCCTAGCTTACACTGTCTCTCTCAAATAAGTAAAACTTTTGAAAAAAAAATGGAATTCACTGATGGGGGAAATGTCTGAAGGGAGAGGTAAGCATCACCATAAGAAGTCATACTTAGAAGGTGAAACTCTGTTCCGAAAGAATAAAGACTGGGGTCATAAAGAGAAAAGACTTCTTTAGATTTTGAGAGGGAGATGGAGGATAGGCAGAGAATTCTCACTTGTTCAGCTAGATGGATTATGGTGCCATACGTTGAGATGGGAAGCACGGAAGGAAGATCAGTTGAGAGTATGTGTATGCGCTTATGAGAGAGAAGGTATATGATGCTGAGTTCACCTTTGAACATGTTAGTTTTAAATACCTTGGATCCTTTAGGCAGAGATGTAGAGCAGACAACTTGATACATGTTGGGTCAAGGATATGAAGACTGAAGTTTTGGCTAGAGATAATGACCAAAGGTCATAGAGATGGTAGTGAGCACCATGGCACTGGGGTGGGGATGTGCTGGAGATGAGGAAGAACATTTTGAGTGGGAAAACTAAGTGAGGTTATTTAATCAGAAGTTATAAAATAATGTAATTTTTATAGAGGAAAGTAACTGAATTCTGCTACAATGACCTCAACTTGGCATATAAGGAGAATGTGAGCATGTAACAACCCTTCATTTGTGAATGAGCACTTACCACTTGCCAGGCACCAAGAAAGACACAGGATATATTTATACAAAAGCTATAAAAGTAACTTTCTAAGCAAAATTAATTCTTACAGAACTATAAATTGTGTTGCTTTTTTTTTTAAATATTTTTCTTTTTTTTTTTTAAGATTTTATCTATTTATTTGACACAGAGAGAGAGATCACAAGTAGAGAGAGAGAGAGAGTGGGGGAGGCTGGCTCCCTACTGAGCAGAGAGCCCGATGCGGGGCTCGATCCCAGGGCCTGAGATCATGACCTGAGTTGAAGGCCGAGGCTTTAACCCACTGAGCCACCCAGGTGCCCCTAAATTGTGTTGCTTTCTAATTAATGTTTGATAAAATTTAGGAGAAATAAATTTCCAGTTCTGGGGCGCCTGGGTGGCTCAGTCGTTAAGCGTCTGCCTTCGGCCCAGGTCAGATCCCAGAGTCCTGGGATCGAGCCCCGCATCGGGCTCTCTGCGCGGCGGGGAGCCTGCTTCTCCCGCTACCATTCCTTCTGCTCGTGTTCCCTTTCTCGCTGTGTTTCTCGCTGTCAAATAAATAAAATCTTTAAAAAAAAAATTTCCAGTTCTGATGCAACAACATGGGGAGAGGATATGTAAGCAAGTAATAGCTCCTTGGAAAAACTGAACCTCTGTGGAAGAGTTCTTGGCTTCTAATGATGGGTGGGGCGAAATGGATGCATGAGAACACAGTAAGACAGTACTCAAAGGCAGGACTCCTGCCATATATCCAGCTGGTTTGAAATATGCATTAATATCTGTCTCAGCAGCTTGTCTTGTGAAAGCAATTGAGCTGGAAGCAGAGCAGTAGGCAACCAACGATCTACAAGTAGTCACTATATTGCATTCGCACTAAGTGCAGCTGCCTGCTGTTTGGGGATGCCTTTCCTTGGGACCATGGATGGACATGACTATAGAAAGTCAGCTACTTCCTTCCTTCTCTGTCCACAGTTTCTTGTTAGATAGAAATATATTAGCAAAATAAATAGAGGTAAATGGCTAAACAGACACACAAATGTATACTCAGTATGTGGGAGTCAAGGAGAAAGGAGGATTAGAGTCGACTGCTGCCTTCTGTCCCTCTGCTCCCAATCTTCTACCCATCTCTGAAGCCATGTGGGATTTTAATACCTAGAGCTCTTCATACCTAAGCATATTCAAAGGTATTGGATTTTTTCTTTGGCTATACTAAAAAGTAATTTGAGGAGAGATAAGCTTGGGCAAGCCAGAAGTATTTGATTAATGTAAAAAGGATTTCAGAATTATCGGGCCAAAGAATCCTTAAAAACAATTGTCTGTTCATCAGCATAGACCAGGAAGAGCGCCTCACCTTTTGAAAGCTGGAATATAGTATGGAAGTAGAAGATAAGGGATGTGACGAAAGACTTTGAATTTCAATTACTTGAAAAATAATTACAATTGATTTCTTATGTATTTTATTGTGCTGAGACTTCAGTCATATTTCTGGGCCTCCTCTTAACCATTTTATGAATTAAGGTGTGTCAGTGACAGAGTCCTATGCTTATTCCCTCAGTACATACCAAAACCCTCTCACGTCCTTTAATTCTTATTAACTCCATTGAAGTTGAGCTATAAAGGACCAAATGACCATTGAAGGATTGAAATTTTAAAGTACAGACAAAATGAGAGAATGACAATATGGCTTTACGCACACTTAGCTTAGCACTTTAGAGTAAATAGGCCAATAGTTCCGTCTGTTTCAATGGCAGAAACATGAATACATTTGGCATTATTGTCTACCAGATTTCATTAATTACAAACTCTGGGAATCAGGAGACCCATGTTCTGACACAGGCCTTTTTTTATAACTATCTTTATGATGTCCATGAGCTACACTGTTTTGGGGTCTCATTTTTTTCATCTCTGAAATGAGATTAAACTCATTTTCTCAACACATTCTATGAGTCTATGAAACAGTGTGGGATTCAAGAGGACCTAAGCAAACCTGGACAGGAAAGAGTGGTGTCATCCTAGGTTCTGGCAGATCCATAACCCGTTGCCACAAAGGGAGGATGAGATCTGCAGGGTCCAACAACTTTTCTGTGCCGGGATGCAAGGAAGGTTTGAATGTCCGAAGTCAGGAGCTCTACCTCTTTTCCTGATTCGAGGAAGCACAAGCTCCTTAACCAGCTGCTCTCGGTTATCTGTACCCTGAAACTCATAGGAGCGAAGACTTCAGTCAGATCAACATGGGTACTTGGTGCCACTGGGCATTATGCGATTAAGTCTCTACATAATACCACAGCCGAAATCAAATCCGAAAGCCTGGATTGCGGTTGTCAGGACATCCGCTGCCTACCTCTGTGCTGAGTAAATATTGCGCTTACCATGACACCAACTTGCCAAGGTGCTCCTAATTCTTTGCTAGCATGACTCCCAACTGGGAACTATGTCCTGAGAGATTGTGCCAAGCTCTGTTACACACCATTTCACACACCTGTTTTTGTCTCTGTAAATTTGCAATTACTTCTCCTCCAGGCTCAGACTGATTAGAGCATTCTTCCTTCCCCTCCCGTTGTTACACAGGCAGTTTTAATGTGAATCAGCTCAGATGCCAGACTGGGTCAAATCTTTAGCTTTTAGCCTCCCCAATGAGCCTAGTTTAAGTTTTAAAAGGAGCCTTTAAGCCTTGCTGCATAATACTGTCTCCTGGCCTCTGAGCAAGAAACCTGGAGAGTTTAGTAATGATCACAGTGGAGAATTCATTAAGCTGTCCTAATTGAGGGCTGAGGTGAGAAGGAAGTGAGGGCCCCAAATTTGACCTGCTTGGGCTTGAAGCCTGGAGTGGAAAGCCAACTAACACTTGAGGAAGCATCTAAGAACTAGAGGCTTAAGCATTTTATTTTACTCTCTTGGCATCTCTCTAAGATAAGAATTATAATCAGCATTTCACAGATGGCTCAGAGAGGTTAAGTAATTTGCCCAGGGTCACATATCTATCTAGGAGTAGAAGAGCCGTGAATAGAATGCCGATCTGTCTGCTGGCCAGTCATCTTTTTTTCCCTCTTCTTCCTAGCCTGCTGGGGAGAAAAACCCAGGCTTAGGGAAGTTTAAGGCAACGTGAAGAATAATTTGGGGAGTCTGTTTCCTATGGTGGCAAGAAGCTGATTGAAGCCTATTGTCACAGAGTTGGAGGCAGGAGCGTGGAGAAGGAGCAGAGGGTGAGTCTGAATGAGTTATAGATAGGGAGGGCAGACTGGGAGAGAAAGCAGCCAGGGATCAGGCTCTGCAGAGAATTAGCTGAGGCCTAAGAGTCTTAATAGAGAAGGCTCAACTTACATTTCTCTTACTAGCAATGAAGACCCTCCAAAGCTAGCCACACTGGTGTTCCAACCGTACTGCTAAAACCCACATGCCCTGAGTCATAGCCAAGTAGCCTGAAAATGGGTGCATCTTCCCTGACCTTCACACACTGGAGGGCCTTTCCCCAGGGTCTGGACATCTGTCTCTTCTCACCTGCCCCGCTCCTTCATCAAGGCTCAGACCAACTGTCCATAGCTTTCTGAGTCCCCAGGGTGAAAAATGAATCTCTTCCTACTGAATTCCCTCAGCACATTTATCAAGTCCTAACCACATGACAGTTTCTGTGCAAGGCTGGTATTCCCTAAGAGATTTACAGGTCTTTAAAGGTTGAGGCAAGAGAGAGACATGGCAGAAGCAGCACATATTTGAAGTGGGAATATGTTCCCCTTCCCCCTCTCTGTGTCCTTCACAGACACAATGCTCACAAAATATGGGTAAACATATCCATATTATGCTTGCTGTTTCTTTCTTTCCCTTGGTAAAAAAAACCACTGGTCATCCACCATGTAAGGTTTTATTTACTAAGCACCAACTAGGTGATGGGCCGAGTCATGGAAGGCTTTTCCTGTCATGTTGAGGCACCAGATGCTACTCTTGTTTCAGACAGATATGAACAGGTGTGGCGCAGGGGAGGGACAGATCAGACCTGTTTTTTAGAGATGTTCTTCTTGAGGCAATGTTACAGAGAATGGAAGGAGAAGAAAAGAATAATTGAACTGTGGGAGTGTGATCATAGACATTTACAGCCCAGATTTCACTACACGACCATTTACTGCTGATACTTAGTACCTGGCCATTCCTTTATTTCCACTGCATGGGGTTTGACTTTTCTTTGTAGATTTGCCAACATCCTCACCAACACTTATTTTATTTTATTTTTTAATTTTGACTGTCCAAGCAGGGATGTAGTGAAAGCTCATTTGATTTACATTTTTCTAAGGATTATTGAGGTTTAGTCTCATTTCTTATGATTATTGTCCATTTGTATATCTTCTCTGGATAAATGCCTATTTGTACATTGTGTGCTCAATGACATGAGTATACATAAAATATTTTTTTCATTCCTTTGTGTTTTAAATCATGTGGGAAATAAAAAAAATATAGTTACAAACAGAATGATATGGGCTTTTATATTTGCCCATGTATTTACTTTTACTGGATATTTTTATTTCTTCATATGGCTTCAGGTCTAGCAGGCTTTCATTTCAATCTGATTGATCCCCTTTAGGATTTCTTATAGGGCAAGTGTAGTGGTAATGAACTCCTTCAGCTTTTTATTGACTTATTTATTTTTGTCTAGGTATGTTTTAATGTCTTCTTCATTTTTGGAGGACAGATTTGCCAGATATAAAATGATTTGTTGATTTTTTTTCAACACTTTGACTGTATCCTCATACTGCCTTCCTGTTTCCATGGCTTCTGATGAGGAATTTGGTTGTTAATTTTTCTGAGGATCTCTTGTGTTGCTTCTTTTTTTCCCTTGCTGCCTTTAAGATTCTCTTATCTTTGGCTTTAACTAGTTTGATTATAATGTGCCTTGATATGATGTCTTTGAGATTATCATATTTGGCATTCATGGAGTTTCTTGGGTTTGTAGATCTTTGTAGTTCATCAAATTTAAGTTCTTTCTGATCATTATTTTAAATACTCTAATATTGTATATGGTGTTCCACTTCCTCATATCATACAAGTCCCTTAGGCTCTGTTCACTCTTCTTCATCCTTTTTTCTTTCTCTTCCTCAGACATAATAATTTCAATTGTCCTATCTTCAAAATCAGTGAATCTTTCTTTTGCCTGTTCCAATCAGCTGTTGAACTCCTTTACTGAATTTTTTAATTTTTAATTTTTTTTTTTTATTTTAATGATGTTTCTGAGAGGGAATGAGACCTGGAGGCTGCCCATCCAACCATTTGGCTGTTATTATTCCCAATGCTTTTTTCTGAAGTAAGATTGTATTGAGATGAAACATACCTTTAGGAAAATGCACAAAATTTAAGATTAGAGCTTGATGATTTCTCACAAAAGCATACACCTATTTAATAAGCAATCAAAGATAAAGAATACTGCTTGCTTTCCAAAGTCTCTCCTCTACCCATTTTCACCAATTCTCAAGTGTGACAGCCCTTTAAATGCCAACAATGTCGATTGCTCTATACTTTTTTAAGCTTTTGTAAGTGAAATTAGATTGTATGTGTTCTTTCATTTTCCAAGATATTTTACTCAATATTATGTTCTAGGGATTCATCCATGAAATTCTCTGTAGTTGTATATGATTTCATTAATTTTAATTTCTGTACTTTTTTAAATGCCTTTTCTTTTTCTCTTGTTAATGGGTACTTGAGTGTGTGCATTTGTTAACTATTTTCAGGATTTCTGCTATGTCCATTTTTGTACACATCGTGGGTATATGTGCCTATCCTTAGAAGAGAAATATCTAGGTTATAGGACAGCTTTAGTTTTTCAAAACAGTTATGCTAAGTGACAAGTCCACCGAAAATGGATAAAAGCTGTAATTGTAGTACATCTTCATTAACATTTCCTGGAGTCTGTGATTTATTCCTTCTGGCCTTTCTAATGTGTGAATTGTGGCTTCCTAGCATTTTACACTACTATCAATGAAGTATGAGAGTTTTGACTCTTCCACATCCTTGCTATCCTTTTTAATATTAAGTATTGTGATGGATGTGTAGTGAATCTCATTGTGGTTTTAAGTTCTATTTCCATGATGAATAATAGTATTGAAAATGTTTTGATGTGATTATTGATTACTCATGTACTTTGCTTTTTGAACTCTCTTTAAATATTTTGCCCATTACCTAATTGAGTCTTTTATATATAAAATATTCAGTTGTATAAGTTATTTGTAAATGCTAGATACCAATCTTTTGTCAAATACATTTCTGTGAATTTCTTTTCTAGTCTCTGATTCATATATTCATTTTCTTAAGGATCTTTCCATAACCAGAGTTTTATTTTTTAGTGGACTATATTTTATCATTTTAATTTTTTTCTATGTTGACCTAAGAAATATTGGCATGCGTCCAAGTCATGAATGTAGCCTTCTATCTTGTTTTCTAAAAATTTCATGAATTTAACTCCTACATTTAGATCTGGTATACATCCTTTGTCCTTTTTTTTTTTTTTTTGATCTAGTATACATCGTAATTAATTTTTATGCATATTGTGAGGTAAAGGTCAAAGTTTATATTTTTCATTTGTATCCAAATGATCTGACACCATTTGTTGAAAAGATTTTCATTTTCTCATTAGATTGCTTTGGCATCTTTGTTGAAAATTACTTGAGTGCATAAGTCTATTTTGGGCTCACTATAATGCTCAATGGTTCTATGTCTATCCTGATGTAACTATCACAGCCTTTTGATTAGTGTAGATTTGTACTAAAGCTTGAAGTAAGACTGTGTGAATCTGCTATATTTGTTCTTTTTCAAAATTAATATTTGATGTCATTTTCAGATCCATATTTTTTAGAATTAGCTAACCAAATGCTACACTAAAAACTTTCTATGAATATGGTTTGAAATTGCATAAAACGTATAGATCAATTTTGGAATTATTAATATCTTAACAATATTGACCTCCAAACAGTATATCTTTTTATTATTTAGTTCTTTAATATTTCTTAGTGGTACTTTATCATGTTCACTGTACTGCAGCTATGTGTTTTCACATTTCTTGTGTTAAATACATGTCTTAGTTTGGATGACTGATGACATATCAAAAGAATGAAATTTTTAGTTAATTTTCCGTTTCTTTATATAAGCACAGATGTTTATTTCACATAAATTTTGTGTATGGTGATATTATTAGATTCACTATTGAAGTAATTGTTTTGTAAATTTCTTAGATTTCTCTATGTAAACAATATTACCTGCCAGTAAGGAGAATTTTATATCTCTCCATTTTTATGCCTTTGTATCAGTTATCTATATCTTTTCTGATTTTTTTTTTTAAAGATTTTATTTATTTGACAGAGAGAAACACAGCGAGAGAGGGAACACAAGCAGAGGGAATGGTAGCAGGAGAAGCAGGCTTCCTGCAGAGCAGAGAGCCCGATGCGGGGCTCGATCCCAGGACCCTGGGATCTGACCTGGGCTGAAGGCAGACGCCTAACGACTGAGCCACCCAGGCGCCCCCTTTTCTGATATATTATCTAGTTCTATCAATTAAAAGAAAGGAGTGCTAAAATCTTCAAAAATGACTACAGAATTTTCTACTTCTTTTAATTACATCAATTTTGTAATTGATGTAATGACAATTTTTTTTTGTCTTCTTAAATTGACTCTTCTATGATTATGAAATACCCCTCTTCATCTTTTTTCAAACATTTTGGTTCAAAGTATGTTTTATCTGACATTAATATAGGAATTTGTGCCTTATGCTTACACTTCACATGAGGTCTCTTTTTTTCATTGTTTATATCCAACCAAACATACTTAAGAAATGTATGTATGGTTGTATGTATATGGGTTGTATGGAAGATATAAGTGAGTTGTGCCTTTTTCTAACCAATTTGACCAGATCTCTGTATTTTTTTGGTCTGTTTAGTCCAGTAACACTTAAAATAATTACAGATATGATTGGATTTAGTTATACCATTTTATTCTTTGATTTCTCTTTCTTGCCACATATTTTTGTCTCCCCATTCACCATTGCCTAATTTCTTTTGAATTATTAAAATATTTTTTAGAGTTCCATTTTAAATTATTTGTTGGCATTTTAGATATGCCTTTTTTTGCATTAATTTCCTAATAATTGACATCAGTGTTAATATAATAAACTTTTCAGTTTATTTAGATCTGCTGTAGAACAAGTTCAAATAAACTGAAGAAACTTTGCAGTAATGCATAGCCATTTAGCCCCACCAATATTTTGTTCTAGAGTTTTTATATGTATTATATTTAAATAAGTAAAAAATGAACACATTGCAATATTATTATTTTTTTCTATGCCTGGGTATTGTTTTCTTTCATTTTTTATTAAGATTTTATTTTTGGAGTGATGTGAGCAACATGGCTGGATATGATTTCCCTTGTTTGTATCCCGCGTCAACAATAATAGTTTGGCAACCATCTATGAATGAAGCTGCCTTTGTGAGAACTGTGGTATTCCAGCACCATATGCCACAAGACCCACCTATGCATGCATTGGGTAGTAGCTATAAAGATCTTCGTCCTGGCTGTGGACTCTGGCTCGTGAACCAGTTCTATTGCCTTTTAAACAATGGTCTGGAAGCCCTTGAAAAACACTGACTTACATAATCACCCATGGATGAGAAAAACTTTGTGATGTCCCTGTCTCCAGAAGAGAAGTTTCAGCACTCCATTGAGGCAAAAATAATTGAGTTTGGATGCATAAAGAGGGTGTAAAAAACAGATGACTTTACTTATGTCACTACTGCCCCAAAGTGGCACTGTTTAGTGCCAAGAGAGATCTTCTCAGCCCATGATTTCTTCCTCAGGGGAAAGAAAGATCATGCCAAGGAGTATCTGGCTTCTCTAGCTATATAAAGAGGCCTATTTCACTTTTAATCTACCCAGAGTCCTGAGTTATGAGCTACATGACAGGTGTTGGGAAAAGCTGGGAAAGTGACAGGACTCTCAGAAGGCATTAAAGGGATGCAAATCTTGCTGTATCATAGATTCTATTATGAAGCCCATCCATGAGCTGCTGTAAATGCCTTACCCAAAGATCCCTCCAAATAGCCCAAGGACACCCCCCAGTTCTTCATGTACTGTACCTATGTATACCTCCACCATCTCTAGGCCAGTTCTCTGCGGGCACTTGCTTTTTTCTTTTTTCAGAACTGCTCAATTTTCTTTCTTTCTCTTTTTTTCTCTCTTTTTCTTTTCTTTTCTTCTTTATTTCTCATTTCTTTTCTCTTTTCTTTTCTTTTCTTTCTTCTTCTCCTCCTCCTCCTCCTTCTCTTTCTCCTTCTTCTCTGACTTCTCCTTCTCCTTCCTCCTCCTCCTCTTCTCCTTCTCTTCTTAATTTTTGTAATGAGCTCTACACCCAAAGTGGGCCTCAAACTCACAATTTCATGATCAGAAGTCACATACTCTACTGAGACAGCCAGGCACCCTGGGCACTTTAAATAGTGGCAAAAGCAACATTTGGCAGATGGCTAGTAAGCTTGCTCAGAAAGCCAGCTTGAATCTAAGACTGAGAAGAGACCACAAAATTTAGTTTTAGCTCCACCCTTGGGAAAGCAAAAGGAGGCTATCAGCACATGACATGCTATGTTGCAGGACAAAGGAAGGCATGCGAGCTTAAAAATTCTGCCACAAGAAACAAGATGGGATCAGGAAGGAGACAAACCATAATAGACTCCTAATCTCAACGAAACAAACTGAGGGTGGCTTGGGGGTAAGGGGGGTAGGGATTGGGTGGCTGGGTTATGGACATTGGGGAGGGTTTGTACTATGGTAAGTGCTGTGAAATGCGTAAGCCCGATGATTCACAGATATGAACCCTGGGGCAAATAATACATTATATGTTAATAAAAAAATTAAAAGAAAATTCTGCCACAAGATAGAGCAAGAAGCACGGCACCGGTGTATCCATGCAAGATCTGAGAAGGCCTCAGAGTCCCTAGCAGGGATATTTCTCTTCTGAAGTCAGATAGTAGATATGGGCAAGGTGACTGCATCTTTTAATGTGGAGAGAGAGTAACACAAGACTTCAAAGAACACGAAAAGTCAAGAAATCATGACATCAACAAAGGATCACAATAATCTTCTAGTAAATGACTCCAAAGACATGGAGACCTGTGATCTATCCAATGAAGAGTTCAAAATAGCTGTTTTAAGGAAGTTCCATGAGCTACAAAGAAACAGAGGAAAATAATTCAACACTATTAGAAAAATAATACAAGAACAAAATGAGAGGTTTAACAAAAGGATAGGAATAATTTAGAAGAACCAAGCAATAATTCTGGAGCTGAAGAATATGATGCATGAGATGAAAACTGCAATAGAGAGCAGCAGGAACAGAATGGGTCAAGCAGAAGAAACAATCTATGAATATTGGACCTTTGAAATTACTCAGTCAGAGAGAACAAAGAAAAAAGAATGAAAAAAGTTTACATGACCTAGAGGAATCCATCAACAGAAACAGTCTGTGAATTTTTGGAGTCTCAGAAGAAGAAGTGGAAGATGGGGCAAAAAGCTTATGAAGAGATATAAAGACTGAGAACATCCCAAATCTGGGGAGAAATTTGGATGTCCAAGTTCATGAAGCTCATAGGTCATCAAACAAGTTATGATCAAGTTGAGAAGAATTGACATCCTGACAATATTGATACTGTCCATGAACATGGAATATGTCTCCATTTATTAAGTGTTCTTTGATATTGTTCATCAGTTTTGCAGTTTTCCTCATAAAGATCTTGCTTACATTTATTAGGTTTATACCAAAGAATTTCATTTTTTGGATGCTAATTTAAAATGAATTATGTTTTTAATTTTAAACCCCTCTTGGTCATTGCTGGTATATAGGAAAGAAATAGATTTTCATATGTTAACTTTTGTGTATTAAATTGAATTTTAACACTTTAAGTATTTCACTTCATTCTCTCCTTGCTAGGATGGTTTCTGAGAAGTTAGATATAATTTTTATCCTTTATCCTCCATTGGCAAAATACTATATTTTCATTTTCTGGCTTATTTCAGGATTTTTATTTGTCTTTGACTTTCTGTCATTTGTAAGTTATATGCCTATGTTATTGATACTGATCTTGCTTGGTGTTCTCTGAACTTCTTGGATCTATAATTTAGTATGTGACATTAATTTGGGGGAAAGTCTCAATCATTATTGTTTCAAGTATTTCTTCTTTTCCTCTCTCTCTTTTTTTTCCTTCTGTATGTTACATCTTTTGTAGTATTCTGTCTCATAGTCCTTAGATAGTCTGCTTTTTTTTTTTCAGTCTTCTCTTTGCTTTTTGGTTTTTAAACCTAAAAGTATATATCCTCTAGCTCCTCTAGCTCAGAGATTCTTTCCTAGCCATATCTGGTCTTGTAATAAATCCATCAAAGACATTCTTTTCTGTTTATCTCTAGCATTTCTTCTTGGATGCTTTTTTAGTATTTTCATTTCTCTGCTTATATTGCCCATGTGTTCATCCATGTTGTCTATTAATCATGGTTGTTTTAAATTCCAAGCCTGATAATTCTACTCTCCCCTTTTTGTCTGGTTCAGATGTTTGCTCTGTCTCTTCAAATCATGTTTTTTTGTTTTTGTCTTTTGATATGCCTTGTAATTGTTTCCTGATAGCTGGACATGATATATTAGGTGAAAAGGATTATTGTATATAGACCTTTAGTATTGTGGTGGGGAGATGTGGGCAGAAGGGAAGTGATCTAAGTCCTATGATTAGGTCTCAGTATTTTTGTGAGCCTATATTTCTGGGCTGTTAACATCACAAGTGTTTCTTAGTTTTTTCTGCCCACCTAGGTGAGACAAGATGGCTAGAGTGGGCTGAAGTTTGGTATTTCCCTTTTTAGTTCATTTAGGCTCTGATGATACCCCAGCCAGTAAATCTTTTCTTGACTAGTTTCCTCTCAGGACAGACCTATTTATGAAGAACAGAGTGCTCTGGTATATTTCAAAATCATTCCTTTCCCCTCCCCTTCTGGGAGCTGGCGGTTTGTTGGTGTGTGTGTGTGTGTGTGTGTGTGTGTGGATTTTTTCTCTCTGACATTTATTGTGGGAATCTAGTCTAGCTTCTAGATGTAAATTTCACAATATTATAGAAATCCCAGTATGAATGGATGACCCTGGAGTTTTTAACTCTCAGAATTGTCCACATTGAGGACAGCTATTTGTCAATTACAATTCAGGGTTTTCTACCCTGGTACCACTTCTTCCCAGGTCAATTTCTGCTAATGAGTCTATGTTCAGGTAGGTCATGACTCCCTGTATTCACCTGTTTATCTCTCCAATTGCAGTGGTAGCGGTTTTCCCTGTATTCTTGCCTCTCTTTTTTTTTTAAAGATTTTATTTATTTGACAGAGAGAAACACAGCGAGAGAGGGAACACAAGCAGAGGGAGTGGTAGCGGGAGAAGCAGGCTTCCTGCAGAGCAGAGAGCCCGATGCGGGGCTCGATCCCAGGACCCTGGGATCTGACCTGGGCCGAAGGCAGACGCTTAACGACTGAGCCACCCAGGCGCCCTATTCTTGCCTCTCTTAAGGGACCTAGAAGAGTAGTGGATTTTTGTTTAGCTTTTTACTTGTTTGTTATGATGGAGTGTTGGATTCCAAACTCCTTCCATGCAGAATTGGAAAAATATTTTTAAAATGGAGAACAAATTAAAGGTTGCCAGCGAGACAATGGAGAGAGAGGGGGAGGTATGTGTAGTTATAAAAGGGCAATGCGACAGATCATTGCAGTGATAGAACTGCTCAGTATCTTGATTGTCATGATAGATAGATGTCTACACATGTGATAAAATGGTGTAGAATAAATACACAAACAATAGAGTTTGTTTTTGAGCTACAGATCCCTGTGAGTCAAATTAATAGCTGACAAATATGACTTCTAAGTATTATCTTGTCACTCTAGGATTTTAAAATTCAGTGGTTCAATGTCTACTAAAGAAAGTGAAAAGTAATTTGACATGAAATTATGACAGGAGCCAAAAGTTGACCTGTATGCATCTAAGATTATGACTTAAGTATCACTAATGTTGCTCAATAGTTTAGGAATATGCAATTTTTTAATTTATAGAACTATGTCATCAGAGGCCAGCTTACTTTCAGAATGGCTGTTGGTATATTCATGCTATTTTAAAGTATATAAATATAATATTCTGACATTGTCAGAGTATTATGTCAGAGGGCATTCTTTATGCCCTCCCTTACATTCTATTTTATACAGATCATCTTGATTTGATTATTTTAAATAAAATCTTATATAACTTAGAAGAATAAATACAATTTAAATAAGGGAAATATTTACCTGGCATAAAAAGAAGACAAATGTGATCCATAATGAGAACAAGCAATTAATTCTAATGGACTCAGAACTGACCCAAATGTTAACACGTGAAGGCAAAGGCATTAAGATAAATTTTTATGACTATATTTTCTATGTTCAAAGAATTAAGTAATGGCATAGAAAATAAAACAAACACTGAAATAGAACTTATAGAAATGAGAATGTCTTAGATGAGAAATACACTGGATACATAAAAAGCAGAAGGAAGAGCAATGAGAAAAAATGGCGGTAGAAACCACCTACAGTGAAATACAAGAAAAAGTTTGAAATGAACAGAATATCAATTGAGAAAATCATACAAGTCTTAATATATGTTATAGGAAACCCTGAAGAAGAGGTGGGATGAGGTGGATAGATTCTTGTGTCAGACTTTTTTTTTTTTTTTTATAATTTTGTCCCTTAGCATTGAATATGACTGTAGAGAAGTCATTTCAACATTCTTTTTTTGCTTTTAAATGACCTGAACTTTATCTGTCTGTCCAAAGCCAGATGTAGTAGGACATTTATTTTTATTGACATTCTGTGTCACTTTTCCATAAAATACAGAGTAAATTGTTTTCTCTATATTAAGACCTTGTTTCTGGAAAGTTTTCTTGAAAAATATCTTTAAAGACAGGCTCTATTCTAACATTTTTCTTTAGTTACCCAACTTACACAATTTTTGTATCTCCCTAGCCTTTTATTTTCTCATAATCTTTTTCAGAACACTTATTTGTATCCATTTCATTTTGCTTGCCTCTTTTATCTTGCCTCTTTTATTTGGTCTGTTGGATATAAAATGAATCTTGGGGCTTTCACTTGAGTTTCCACTTGACAAGCCCTTGACATGTTGTTGATGACTCCCAAATCTCTTTCCCAGCTCATACCTCCCTCCTGAGCAGTAGCCCATATATCCAACTGCCTACTGGACATCACCTTGATATCCCTCATACACCTGAAACTTAACTTGTCCAAAGCTGTACTCATTATTTTACACACTCAGACCTGCTGCTGAGGTGGTAATAGGAAATAGGTAATAGGTGGTAATAGGTAATAGGTACCTGCTGAGGTGGTAAAAGGTAATAGGTAATAGGTAATAGGAGACACATTGCTAAATATTCATTTAGCTATTTGTCAAATTACAATTCAGTGTTTTCTACCCTGGTACCACTTCTTCCCAGGTCAATTTCTGCTAATGAGTCTATGTTCAGGTAGGTCATGACTCCCTGTATTCACCTGTTTATCTCTCCAATTGCAGTGGTAGCAGTTACAAATAGCTAAATAAAGGGAATATTTAGCAATGTGTAGTCTCCTATTACCACTGACAGTTTTTTCTTCATATCTGTGATTTGTATTTTCCCCTCCCTTCTTTTCTTAGCTCTTATATTCACATTTCATCATATTCCAATCTTTCGATTTTATTTTCACATGCCTTTCCCTATATCATCATTTTTATCAATTGTTTCGTTACATTTTAAAATTCATAGTAAAATACTTAAGACTTTCTGTGTTATGATGATGATGATGAAGATGATGATGATGATGATTTATGGTGAGTCCTTTGGTTTCCTATGTCCTTTGGTTTGCCCATGTTTGTTTTTCATATCATCTTTGCTCTGAGAGCCCTTCTTTTTTGATTAAACATTTTTGAAGTAAGCAATTTGTTTTCTGAAACCATTATTTTCAGGAAAGTTCATTGGAGGAGAAGCCAGGTTTATGTGTTATTGTTCCTTTTGAGTAAAGATAATACGTGTGGTTACCTTTGGCTTATGAAACCCACTAGCAATGGAGACAGACAGGAAGTTGAGAACTGGTCATATACTATTTCCCATTTATCCATTTCTTTTGATACCCTTTCTGCAGATGTCAAAACTTTTGGAAGATACTATTGAGTTGCTATTTCACATTAAACTTCTTATTTTTGCATGATTTCCCATTAGACAATGAAGGCAAGGCTATCTTTCACATGTCCAAATTAGAAGTTCTCAAAGGTAATATACAAGTCTGGGGAAAAATCCTGTATTCCTACAAATGCATCTAGACCACAGGTTTTGCAAAGGAACAGCCAAGATTTTTACATTGTCATATTCTGGATTTTCTGAGTATCCTGCCTAAGCTAAGAGAAGACAGGGGATAAATAGCCAGCCCTTTAGCCTTTGAGTAAAAGGAAATGTAATATGAGGTAAACACATCTGTTTATACTTGAATTTCTGCACGCGGTCTACAATTGTTTCTCCATAAGGAGATGAGCGAGAGAGTTGAGGAAAGCAATCTGTCTAGGCCTGATAAAAGGCAGAAAGAACATGAAGTTGGCTCCTGCCATTCAAACATTCACTGACATCACAAGAATAACAACAACAACAACAAAAATCAGAGAATTAAAATTTGTAGTAAAGGTTGCAGAGAAATGAGGCATTTTTCTTTTTATCATTTGTTGATCTATATTCCAAAGTTTTCTTTTGGCTGAAATGCAAGACCACTTCTGTGACTATAGAGATCCATTTATCAGAACAAATGGATAGCTGAATATATCATACTGAGCAATTAAAATGGAAGGCTTTGCTTGAACATGCATGTGTAGGTGGGTGGAAGCTGACCCTTTGGAAGAGTCCTCAAGAGGAACTATGATAGACTGTAAAGAATGTGATGACTGATAAGATATGGATGGGGATGGAAAATTTGAGAATGATGTCTAGATGTCTTGTTTGGACATCTGAGTAGATAGTTATATCTTTCAGTGAAATAAAAAAATACAGAAGCAGCAGCAGGTCTGAGCGTGTAAAATAATGAGTACAGCTTTGGACAAGTTAAGTTTCAGGTGTATGAGGGATATCAAGGTGATGTCCAGTAGGCAGTTGGATATATGGTCTACTGCTCAGGAGGGAGGTATGAGCTGGGAAAGAGATTTGGGAGTCATCAACATCATGTCAAGGGCTTGTCAAGTGGAAACTCAAGTGAAAGCCCCAAGATTCATTTTATATCCAACAGACCAAATAAAATACTAGGAAATTCTTTGTACAAGCAGTGCATTTCTCTCTGAGGAACAGCATTCCTATATTAGGAAAACTTTAATGTTTTAAAACTCATTACAGTCCTCCTGTGAAGTGTAGCTTTTGATAAGTGATAATACTATCTCTGTCCCTGTGCCATAAAATCTATATTTAACCAGGAAAAGTCATAATGGAGATAATAAAATAGTATACAATATTTTAACTTAATAAAACCAGCTTAGGTATTTCATCTTGGACTCTAATTATTGACATAACCTTCAAGGAAAGGAAGTTGTGAGAAAGAGTGGAAAGTAGGAGACTGTTTAAATGTGTGTGTGTGTGTGTGTGTGTGTGTGTTGTGTGTATGTGTGTTTTTTTTTATTGTGGTGAATCCTAATAACATACAATCTGTCATTTTAACTATTTTTGAAATATACATTTCATGGCATTAATTATGTTCACAATGTGCAACCAACCTCTCTATGGAAAGTAACTACTAAATGGCACAGGGCTGTGTTAGTTTCCACAGCACATATAATAATGGGCACATTGTTTCCTGGCATGAAAAAAATGTTCTGAAACTAGGTAATGGTATATGTGTCTTAGGCAAAGCTTTGTCTTGAAAAAGAGCAGGGCAAGATGGAAGTGGAGAAGCTTAACGTCTAATCCTACCCTTCTAAGTTCGAGATCTGCCCCCTGTGATGATGAGAGATGAGACATCTCTCAAGGCTTAAATTCACTTTCTCTAAAATGAGATAATAGTATCAAAAGTGTAAGGTTGTATGTTAATAAAAATTAATAAAAAAAAAAGTGTAAGGTTGTGAGGATTAAATCAAACTCTGAGTGGGTGTGTGACTTATCACAAAATGGACATTTAATATATGTCTATTTATTTCAACTACTAGTCTCTGTACCTAAAGTAAAAGTACCTTTGTACCTAAGCCTAAAGTAAAATTGGTATGTGTTGGACATTATCTGTCCTGCATTGGTGCCCAGGCGGTGCCTTCCCCTTAGGAGTTGGGCATCGCACCAGGGAAGTGAAAATAGTTGAATAACAATAAGCAGTCAAGTGAATGGCAAAGGCTTACTGTGCTTTAATAGCATAAGTGCAAGTTCATTGGTAACACAGAATATCATATAAATAGATACTGAAACGTAGCCAAGAGATTTAGGAGGATCTAAAGGACATCCGCAGAATTCGGGGAGAAGTTGCCAGAGAGGTGTGTGATTTAATCAGTGAGAGATAATGAGGCTATAGTTGAAAAGTCGGCAGCGGGATTCAGGACCATATTGAGGAATTAGGAGAAGGATGAAAGACAGGGAATGTGGGAGGCAGAAGAGGGAGAGGGGGAGAGGAGATTTTTATTTCATCAGATTTAGTCATGTTGTATGTGTTCTTTTTCTAGGGAAAGATGCAAAGTCATGTTTATCCAAAAGCCAGTGACACAAGGCAGAGAGACTGGCAAGAGGGTGCCCTGATTTCAGTTTTCTGGGGACAAAGCTTTAGGATGGAGGAGTCCTGGAAGCTAGTGGGGTATATCTGTATTTCAAAGAGATGAAAGAGGAAGGAATGTCACCTATTGACCACAACGGGGTCCTTATAACTCTGTCAGCACTTAGAACTAAAAGACTAGATTTTAAATTGTCAGAACTGAAATTCTGACAGTTCCCTGACTCAGTTTATTCACTCATTTATTCACTTGCTCATACATTTATTTGTTAAGCAACAAATAAAAGCTGAGAATCAATTTTATGCAAACTCCTTAGGTATGGCAAAAATGTTTGTTAGGTATTGGGTGATAGGAAAAATAGGAATGGAAAAAGACAAATTTTTAGTGTGAGAGGAAGGGACTGACACAAATGTAGGCAATTCAAGAATTTAAATCTATTTTCAGATGTCCCTGACTGTGAAGTCAGTTGGCTTCTTGTGCTTCCCCAAGTGTACTGTTTCACACAGGTAGAACTCACTTTAAAATAAGGATCAATTACAAAGCTCGGTTATAAATTCTGTGAAACTTAAATCATATTTCCTCAAATACACAATGCTATGCATGGTAAATAGTTCCAATGTTTTCTCCATAAATACCTCATTAATCCCCAATGTGGCAGGGAATAAAACTACCAGTGATACTACAGGTAGGCAATGAATCTTCCTGTGATGTCCCAAGGGCTCTGGTTTAGAAATACTGCCTTAATTGGATTACAGTGAAGGTGCATTTAACTGAAAATTCAACTAAACAACATTCAGGAAAAGTTAGAATGGAACAGAAATAAAGAGAAACATTTTCCATCACAAATGGTGGTCCCATTTGACATTTCACTCCAAGAGATTATGTACAAGAGCCAACATCAGGTAGTGGTGTGACCCTGTGGTGCCTTCAGTGGGTCTCACTCCCAAGTAGCTACCTTTCGTGATGTGATTATGCTAAAATCACTGCTAAAAGTGATTCCTGAGTTAAAGGTGCACAGAAGTGCGTTTTAGAGTCTGGAGTGTGGGGAGACTTTTCTGTATGGAAGACCATTGTTCCATCTCCTGGGAGTTGCATTTGTCTTTAAGATTTATCTCTTGGAAATTATTGGTTTCTTATCCAATGATAATGAGTTTTCCAATGAGAATATCTCTCTGTTTCTCCCTGACAACTCCCACTTACTTCCTCGATGACCCAAATTTCTGGACTCCCAACTCTGGTCTCTTAGGACAACCATGATGCTGTGGTAACTTTCTCCGAGGTTCTGCCTGTTATTCCCCTCTGAGCAACAGCCGCCAGGGGGCAGTATTGTCCAATTCTTTCCTCTGTGCTTCCTTCTACCATAATGCCCCAGTTGATTTTCAGTACTGCAAATTTGATATGAGCACTGCATCTACATCGTGAGCTTAGTAGACATCTGAGGACTGGATGAGGCTTATAATTCTTAATTAAGTAACATCCGTTCCATGAGTAAATGTAGTGTTCCTCAGGAATCAAGTCTTCTACCTTGGTGGTAGGATCTATGTGTAAAGGCCTCTGGATCCAAAGCAAACTCTAATTTAAGAACTGAATCCTTTCGCTCATAACGTGTGGCAGGAGCCTAGGGATTACAAGAAAAATTATGGAGTCAAGTCCATCCTTGTTCTGCTCACCACATGATAGGCCAAGAAGTCGAGAGCCAGAATGTTGGGTAGAAAAGTGACTTTATTTGTAAAGCCAGCTAATCGAGGACATGGTAGACTATTGTCCCAAAGAACCATCTCCCCTTGGCATGAAATGTAAATTTCCTTGAGGTTAGCAAAAGGGGGAAGCGCAAGTGGGTTGGAGTCAAAAGGTGACTGATGTTTGTAGACAGTCTGGAAGGTCATGTAACTTTTTTGTCCTTGGTCAATTAATCGTTGACTATAGAAATCAGGTTATATCATTACCGCAAATCTTACACATAGTATTAATCATTTCTCTACGTACTTCTTTATCTCCTTAGGTGAGGTCAATTTCTGGTGAGAAAGTAGTTTTTGCAAGTCTCAGCTGCAAAGCCAAATTCCTCCAATGATTAACATGCCTACCTGCGGGGCTGAGCAGAAGTTTCTAAGCTGTAGGTCACAGCAGCAAGGGAAATAAAAACAATATGGAGTCAGACATGCTAAGTTTCTCCCTGTTACAATTACAGCCACTGAAAATGATGATGGGAGAAAGGTCTTTGTGTTGGACAAAGTATGGTAGGAAAGGCTTTGACCTCTATCAGACGAAAAATAGTACCCACCACTAGGCCTGGCACATGGTATATGGCCAGTAGGCACTGCATTGCAGGACCATTGGCCAGAGCAAATTAAAAAGCCCTGAGGGTGAACAGGCCCACATATTTCTTGTTGTGAATTACTATATTTATTCGAATCTAAGTTACCTTATATGATAGTACTATCATTTTATGGACTTTAACAAGCGAAGAAAAAGTGTAGTCAACTTCTGACACATGCTTTCTCATGTAGAAATTTTATTTTAGATGTAGTTAGATATAGAGTTTTAATATGGATCAGGGTGGTCTATTCTATAATTTTCTGAATACACAGTATCTCTGTATCACTGCTTGGCCACAGCAGATTATTTTTGAGGACATTTTAAATGGCAGCTGAATTCAACACATCTAATCCTAACGATGCAAATGATGCGTAAGTAAAGCTAGGATACTATAAACAACTACAGCCAAACTTATGCGTATCAAGCAATGATAGGTGGCATGGTTCAACTACAGTACAAGTAGTTCCTGGCCTGATGCTTGGCTAGTGCATACTGAGACTGCTCCAAAGGATATCAGACTTCAATAATTTGTAATTGGGGGGAAAAAATGCATCTTTTAAAATTTTTGAAATAGCAAAGATAAAATAGACCAAGCTTTCTGTTTTTATTGTTAGGAATGTAATAAACGTAAGGGTAGCTTTGCTCCAATCAGATGATGTGCAGATACTGGGAGAAGAATTAATTCTGAGGAAATTGATTCTAACATGTTGAAATTTGTCACCATGATAGGAAAATCATTACTTCAAGGGATTTGCTGTCTGTACCTGGTAACAGATACCAAGCTTGCTATTAGAGAAAGAATACAGTGATGTAGTGAAATCTTGAGCACCTAGAGGACAAGCTACCCTCTAATAATATTGGCGGCTAACACCTATGTAGATAGAGTGCATCATATGGGCCAGACTTTGTCAGGCATTATTGCTACTAAACTTCAGAGCAATTTTAGGAGTTAAGCATCATTGTTAGCACATTTTGTTGATGAGGAACGGAGGTGCAGAAATGCTAAATAATCCACCTGATATTCCAAAGCTAGTAAATGGAGGAGCAGAATTCAAAATACAAAGCTCAACCATTTTTCACTCTGCAATGCCATCCCCTGGCAAGTTAGCATGGGCCAGTAACCTTTCTTTTTATGTGCCAGGTGTTCATAAATTAGGCATTTGTGAGTTGGGAAATCACTATGCAACTTTGGCTTTATATCAGAAGCAATCATCATTCTCTACTGGCTTCACTATGGTAGCAGTCAATGCAGGTATACTTGGTATCAGAAGGTTTGAGAGTTAGTGGTTGCAAAGCACATGTTTTGTTTTTGTTTTTGTTTTTAATACATATTCTTCCTAGAAGTGTTTAGTTTGTGGGTTTTGAAAGGTATTTTTCAATTACAATATTAATAGAAGTAGTTGTTAAAATTTTAATTAAATAAAAGTACCTGTAGTTTCCTTTTCCTATTGCCCGTTGCTCCAAAGATAAATCACTGTTGACACTTTGTGTGTATCTTCTGTGATGGCTTTTACTTTCATATACACATAAATTATAAGTTTTATAAAAATTACATCATACTACTCATACTGTTATGAAACTTGCCTTTTTACTCACAAATATATTACAAAACACAAACTCAATTTGCTCTATTTCAGTTAGAGGGAAATTATTGATTCATGTATTCCAAGGAAGGATTGAATGATTAAACCACAAGATCAGAATGGTGGAGTTGGGCCTTAGTATCTCCTAGAAGAAGGAATTAGAACAATCTTCTCTAATTTCAGATTCTCTGAGATTGTCAGAGAACCAGATAATCTCTACAGGATGGGAAAAGTGGCTACCAATTCTCTAGGGCATTAGGGAGAAACTTAAGGAAGATATCAGTTAAACTTAAAAAAAAAAAAATCTGTGGCATCATTCAAATTGTTTAGATATCTATCTCTGGACCAACCAACTGCATGTAAGACTATGCTATTTTAACTATTACATCTGTTCAGGTGCCCAAGCCTGGAATGTTCAACAGTGGCTTATGGGACAGGATCATTACATATGTGATAACTTCCGCTTTCAACCACATAGTTGGGGGCAAGAACTAGTTGTAGTTTCAGAAAGTACTGATGTTCTCTAAAAAAGAGAGAGAGAGAGAGAAAGAGAGAGAAATCACAAGGTAAAAGCTTATCTGGATGAGCAAAATTATAGGAATCCATTAAGCAAAGTATAAATGTATCATAGATAATTTGTTATCTCTATGTGGATGCACATTCATCTTAGCTCATGTTATTCATCATTACAAATATTTTTCAGCACTGTAAATAATGCTGCTATGATTATTCTTACACACATATCTTTGTGTCCTAGAAGCATTTCTATAGAATTGTAGAGATGTAATTGTAAGTTAAAAGCAGATGCATGTTTTAATTTGATAGAGACTATAAAATCTCCACTGAAAAATGCTTGTACCAATTTATACTGCCACCTATGGTGAATGATTATGCCCTCTCAAAGCCCCTAAAAACTATTGGATACAATTAACTAGAAGGAAATTAAGTCCTTTCAGAAGTGGATTATAAATTCATCATCTCAAAATTATCATTGAAATTTCTAGCTCTGTTTCCACATTATATGAAAGTTATGTGGCTTTGAGGATGAATTGGCACTGAGTATGATATTAAACTTCAGAAAATTCATGGGACTTTTTCACCAAGAGAAAAAAAAAAACAATATAATCTCAAAGGGATGCAGAAAGATGGCTTGGGTTCTTTTGAGGAAACAGAAGACCCTAAGAGAGGATTTTTTGAAATCTGACTTTAACTAATGAGGAGCAGGTCAACCTTCATTTGAACCACTATCTGGTCTCTTCCTCAGATGAGCAGTGATTACCAGTCTTCTACATTAGTAATCACTGCATGCATTGAGGACAGTGAAAAGTGGAAGTAAAAGATGTATCACAGGGAGCCTCAAACACATTGATGATATATTTGTATGTTCAGTTCCTTAGATGACTCAATTATATTCTTAGCATCTACACTAAAGCATAAATTTTTCTCAAGATATTTGTACAATTCACCTGGAGATGTTGTTATAATGCATATTTCAGTTTAGTAACTTAGGGTTGGGACCACCATTCTACCTTGCTAGCTAACAAGCATTCAGATGATGTTGAGGATGCTGGTTTTTGGATCACACTGCAGCAAGGAACTGGCCTACAGGTTTCAAAAATGAAACATCTGTGCATGATTATATTAATTTTTACAGATGAGGATATCAATGCGCAGAAAAGTTATTTTCCGAAGGTTACACAGGTCTTAATTCTTGAAGCCATGGTTGAACCACAGGTCAGCTTGAGGAAAAAAACAAACAGATTTTTCTTAGCCATAGCTGAACAATCAAGTCAAATTTTAGAGTCTGGGAGTTTGGAATGAAGGAGGCAGTTTAAGAAAAATCTCAGATATTTGCTCTCAAAGAGTTGATGACCTATTTGGGGAAACCAAAACATTATATATAATGTGATATATTTTGTAATACATGGATATGGGAGAGATAGCTGTGCTTTATAGGGATTTTATTTTTTTTGATAAGTTATAATTTGGGGGTGCCTGGGTGGTACAGTCAGTAGCAGGCATCCAACTCTCGGTTTTGGCTCAGGTCATGGTCTTAGGGTCGTGAGATGGAGCGTGATGTTTTGGGGTTCATATGTCTACCTGTCTTCCCTATGCTATAAAATAATCCTTATAAGATAATTAAGTATAGCAATTATCTGTGTTTTGTATTTCTTCATTATAGTAATTAGCCTGTGTGTTTCTTTCTCAACTCTAAACTCTGCCCCCAAGAATAACAGCAGTAAGTAAATTGTTTGTGTATACAATTCAGAATGAATTAAATGGCATCAAAAAGGATGGCCTACAAGGCTTTTTTTTCTCCTCCTTTTTCATCATTTAAAAATTCATATTATTTTGTTGTTCAGGTTTGATGTTGTCCAAGAACATTCATACATGCAGACTTATTTTTGTCTATAAGTAGCTCTTGTTCAGTCCCTCATAGTCAAAGAAAATTAATACACTTTAGTTTCTGAAATGTACTTTCATTTCCTATTCGTTTATTTCATTACCAAACATGTTTTAAAACTCCTTATGTATCTGGTCTTGAATTCAAAGTGGAAATGTGGAAATACGTATAAAATGGCCTTTCTTCCAAGGAGCTTTGGAAGCAAGTTAATAGGATGTAGTGATGCCTCTGCAGAGACATGGACAAGGCTTGGTGGGGCCACAAAAGTGTGGCTGTTCCCTGGGGTTTGAAGGGAACCTGCCAGTACATTCTCTTAAAAACGTGTAATTATCAATAGCCAAGACATTGAAGCAACCCAGGTGTCCATTGATAGATGAATGGTTAAAGAAAATGTAGTACACACACACACACACACACACACACACACACACACACACTCTGGACTATTACTCAGCCATAAAAAAGATGAGATCTTGTCATTTGTGACAATATGGATAGATCTAGAAGATATTATGCTAAATGAAATACATCAGCCAGAGAAAGACAAATACCATATGATTTCACTTATATGTGGAATCCAAAAAGCAAAGCAAATAAATCAACAAATAAAAAGCAGAAGCAGACCCACAAATGTGAAGAACAGACTGTGATTGCCAGAAGGGAAGAAAGTAGAGGGATGGACAAAATGGTGAAGGAGGGGGGTTGGAGGTAACAGGCTTCCAGTTATGGAATAAATAAAAAGTACAGCATAGGGAATATAGTCAGTTGTATTATAATAGCATTGTATGGGGACAGAGGGTAGCTACAGTTATGGTGAACATAGCATAACATACACACTTTTAAAATCACTATGTGGTACACCTCAAACTAACATAACATTGTGTGTCACCTATATGTCAATAAAAGCAAACAGACAAAAATGTATGTGATCATGGAATATGCTTCCTGAAGACGTGATCATGGAATACCTTTTAATGCTTTTAAGACAGATTTGCTTATCTGTCCTTCTGAGATTCGGCCATCTGGTTTCTCTCTACCCACTTTGCTCTCTATACTCTAGCCATATCAGTCCTTATTAAATCCACTCATAATTCATTGGTTTTGCACTGTATATTTCCATTACCTCAAAAATTTCATCTGTGCCTTACATCCTTCACTTAATATGTCTATCTCAATATCTATTTAAAGTCTACAGTAATGCCATTTTCTCAAGGAACCCATCTTCATAGTTGGGGACTAAGGGCATTTTCACAGTCTTTAATCCATCTAAATAAGTCAGTTCATCTTCAATAGCAGACACGCTTTGCATTCAAACATAACAAACAGACTGAAGGTAAAAGGATGAGAAGAATATATTGTGCAAAGAGCAACTGTAAGAAAGATGTGATGATTATACATGTACAGGGTAAAATAGGCTTTAAAACAAAGCACATTACTTGACATAAAAAGAACATTTTATAATGATGACAGGGTCAATCCATTAGAAAGATATAATGATGATAATCATATATTCACCTAATGACATATCAAAATACATGAACAAAAACTGACAGGAATGAAAGGAGAAATAGATCATTCAACAATAGTTGGAGACTTCAATACACCCTATCAATAACTAATAGAACAACTACATAGATGATCAACAAAGATATAGAAGGCTAGAACAGCATTATAAACTAGTCCTCATAGACACTTAGAGAAAACTCTACCCTACACCAAAATATATTTTTTCTCAAGTACACAAGAGACATTCTACAGGATAGAATGTCCTGTAGACATTCTATTCTTAGGCCATAAACTTCAATAAATTTGAAATGACAAAATAAGAAATACCTTTCTATACAATGAAATTAGAAATTAATAGGGAAATATTTGGGAAGTGTGCAAACATACATGTTAAACTACATACTTGTATATAATCAATGAGCCAAGGGTGAAATCAAAAGACAAATCAAAAATAGTTTGAGATTAGAGAAAATGAATAGACAGCATGCTAAAATGTATGAGATATAGCTAAATCAGTGCTTATAGGGAAATGTAAAGCTATAAATGCCTATATTAGGAAAGAAGGTATCAAATCAATAATTATTGGAAAAGAAGAACAAACTAAATCTAAAGTAAGTAGAAGGAAGAGAATAATAAAGTAAGAGTGGAAATAATAAAAATGGAGAACGCAAAAACAACAAAAAATAGCAGTGAAACCAAAACTGTTTCTTTGAGAAGAGCAACAAAATTGACAAACCCTTATTTAGACTAAGGAAAAAAGAAGAAACATTCTAATAATTGGAGTAAGAAATGAAAGATAGGACACTACCACTAAACGTATAAATATTAGTATTATAAACCAAAACTATGAACAGTTGTATGCCAATAAATTAGATCCCTTAAGTGAATGGACAAATTACTAGAAGAACACAAATCACCATAACTGATTTAGGAAGTAAAAGACATTTGAATAAGTCTATAACAACTGAAGAGATTAATTTAGTAATCCAGAGCTGTTAAACTGTTTTTAAAATTTATATAGAATTGTAAGAGACCCAGCATAGTCAAAAGATCTTGAAAAATAAGTAGAACAACAACTAGAAGCTCTGGGGCCTTCAGCAGGCACTGCACACTCCATGGAGAATATGAAGGGGATGTGGACTGAGGTCCCCAAGAGTGCCAAGGCAAGGAGTCCAAGCCAGTCAACTAGGACAGCTACATCTCCAATATGTTCCTGAATGGGAACTCAGTCATTGCTGTCCTGCAGAACGGCTCATCATTGTCAGAATTCCCTCCCTCATCCTGCAAATACCTGCCCTTTGTAATGGGAGTAATAATGATCTGTGTTTTTTCTTAAAAAAAGAAAGAATTATTCAGTCATAAAAACAATAAATTACTAATACATACTACAGTATGAATGAACCTTGAAAACTTTATGCTAAATGAAAAAAGCCAGACACAAATGATCACACATGGTATGATTTCATTCATGTGATAAGTCCAGATCAGTTTAAATGAACAGAAATAGAAATTAGATTTGTGGTTGCTTAGGCCTGGTGGTGTGTGTGACGTGGGATTTGAGAGGGATATGATACCTCAAAGGGTATGGGGCTTATTTTTGAGGTGATAAATATGTTTTAAAACTGATGTGGTGGTTGTAAATATACTAAAATTATTGAATTATATACTTTATTTTTTCCCCAAATATGTTTATTTTATTTTTTCAGTGTTACAAGATTAATTGTTCATGCACCACACCCAGTGCTCCATGCAATACGTGCCCTCAATACCTACCACCAGGCTCACCCAACCCCCACCCTCTCCCCTCCAAAACCCTCAGTTTGTTGCTCAGAGTCCACAGTCTCTCATGGTTCATCTCCTCCTCTGATTTCCCCCCATTCCCCCTTCCCTTCCTTCTCACAATTATATACTTTAAATATGGGAACTGTATGGTGTGTGAATTATATCTCACTAAAGCTGTAAAAAAAAAAAATGACTAAGCCACTGTTGATCATCCTCAGCCTTGTAGGTTCACTTCTTGTTATGACCTCAACAGAAGCCAATGTTTTGTTCTCTAAACCCCTATTTAGTCTATGGCTGGGCCTCCGAATTTATTTGCTATTGAGGTTTGAAGTCTTTCTAGTTCAAGAAGCTGATTTCTGATGACCTATGAGATACAGACCTAGGTTAGCTCTTTCCTCCTTCAAATACATCTCATTGGCATGGTGAGATTTTTGTCTTTTATTTTTTATTATTTTTTTTCTTTTTCTTTACCTTATTATTTTTCTCTTTATTTTTCTTTATTTCATATTCCTCTTATCATTAGTATTTTTGTGTGTGTGTGGCATTTCTGGCCTTGTGTTTGACCTCATTATAAAGATTAGTTTGTCAAGTAGACATGGAAATGATTTTCTTTTCAAATGGTTTAGACCAAGCTTGTCACCAGCTTTCCCAATTTTATGCCTACCTTGGGACATCTTGAGTGCAAGTTGAATAGTAAGTCCAACAACTACAGGGCCTTTCAGTTATCTTTGCTGAGGAGGAGATGCATGTTGGCAACTACCAGTTCTTCATGACAATCTCCAAAGATAACTTGGCCAAGGTGAAGTTGGCCTGGCCTATCCCCACTGGGGAAGAGGGAGCCGTGATAATCAGCTTCCAGAAAATACCCATGAAGTCAGAATCCTTAAAGGCTTTGAATCATCCCAACATAGTTAAAATATTTGAGGTGATCAAAACTAAGAAAACACTACTTCATGGAGTATGCTAGTGGAAGAGAGGTTTGATTACCTAGTGATTCATGGCAAATGAAAGGAAAAAATCCCTCGAACAAATTACATTAGAAAGTGTCTTCTGTGTAGTACTGCAACCAGAAGTGAATTGTTTATAGAGACTTAAAGGCGGAACACCTGCTCTTGAATGTTGACATGAATATCAAGTGTGTAGACTGACTTCAGCAGCAAACTCACCTCTGGCAACAAGCTGGAAACCCTCTGTAACAGTTCCTCTTTTGCTGCTGCCTATTCCAAGGCAAATCTTTTTTTTTTAAGATTTTATTTCTTTATTTGACAGAGAGAATGAGATTACAAGTAGGGAGAAAGGCAGGCAGAGAGAGGGGGAAGCAGGCTCCCTGCTGAGCAGAGAGCCTGATGTGGGGCTCGATCCCAGGACCCTGAGATCATGACCTGAGCCAAAGGCAGAGGCTTAACCCACTGAGCCACCCAGGTGCCTCTTCCAGGGCAAATCTTATGATGGACTAGAATTAGAGGTGTGGAACCTGAGGGTTATCTGATATACAGTGGTCATCTCATCCCTGTCTTCTGATGCACAGAATATCAAGAAGCTGTGAGAGCAGGTACTGAGTGGAATATGCCATATTCCCTTCTACTTGTCCATAAAGTATGAAAACCTGCTCCAGAAATTTCTTAATCTCAATCCCACCGAGATAGGCACTTTTGAGAAAATTATGAAAGATCTCTGGTTGAACGTAGGTCATAACTAAAGCCTATCTGAATCTATCGCCTGACTGTAATGACACCTAGAAGATTGAGTTGGTGGTGTTAATGGGTTATATAAAGGAAGAGATCAAAGATTCACTGATGGACCATAAATATGAGGTGATGATCACTTATCTGCTCCATGTACACAGATATCTGAGCTGGAGGGCTACATCATCACCCCAAAGCCTAGTCTTTAGCATTCCTTCCTCATCCCACATGGTACAGTACAGCCTCTCTGGCAGCCACAGCCAGTAGGGTTTCAGTGATCACTCCAGTCCTGCTATTCCCATCTCTGTGATTCTGAGAATACTCAGGGTAGCCTGAGAAACTGCAGAGATTGGACTGGTGTATTTCCCCTGGGCAGCCTTCTCCTCCCCCGACACTCCGTCTTGTTTCTGGTTTTTGTTGTTGTTCTTTTGTTTTGTTTTTCTATTTTTGTGGGGCTGGAGAGATGGTTCTGTTGGAATTATTTCTCTTCTCTCTCCTTATGTCCTGCTTTTAGTTCCTAATGTCTATTAGGATTTCTTTGAGCTGACTAGAATAAACCATTAAACTAGAATAAAGCCATTCTTTATAATAGGCTACATGTTACGTAGTAAATGCATTTATATCATGCCCTCCGGTGCAAAAGGGAAGAAGCAAATAGATGCAGAAATCTCTGGGTTAGATGGTTTAAATGGTAATCACTTAAAATCAAGGGTGGCATGAGAAGACAGGAAATCACTTAGTTGTTTCTGCAAAGAAAAATAAGTTTTTTTTCTCTGGAATAAATATAAGCCAATAAAGCTCAACCAAATGACTTCATGAGCATAAATGTTCTCCAGGCAAACACTATAAAATGTTAAGATGAGCATATCTAACCTGTTGCAATAAAGCTGTACAGTGGTGAGAGCCCCCGGATTTCATAACTCTAGGATAGAATAAATATTTTATCTTCAAAGGAACAATAATCGGATAGGGAGAGTGAAGGAATTGACTTTATTTGATATTTGATTTACTTTCCCTGCCATTTCAATGAGTCACCTTTTGGTGTTGATCTTCAATTCAGCTGCTGTTGTAGCACCAGAATCCTGAGTGATGAGGAAAAAAAGAATGGTTTCATTTAGGGGAAGTAGATATTCCAGTAGCTGTGAACTCAGGATTTAAAAATAATTCTAATTTGCTAAAGGCAAACAGCTAGCATAGAGTCAAGTGAGAACAAATGGTAGAAATAACTCTGTGAGTACAGTCCCTGAGTGTATATATATAGTATGTGAATGGTCTGTGGCTTGCCCCTTTTCTGCTTTGTTCTTCACCCACCCCCCCCTGCCAACTTTCTCCAGAACTCCTCACCCACTGCATTTCCAACTCTGCCTCTATAGACCAAGTGATTCCTTCATTCTCTTCATTCCTCTAATAAATATTTCCTTAGTGACCACTGAGTACTGTGCTCCTCTGTGAAGATACAATATTTAAACTAATTTATACTAGACAAATGCATAAGCAAATATACTGTACTAAAAGCTATTTTAGGGTTGCTACTGATAGAGTTTTTTTGATAGAAAAACTCTTGAAACAGAGAATGATATTTGTGGGTAGAATAACCAATGGATGAACAGAAATATGAGCTGCAGATGTAAATGGAGCTGCATTTTAGAAAGACAGAGCTAGCATAAATTCAGAGTCTAGAAGGTTCTCTGCCATATGTAATGACATATAACTGGGTACAACATAGTTCTGACCTGTGGCAGAAATGGTGGCAGTTTATATATGAGGATAAGTTGAGATAAGATTCTGAAGACCCCTAAAGAGATTTGTCTTTATCCTGGAGGTAAATCATTAATGAATATGATCAGAAGTATAATTAGGATGATCAATTCATTTTCAGGATGAAGAATATATATTAAACATTCCAGCTTCTAGATTTATCCATAATATGTAGAAATAAATTCTTGAGACCACAGTTTTTGCTAACATATCAATTATCAAAGTTGTTGCTTTAAAAAAGACACATTTTTAGTGAAATTACTGGTAAGTACAATTATCCCGATGATTCAGTAGGTTACAGGAGGATGAGGTTATTTCTACATATTTTAGAATTAAAGCAGGAGGTAATATGGCGGGTAAAAGAGACTCCAAATATCTGACTCTCTTTTGATCTTCAGTGATCGCCAGTAGACAAAGATGCTGAACTACAACCAGTACTCAGTGGAGAATAACTGCTTGTAGGAGGCATAACTTAGGATGCCAGTCCAATCTCGGTCCCGTCTTTGGTGAATTTTCCCTCCCTCAACCCCTATATATTTGATACAATAAGGAGTATGTCCCCAAAACCTGACTGCAGGTGATTGGACCAATGATGGATATGTGACCTAAGGACAATTAAGCTATTAATTGTCTTAAACTGGCCTAATATACCTATTGCCTAACTTGGTAAGATACTCTACCTTGCCACAAAAACCAGGATCTGGGGGCACCTGGGTGGCTCAGTGGGTTAAAGCCTTTGCCTTCGGCTCAGGTCATGATCTCAGGGTCCTGGGGTCAGGCCCCACATTGGGCTCTCTGCTTAGTGGGGAGCCTGCTTCTCCGCCCCCCCCACCGCCTGCCTCTCTGCCTGCTTGTTATCTCTCTTTGTGTGTCACATAAATAAATAAAATAAAAAAAAACAAACAGGCATGTGGATGACCGTCTTTGGTATTACCAGGTAACTAATTAGAAATGTAAAATCTCAGAGTCTAATCAGGACCTCCTGAATCAATATGCATTTTACCAAGATTCTCAGGTGACTCATATTTGTATTACACTTTAAGAAACACAACTCCAGACCGGCAGGTCTGACTCATGAAAATTTAAGCTAAGAAACACTGAAAATAGAGTTATTATCAGACTAGAAAGGAATACTTATAGACTATAACTGTGTTCATATTCATAGCCAATCTTGTGACTCCTACTGCTAAAAGTTCCTGGAGCTACACCATGGCCAGACTTTCCCTCTAGTTCCAAGTATTCAGATTGCCTCTGTAATGTTTTTGTTCTTAGAATTTTTTTTTTATAAAAGTCCAAGTCTTTCATGTGGGTATTCATAATAAACTTTCCTTATCTTGGAAACAGCTTGAGATTCTTTGTTTCCTACAATAAAAGTTGCCAAAATGAAACACTTCTTAAAGTAGCAATCACCAAGGAGTTAACCTGTGCCAATCTCCAGTTCAATCCAGTAATTCTAGTAAGAACAACAATTTCTCTTGTGCATAAAATTAGCCACAGTTCATTTTCCCCTGGTCAGGTCAGTGACTGGTCCGTGAGGAAAAAACAAATCATTCTCAGGACATACATTAATCTCCGTAGGCTAGCAAGATGGTATTCCTCGTACAGAAATGGGACATTTACTCATGACCTGAAAGAAAGAAGCCATGTCAAGAGAAACTTGTCCTCCCTTTTCATAGGCAGAATCAGCAATCTTTGCTGATTTTTCTCTAGAGAGAAGAGACGGTCTAATGTAGATAGTCCAATTTTAAATTTGGGAGGCTTGGCTTTTTCCCAAGACCCTGACCAGAAAATCTGTCTCTTTATTGACAAGTCTTCTATCTTTTGTTTTCATAAATTTTTTTAATGTGGTATCTACCATGAATATTCTGTCCTGACCCATCATTGCAAGATATTTGACCTTGAGCTATTTAACCTTGATGCTTCTCCATTTCTTATCTATAACTGGGGTACATAGAAGCCCTGTTATTCTTTCTATTTGATTTTATTCCATAATCAAATCCAATCAAATCATACACACATATACACATACCTGTATATGTATGTGTGTACATATATATGTATGTACATATATGTATATATATCATATGCTTATGCTAGTAATTATGTATACAATTTTCAATGTTAAATAAATGTAAGATTTTCCTAAACTTCTCTGTTTAAACTTTTCTGTAGTATCTTGGAGCTTTTTCAATATTTTTTAGCTGTGGAATTTTTTGTTTAAAGAAAATATTGCATATTAAGTAAATAAAAGAGCTGGTGATCTAGTTAAAATAGCTATGTGGTGATGAAAATATATGATGTTCCAAGAAATTGACTCTTCGAAAATTAGAACTAAATGTGGGGTTTCCTGGAAGAGTGTGAAAATTACAGAGAGGCTCCTCTATAAATTCCTGTATAATTTAAGACATCATATATTAATCTCCACAGCTATTTATAGAGTGCCTGATCTCTATTATCAGGAACATGTCAGAAGATCTCAGTTTAGCTGGGAAGGAGATTAAAAAAAAATAGATGTGATACTATATAGTACTGCTAATTGATTTTTAAATAAGTGCTATTGGAGCACAAAGCTTTTATCAATTATGAAATGATTATAATGAAAGTAAGGGAAACTTGACTTGCCTAATGATGGGTGGGGAGAATAGAAGTAAGGTTGTATTTAACCTTGACCTTTAAGAATTTATAGGAGATTTTCTGTAATATAAGTGAGCAGAAACTTCTTCAAGCAAGGGGAAACAGGTAGGTAAAGCCACAGTGGTATGAGTGAGTGCCTTCAAAAACAGCATATAGTCTAAGACTGAAGCTTATTGTATGAGGGAGAGGAAGACAGTGGTGGAGAAAAGCAAAAAAAATGATGCTGAGACCAAGTTGTGAAGAGCTTTGGCTTTCATGAAGCTCTGTCTTGTGGTGATAAGTATTTCATAAAGGAAAATAAAAAAGGCCAAATTGTTATTTTGGAAAAAACTCTGTGGCAAAAAAAGTTTGCTGGTCATTTCCTTTTGCTCCTGAAGATGCACAAACCATTCTGTCATCCTACTCTCTGTTCTCCAACAATGTGACCTGCATAGATAGTGTCAAGATGTTGCCTTGACCCCTAGCTTCTAGTAAGGATCCATCAAGGGGAGGCCCCAGTGGGAGACCTGAGGGGTGCAAGAGAAGCCAATGGACTATTCTTTGCCTTCCAGCTTTCTCCCTGATGGGTCACCACTGGTGAACTCCATCCCTTTATCAAAAGCTACTACAGCTCCTATGATGTGGCTTTCTTTAGGTTCAGGTGATCAGTTTCTACTTTTCCTTCTCTTACATTTATTTATTTATGTTTTATTTACATTAGCATGTGCTCAAGCATTTTAATTTTATTCACTGGGATAATCTGCTACTATCACATATTTTCAAGTAAAATTGTCAGTCTTAGCTGTAGAAGGTCCTTCAAGTTGGTTCTAATGTCCTCTTGATGTGTCCCAGCATTCCTTGAGCATTTCCGTACTTTGAGGCTCAACACACTATTCTAGGCTCCTCTTGCACATTTAGTGCCCCAGCTCTAGAATCAGTCATTTCTCCCTGGAGCTCTGGTTCCTCTTAGTGGCTCTAGGTGTGCTCATTTCAGTTGTGGTGCTGCTCCTGGGCCCTCTCAGCAAACAGAGCAAGGGAAGCCTTCCAGTTTATCTTGGTAACTGCATATATAATCTAACCCTAAAGGATTCATTCTAGTTTTCTCCTTTTCATATGTTTAATTCCCTTCTTGAAGTATCAGAAACCTGGTTGTCATTATTCTTAGTATATAATTATCTGTTTGTCCAAACCCAGAATATATCGAAATTAGTAAAACTAATTTCGATTAGTAAATTAGTTTTTAAGTAAATTAGTAAAACTAATTTCAATAGTAATACAGAATTACTAACTCATATTACTGAGAAAAGGAAACTCCCTCAGGTCTAGGGAATGATGGTAGTTCCCTGTTGTCACTAGCCCTGGGATAGTGCACCATTTCTTACTAGTTTCCCTAGAACTCTGCGACAACTTTGCTAACAGTCCTTTTATTACACACTCTTTAAGTAACTGATGGACTCTACCATCTGCTTTCTACTGGGGCTGTAACCGATAGAATGTGCTAGAGAGTGGTTGCTTATAAGGGGATTAGAATATGTAGTAAGAGTCAGTCTGCCTTAGCCTTTGTCTGTCTGCAGACAATGAGAACTTTGTGTCAGCAGCAATGGATTGATCCAGTTTTTAAATTAAAGAGAACAAAACTGGGGCACCTGGGTGGCTCAGTCAGTTGAGTGTCTGTCTTCGGCTCAGGTTGTGATTCCAGGGTCCTAAGATTGAGCCCTGCATCTGGCTCCCTGCTCAATGGGGAGTCTGCTTCTCCTTATCCCTCTGTCCTCCCCATTTGTGTGTGCACTCTCTCTCTCAAATAAATAAAAATTAAAAAAAAAAAAAACAGGAACAAAACTATAGTAAACTAAGCAAGAAGAGCAATATATTATGAGATGTATATAGACAGAGATCTAGGAAAAGGCATCTACCATTCATACGTTCCAATCAAATAAATACATAATGTATTAGACCTGCTGGTTATTCCCACTCTGATTAATAATATTCTGTTATTTTGGCTTCTCCACTTGTATCTAATCTGGGGACTACGTGTCAATTCCTCCACAGCTACTTCTTCATTGGCAAGACACGTGAAGGAACATAGAACATTTCTTCAAAAATCTATGTCATAGTGTGGCACAAAGAAACTTGGGCTGGGGGTGCCTGGGTGGCAGAGTCAGTTGAATATCTGACTCTTGATTTGGCTCAGGTGATGCTCTCAGGTTCTTGAGATCAAGCCCCATGAGGGGCTTCAGGCTCAGCAGGGAGTCTGCTTGAGATTCTCTCTCCCTCCCTCTTCTTTTTCCCTTCCTCCCTCCCCACTCTTTCTCGCATACATGCTCTCTCTCTAAAACAAATCTTTTTTTTTTTTTAAAGAAATGGTGGGCTGAAAACCTAAAATTTTCTAATAACTACTTGAATGTGTACTTTGACTGTTTTGAGTGCTAATAGACATTTCTGGACAGAAGAGAATCAGAACTAAGATCCTAAGACAGAAAAAATTAGCTCGCTTAAGAATTGCAGCTTTTACTGACTATGTGACAGGATTTTTCTTATATTACATTTTTCAATAAATAAATATATTAATCATGGTACTGGGAGGCATGGAATTCCTGAGCACTACAGCTAAGAATTTAAAGAAGTACAAATATTCTTAATGGAAATATAGTTATTTTCATTGCAGTTGTGTAAATTACTTATACTCTTTGGTTCAGAAACAAACTCTTCTCATTAATTTTAAAGAAATGATCAGACATGACATACAAGGCTTATGTTAAATCTTTTTTATTACATCATTACTTTTAATAATAAATCTTGAAAACTTGTGAAAATGTTCAACATTGGTAGATCTACTAAATGTACTTTGATGAAGATTTTATACTTTATTTCAATAAAGGTGAACACGTACAACATATTAAAGGAAAAAAGCAAGACATAAAATGGGAAATTCAGCTATTAACTCAGATTAAGAATATTAAGAATTACACAATTCATTAGAGTTTGAAAAGTAATATTATAAATGTAAGTGAATATAAATTTGTCATTTGGGGAAGATGATGTTTCAAATAATTATTTTGAAAAAAACCAGGTAATTGTAAAAAATAAAATTTGTCTAAACTTTTTTATTAAAAAATATGCCAATAGATAACCAAGTAGAAGTTGAGGTGAAATTTTTATTTATAGAATCATTCCAAGTAATACGAGAAGAAGAGTAGAACTGGATTATTGGTGCTTTTGTCACACTTAATGAATTAATGAATGTAAACATTACTTTTCATTAGCTGCTAGCATCACAAAAATAGAGATAACTAGATATTATATACACCTTGATGGGGGAATATAATACATAATACTATCTATGTATATGAAATATATTTCTCCTCTCGAAACATCAAAAACAGGTCAAACCTCTACACCTATTAATTTAGAGGGAACACATATGAAGAGGAACCTATTGAGTAACTTCCTGATGATATAATCACTTTTCAATCTCCACAGAAAATTAAAAAAAAAAACTTTGCAAAAGAATGAAAAATTTGGAGAGGAGCACCTGTCGATAAAAAAAGATAGGAAAATACTATAAAACAAATGGTAAATGCTATTTTTGTTATGAGATTCTGATTCAAACTATTACAGAAACTAGGACATGAGTCAATAGGAAAAATTAACTGGGTATTTGATGCAATAAGGACGTATTTTATTTTTAGTTGAACATTGGTCTGGAGAATGTTAAAAGATTTGGGGTGCTTGCGTGGCTCAGTTGGTTAAGCGTCTGACACTTGATTTCAGCTCAGGTCTTGATCTCAGGATCCTGAGATGTAGCCCTGTATCAGGCTCCCTACATCCTGAGATGTAGCCCCGTATCAAACTCAGTGGAGAGTTTGCTCCTCTCCTTCTCCCTTTTCCCCTCCCCCTGCTCACACTCTCTTTCCCCTTCTATCTGTTAAATAAATAAATCTTAAAAAAAAAAAAAAAAGGAAGAAAAGAATTCTATCTTTTACTAAAATGAGTCCAGCTCAAATATGGTATCAGGAATTTGTATCAAAATCATTTCATAGAAAAATAAGTAGGGGTATAAAAGAAACAAAACTGGCTAGACTTAATTGTTACAGAACTGGGTGATGTATGCATGGATGTTTCTTAGCCTAGAAGATCTGATTTTGTATAGAACTAGAATTTTCTGTAATAAGATACAAAAATAACTAAACAAATATATAAGGCAAATATAATGTGGGACACAAATTCAGTAGAGGCAGTAAAAGGAAGAAAACCACCTTGTGATTTTCTCAAAGTGAACAAAAATTTCTTCTTTGTTATTTACATGTTTAAAAAAGATGTCTTCTTTTGCCTGACTCTGGAATTTCCAGCAGCTGAAATTTCAATTGTATCTGCTTTCCTGCTATTCCTCTATCAGAAGTCAAGGCAAACCAAGAAACTCAGAAAAATTATCATTATATTTTTCATGACCAGTTTCAAATACCAAGAAGTTGCCTGGCTTGTGTCAGATTTTCTAATTGGGTGGTGCTGATATACAGAGAGGCCATTGACGTTAACAATATTAAAGTTTCAACCAATTTATTGAATTTTCATAGTTTTTCTTTTGTAAGAAGTTTTCACTTGATTCTCTTAAATTTCTAAGATATCAATAGCATCTGCAGTAATGAAAACTTTATCTTTTCTAGAATTTATATTTTTCTTTTTTTACATTTATCTGCTTGAAATGGTGATCATTGTGAAATATTGGTGAAGCCAATAGCCATTTTTGCTCGTTCTTCCTAACTGGCTTTTAGTATGAAAGACTACATAATTTATTATATTAATAATATTTAATATTATAAAAATAATATTAATTTTAATATCTTTAGGACATATACATTTTTTCTAGACATTTACTTTAAAATAAGAACAATGACTTCCATGAAATTACTTTTTCCCCAAAATATTATAAATTGGTTTAAGCATGTTATACAAATAAATCATAAAAATCATCATCATTAGAACAAAGACCCAAGTATCACTCAATTGAGACCACTCAATTAAGAAATAGAATATAGGGGCGCCTGGGTGGCTCAGTGGGTTAAAGCCTCTGCCTTTGGCTCAGGTCTTAGGGTCCTGGAATCAAGCCTGCCATCCAGCTCTCTGCTCAGCAGGGAGCCTACTTCCACCTCTCTCTCTCTTCTTGCCTCTCTGCTTGCCTGTAATTTCTCTCTCTGCCAAATAAATAAGTAAAATCTTAAAAAAAATAAATAGAATATGTTCTTTAAAACCCACTCAAACCTCTTTTCATTACCTATATGGTATGTTTTCTGTTTTCCTTTGTTTTCTGATTATAGATTTTTGTATGCTTATTAGAAGTAATTTTTAAAATACTGAAAAATATAAAGAAATATAAACAACCTGCACAAGTTTACCACTCAGCAACGAACACCCCTGAAGTTCTGTGCACTTCCAATGTTTAGTATATGTGCATATGTTTTATGTTCACAAAATAAAATCATACTCTTTTAACTTGGGATTTAAAAAAATTATGAATGTTTTGCTATTATAAATGTTATAATTAATATTAGATCTCTGTGAGTATCTCTGATTATGTCCTTTTTTTTTTTTTTAAAGATTTTATTCATTTGTTTGACAGAGAGAAATCACAAATAGGCAGAGAGGCAAGCAGAGAGAGAGGGGGAAGCAGGCTCCTTGCTGAGCAGAGTCTAATGTGGGGCTCGATCCCAGGACCCCGAGATCATGACCTGAGCCAAAGGCAGAGGCTTTAACCCACTGAGCCACCCAGGTGCCCCTCTGATTATTTCCTTATGAAAGATTTGTGATGGTGAAAATAATGCATTAATGGGTTTTATTTTAATGGGTATTTATTTTAGTTACTAAGTACTCCAAAATAGCTTCTCAGAAAGGTGAAACACTCACATTTAAGAATAATATATTTTGCCATTCTTTGTATGCTAATTTCTTACACATAATAGCACACACGCATTTTTAAAGTGTTTATAATTTGTGTAGTTAATGATTTTTAAAGTAATCATTTGAAACATTCACATGAATTCCTTGGGCTGTAGACAAATCATTCTATTTTTTTTTTCGAGTTAGCTGTCATCTGTGTTTTTATTCAATATTTAAAATTCTCAGTTAACAAATGTTATCATTTTCTTCTTAAAGATCAGGCACTGCAAACCAAACTGAAAACCCAAGTCTGTATGTGAAATGGTGCATTCTTGATGCTGTGTTGGTGGTGATGTTGGGTTTTTTAGGTCAGACTTTCAAAAGTCAAGTGAAATTTTACAGGGACATCAAACCAGATGTACTGTATTTCCACAGTATTTGTACTCTACATCATACTTGTCTATGTTACAATTCTATCCCACCACTTTTTTCTTAAGGCTGACATGTTGAGAACCACAGAACAAAGTTAAAACGACAGATATTTATTAAATGTCTGGCTGCTCTAGCTAATGGGGTTTAGAGTCTCCTGCATTTCTGGTTTCAGCTGCCAGTTCCTAAGCTAGTGATACCGCTGATAAAGGGAGGCTTTGACAGGGAAGAAGGGAGAAGGGCCATATGATTTGGGAAGTATAAAGGTTTCATGGACAGTGCTTTTAGAGCTGAAAGAGAAATGCCTTCAGAGCCTTGGTAAGCCTCACTTAAGTTGATTCCAGAATATCATTACCACCTTCCTTACCACATATGGCCAGAAGAGGTCAAGAAAAAGGAGCCCAACCAGGAAAGCAGAACAAACTTCGAAAGAATTGAAAGTATAAGCTTTGGCAATGGAGTTTAGGTTGGGATACAGGCAAATTATTGACCTTACATTTTTAATATTTTATTGTACTAATTTTTTTCTTCTGACCTGCCTTCTAGGTACTCTTTAGTTAAGAAATGCAAAATACATTGAATGCTTGGCAGGGGAAAAGCGATTTAGGAAAACTTTATTGAACCTTCTTCGCTCTGCCCATATCTGGAGATTGTTCATGCACAGAGGGATCTTACTTCTGCCATGAATATGTCCTGCCATGGCCCATTAGACCTCAGCAAGATATGCCAGCCTGTCTCAATCAGTCTTCACGTACACCTGAGCTCAAGTCTCCAGTGTTTGGCTGAACTTGGGTGCAATTTTCTATGCCTTTTCCATGACTGCACTGTATAACCATTATACCTTTTCTACTATCTCTGTTTTCTTCCACATAATCAACTCTAAATTCACCTTTTTAATCATTCTCAACAGTTGTTTGGTTTAGCTTAACATGAATGATTGATTTTTTTTTTTTTTTAAACCTCTCAGACACACACAACAAGTCGATGCATAAGTAGTTAATAAGAAGTATTGTGATCACAGCACTTTGTGGCTCCTGTGTTACCGTGGCAGTTGCTGACTCCCTGGGCACACATGCAGCCATATCCCTCTTTGGCCTGTGCAGGAGTGAGTACACCACCCCACAGTCTGTGGACCTCAGACACTTTCTGTGCAAAGACCCCAGGTCTACTCTTTGTGGTCAAGGTTAGCCTGACTTTTTCCTCAATGCTTCTGTCTCTTCCTAGCTCCCTGCCCTATAAAATATCATGTAGGAACTTAGATTTCATAGAGCAAAAGGCAGGAAGGGATTTTACCTTCAATCGCCTTTATTTTTTGTACTACATCATAAGCCAGCTCTGAGTATATTTTGGGTTTGGAGATAAAAGGGAAAATATGAAGAACCCTAAGAAGTACTAGGTAAGATTTTAAGTAGGCAAATCATAAAAATGAGTAATCAAATCTCTTCCCTTTCTTGACATATAATTTCTTATTTTTAAAGATTTTTATTTATTTATTTGAAAGAGAGAGGATGAGAGAGAGAGAGAGAGAGAGCTCACGAGAGGGAAGAGGTCAGAGTGAGAAGCAAACTCCTCACCAAGCAGGGACCCTGATGCAGGACTTGATCCCAGGACTCCAGGATCATGACCTGACCCATAGGGAGTTGCTTAACCAACTGAGCCACCCAGGTGCCTGACATATAATTTCATACCATTTGTGTGTACCTTTATCTCAGTTGTTTGGTTAATTTTCCATAAGAATTTTGAAAAGTCCTCAACAATAAGACCAAGAAATAACTATGACTTTTCTTAGATGACTTGACTTTAGAAACAATATACTCAACGTATGCAGAGTATCTTTTATTTTTAAAGATATGTTAATGACACACTGGAATTTTATATTCATCATACAGCAGTTGGGCAGAAGTAGAATTGGATATGGTTGCATGTATCTGAGGTGTTTTGTAAAACTTCTTCCCTGGGAAATTTCAGCTGAGCTGCTGACATCCCGGCAATATTTTCAACCCATAGAGTTGCAATCTTAAAAGTATTTAAGTCAGTTAATCTTTGCAAACTTATCAGTTAATCTTTGCAAAATTCTGTTTTGTTATTAATTTGCTTAATAAGTAACTACAATATAGTACTTTTGGAGGCAAGCACAAAGTATTAGGTAGAAACAATAGATCATGAGTTTTCTAGTCTTTGTGGAAGGTTATTTTGGATTCTTTTAGAGAATCAAAGAGGGAAGAAACATTTGGAGCCAGTGAGATATAATGGATGGGGCCAGGAGTCCTAGGATCACATGTGCACCTACATTTTATGTCCTTGATCTGAGATAAAATACATGTTGGCATTATTTAAAGCATTAAATTTCTATATAAGTACAAATTCCTTATATTATTCCTAAATCCTAAGATATTTGGAAACTAGTTCCAGCCTCCATATAATCAGGCATAGGAGTAGAAGGTAGATTTTACTCCTAATACAATGGGGAGTTGAGTGTTTAATCTCTATCTACCTATGTTTAATCTCTAGTCAAATATATAAAATAGGGATCTATTATCTATATTTTTAAATGAGCAAAATTATAGAGATTTAAAACTTAAAGGAGCATGAATAACCAATATTATGAATGTAACTTAAAATAACATACTGAGTTCCCTCCAGAAGGAACCTGAACTAAGTGGAATATCTTTCTTTCTCCCACATCTCCTCTAGACCAACCAGTAACGTCATAGCAACAAACTTTGTTTGTTTATTATAGGCTGAGATCTATGAAAATGCTTTCATGCATTATATCATTTTTAAAGCCTGTATATGCCACAAGTATCAAAATGTTTTTGCCTGAAATAGGGCTATTGGAGCAATATGATGGGATAGACCCAGGACTTGTGTATTTTCCCCTCTGTGTTCAGGGGAAGTGGTAGAGAACACCTTGAACAAATAATATTAGGAAGCAATGCCTAATTTAAAAGAGTAAGGCCAAAAGGGAAGCATTCCTTGAATATAGCAGAGAGAAAGAACTTTGCATTTAACAGCTTAATTCCTCTATATATATATATAAATGCATATATATAAATGCATAATATCAAGAAAGAAATTGCTTCTAGAATTCCATGTATTAATTCATCAATTCAGCAGATATTTATTAAAGCTCCTGCACCTTACACCTGCTTTAGGTGCTGTTGTGTATCCTCAGGATACAGGAATGAATAAAGAAAAAATATTACTTATATGGAAGACATATTTTAATACAATATTGGAATTAACTGGTAATAACATTAGAACTGTGTAAATTTGAAATATATAACATGACTAAATTTTCTCAGAAGAAAATAGAAAACTTGGCAGGGTAATAGTCATGCACTTAATTTCACATGATTTAACAGAGTTGCATCATCAGTGTGACTGGTTGTAAAATATTCTACAATTTCTGAGACTTACTGTGATGAAGCTAAAATAAAAATATATTTTATGTGGCTTCAAGGACATATTAGTTGATTTTTTTTTTAATTCCTTTTGGTCCCTCCCACTGTTCTAAAATCGGACCTATCTATTACTAAAACCTCAAAAGCTGATCCACCCAGGTTGAACAAAGCACCACCAAAGGCAAAGGAAACCTGTTTTACTTTCACAGAAAACAAGTGTTAAGATTATGAATAGCTGTATTTTTTACTTTGGATATTGTATTAGAATCCTTATTATAAGAAATGAAATAGTTTTAGCACTCTTAGCATTACTGTTCTTGGATTAGTGTCTATAGCCACAGTTTTAAAATGTATAACCTGAAAAGGAAGTAAATTTTGCCTTATAAGAATGCACCACGATCTATGTAAAAAGACTGTCCAATTGGTGGGTTTTTT
>CM053617.1:32811556-32854111 GCA_028646535.1 Procyon lotor | reverse complement strand
TCATTACTAGATATTGGTCTATTCAGGTTGTCAATTTCTTCCTGTTTCAGTCTTGGAAGATTATGGGTTTCCAGGAATGCATCCATTTCTTCTAGGTTGTTTAACTTATGGGCATATAGTTGTTGATAATAATTTCTGATGATTGTTTCTATTTCCTTTGTATTAGTCGTGATCTCTCCTCTTTCATTCATAATTTTGTTAATTTCTGTCCTCTCCCTTTTCTTTTGGATGAGTTTGGCCAGTGGCTTATCAATCTTGATTCTTTCAAAAAACCAACTTCTGGATTCATTGATGTGTTCTACTGTTTCTCTAGTTTCTAACTCGTTGATCTCTGCTCTGATCTTGATTATTTCCCTTCTTGTGTGTGGGGTTGGCTTAATTTGTTGTTGATTTTTCAGTTCTTTAAGGTGTAAAGAGAGCTGGTATATTCAAGATTTTTCAATTTTTTTTTTTGAGTGAGGCTTGGATGGCTATGTATTTTCCCCTTAGGACTGCCTTTGCTGTGTCCCATAGGTTTTACATCAATGTGTCTTCATTCTCATTGGTCTCCATGGATTGTTTAAGTTCATCTTTGATTCCTGGTTGATCCCAGCATTCTTGAGCAGGTTGGTCTTTAGCTTCCAAGTGTTTGAATTCCTTCCAAACTTTTTCTTGAGGTTGAGTTCCAGTTTCAAAGCATTGTGGGCTATAAATATGCAGGGAATCATCTCAATCTTTTGGTATCAGTTGAGTTCTGATTTGTAACCCAGTATGTGGTCTATTCTGGAGAAAGTTCCGTGTGCGCTCGAGAAGAATGAGTATTCTGTTGTTTTAGGTTGGAATGTTCTGTATATATCTATGAGGTCCATCTGGTCCAATGTGTCATTCAAAGCTATCGTTTATTTATTGATTTTCTGTTTAGATGATCTGTCTGTTACTGAGAGTGGCGTTTTAAGATGTCCTACTATTAATGTATTCATATCAATATGACTCTTTATTTTGATTAACAGTTGGCTTATGTAGTTGGCTGCTCCTATATTGGGGGCATAAATATTTACAATTGTTAGTCGTTCTTGGAGGATAGACCCTTTAAGAATGATGTAGTATCCTTCTGTATCTCTGACCACAGTCTTTAGCTGAAAATCTAATTTATCTGATATGAGAATCACTACCCCAGCTTTCTTTTGAGGCCCGTTGGCATGAAAGATGGTTCTCCACCCTTTCACTTTCAGTCTGGATGTATCTTTTGGTTCCAAATGTGTCTCTTGTAGATAGGATATGGATAGGTCCTGCCGTTTTATCCATTCTGCAACCCTCTGCCGTTTTATGGGAGCATTTAGGCCATTCACGTTGAGAGTGATTATTGAAATATAAGTGTTTATTGACATCGTGTTGTCTGCATAGTACTTGTTTTTATAGATTGTAAATTTCTGTTCTAAGTCACTCATGAGTTCTTCCTACTTTTATAGAACCCCCTTTAATATTTTCTGGAGTGCCGGCTTGGTGGTCACATACTCTTAGTCCTTGCTGGTCTTGGAAGCTTTTTATCTCTCCATTCATTTTGAATGTCCGCCTTGCTGGATAAAGTATTCTTGGCTGCTTGTTCTTTCAGTGCCCTGAATACATCATGCCAGCCCTTTCTGGCTTGCCAGGTTTCTTTGGACAGGTCTGACGTTATTCTAATGGGTCTTCCTCCATATGTACGGAATCTCTTCCCCCTAGCTGCCCTCAGGATCTCTTGTCTAAAATTATAATGTGCTAATTTCACTATGATGTGTCTCACTGATTTTCTAGACTTGTTGATCTTGGCAGGTGTCCCTTCTGCCTCTAGGACACAAACACTTGTTCCCTTCCCCAGATTGGGGAAAGTTTCATTCAGAACTTGGTCAGCTATATCTTCTAGTCTTCTGTCTTTCTCTACCCCCTCTGGGATTCCAATAATTCTGATGTTGGAACGTTTCATGGCATCATTTATTTCCCTTTCTCTTCTCATAATTCCTGAGTAGTTTGCTCCAGCTCTCCTCCTGACCTTTCCTCGCAACCATTTTATCCTCTAGATCACTAATTCTATCCTCTCTCTCCACAACTCTAGCTGTTAGACTATTTAGATTGGTTTGGATCTCACTGATAGAGTTTCTTACATCAGCTATACTCGTTCTCATTTCTGCCCTTAGAGATTCTATGTTGTCATTAATGTTTTTCTCCATCCTAGCCATTGCCTGGATAATTGTCACCCTGAATTCCCTTTCCGACACTGTTTATGTCCATGTTTAATAGTTCTGAGGGAGGGGGTGTAGTCTCTGGGTTTTTCTCTGTTGGGTCTTCCTCCTCCTAGTCATTTTGATGTGAAGGTGGATGCAAGAATGTATAGCTGGATATATTGCCCACAATGCAGACAGGGTGCACTCTGGAAGGTTTAGGAGCAATTGGGATTTACCACCAAAAAGAATAAGGATAAAAAAAGATAGAGAAAAAGAAGATATCCCAGCCAGAATGGGCCCCAAAAATAAGATTTATAAGGTATGTAAACCAAGAAGAGCAAACATATAGACCAACAAAAGTAAGTGACAAGAAATAAAAGAACCTAGTCAGAATGAACCCTAGGAATGAGATTTATATAAAACCAGAACAAAAGCAAATATATAGAAACAATGACAGAAGGATAAGATGGGAGGGTGGTTATAACTCCTCGTGGGCAAGGAAGGTTATTTCAGTTCTTCCTGGGTTTATTGTTGTATTGAACCCCTAGTTGTAATGTTAAGTAGTTTAAAAAAAGAAAAAAAACCCAAGAAATGTGAAAACGAGTGAATAAAAAAAAAATAAGAAAAGAATAAGAAAGAAAAAAAAACTTGTATCTGTGAAATATACAGGTTTAAGGGTATTATCGGGCACTTAATATATTGATTTCCCCTGATGCTGGGGATTTAAAATTTTATGGGGACCCTGTGGTTATAGTCCTTTTGTTTTTTTGACTTGTCTTCTGGGGTAAGGGCCTGCTGTGGTGTTTTCCGGTCAATATTGCTTGGGTTGAGTCACCGTGACCCCCAAGAAAGGGGCTGAGTTCTGTGGAAACCGGTTTCTCAGTCTTTCGCTCTCTGAAGGTTTTTGGCCTTTTGTAGCTTTTTCACCTTTTCAGAGAGTCCAAGCAAGGAATCTGCTTGTACGTACCCAGACCTCCATGTCACAGAGAAGCCTCAGTCTGCTCCCCTCTGAGTGTTGCAGAACACACACTCCCCTCCGCAAAAATCTGCTCACAGCACAGCCTGTCACAGATGGTGCACACTCCGCAATTTGGCGAGTCTGTGTGTGCTCCCCTACTCTCTGGGCTCCAGGCCTATGAAGGGTGTGCTCAGATTCCTGCCCAAGATTAGGCTGCCTGCCCCCCTAATCTCTGGGGCTGGCTGGGGGTGCCTAGACCCTGCCACAGACCACAAATGTCTTTTCAGTCAGGACTGCACTCAGTCCAGAGAGTGACGCACACAGCGAAAAGCTGCTGGCTCCTGGACCACACCAGACTCTCTAAGGTGTTTGCAGGAGTGCACATACCCCACCCACAAAATGGTGTCATGAGTGGATAGCTGCAGGTTCAGGAACCATGGACTGGACCCCCCCCACCAGTCTCTCTTTGAGGAGAGTGATGTCCTTTCTGGGAGCGTGGGCCCAGGCCTGTGCCTGCAACTACCCCTTCCACTAGTTGGTCCTCAGAACCTTTTGCTCTTTTTAAGTGTTTTTAACCAGACTCTAAGTTATTGCTGCTCCCCAACCACTGAGCACTTTCCTTTTGGTTATTACTGTCCTTGCGCTGCTTCTGGTGGCTCCCTCCCCCTTTTGTTTATCCTCCGATATCGGTTCGAGTGTTCCTACTTTGCTTTACCTCTCCACTGCTGTCTTCTGCTCCCGTAGAGATCCAGAAGTGAAAAATGTTGCTCCTCAGGCTGATTTCATGGGTCTTCAGGGTGTTCTTGTAGATACCCAGCTCACTTCTGGGGACAGGTTGCAACAGTATCTCCTACTTCTCTGCCATCTTGCCCCCCTCCCTACTCTATTATTTTTTACTCCATTCCCTTGTTCATGGACATCTAGATTGATTCCAAATTTGAAAAAATATCAACACTATGTGGACATTCTTATACCACTCCTTCTGTGAATATGTTTTAATTTCTTTTGGGAAAATTCCTAAAAATGATACTGATGGGTTATATAGTAAGCATATGTTAAACTTTATAGGAAACACATTATTTTTCAAAAACATTTGGACCATTTTACGTTATAGCCAATAATACAAGAACATATCATTTCCTTCACATCTTTGTGATGTGAATTGGAATTCACATTGGAACCACTGGAATTGTCAGTTACAGCCATTCTGGTGAGTGTGTGGTGGTATCACATTATGGTTTGATGACTCCTTCTGTTGAACATTTTACCATGCACCTTTTAGGGAACCTTATTTGTTAAATATCTGTCCAAGGTTTCTTCTATTTTCATTGGATACTAGATATTTTTGTCTATATTGTAGGAATGTTTTATACACATGTGTATGCACACATACACACACATATATTTAAACCTTACATACACAAATAAGTATGCATGCACACACATCTGTATACAAATGGGTATGATGGTGGGTGTGTGTCAGATGTATGTATTGAGAATATTTTCTCCAAATCTGTGTTTTGCCTAATTTTTCTTAATGGTAACTTTGAAGATACCATTTAATTTTAATAATGTTTAATTCATTGACTTTTCTTGGGTGTTTAGTCATTTTTCTCCATTCAGAAAATCATTACCTACTCCATGGTCACAAAACTATTCACCACTGTTTTTGTCTATAATTTTCATTGTTTTAGTTTTTATGTTTATTTTAATTATAAATCTCAAATTACTTACTGTGTATGTTACGATGTATGGGTCAAGATTTTCTTTCATAAAGATATCTAGTAATTTCAGTATCATTCTTTAAAAAATAACTATCCTTTCCTCATTTAGAAACTTTGTCAAAAATTGGTTTTATTTGTGTGATTTATTTCTCTAATAAATTGTGATTTTATTTGCATGATTTTATTTCTCTAATAAATTGTGAATTTATTAAAAATCTAGTGTTTTAATTGGGACTGTCTTGAATTATTTATTAATTTATTAAGTTTCATTTATTTAAATAATCTCTACACTCAGTGTGGTGCTCGAATTCATGACCCTGAGATCAAGAATCCTACATATTCTTCTGACTGAGTCTGTCTGTTGCCCCATCTTAAATTTTTAAATCACTTTTCTTAAACTTTTTTTTTTTTTTTTGGTAATTGTTACCCTCCAAACCCAAAGAGAAAAACAAACTGTTTAAAGTCTTTCAAATAAGATAGAATCATATTCTTTATTATATAATTTATTAGGTAGGGTTTAGCTTTGGAAGGTAATAAGACATTGTATGTGTAAGGGGTTTTTTTTCCCCCCTAGGAAACAATTTTTGCCCTTCTGTGGGTGTTATTACCCCTGTTGAGAATATATGCTTTAGATGAGTGTAAGGAGAACCTTAAAAATATTCAGACTTCCACTGCATGAACTTGATATCTCTCTCTATTTATTTAGGCCTTCTTTAATTTCTCTGGCAATGTTTTCTGGCTTTTAGTGTACAGCTATTTTACCTTTTTTGTTCAGTTCATTCATTTTTTATTGTATTTTCTATACAGTTAATTTTATGCTATTGGCATTGTAACTTTGGGAATTTCAGTGATAACTCTGGCAATTCCTTTGTGATGAGTTCCTTAGGATTTTAAATCTAAATCATCATGTGTCTAGGAATAGAGGCAACAGGCTTTCCAGTCTTTATGCAACACCCTTCTGGGGAGGGTTATAAAAATTTAAGTGAGAAACTACTCCGTAAAGTTAAAAGTAACAGGCAAATATTTTGTTGTTTTGCATTTTTAGTTGCCTCTCTATATCAACCAGTATTGACTCTGCAGTCAAGAACATGCCCATCATTGTCTCTCCCCACACGGGGAGCAAGATGTCTGACAGGATGGATGGACTGGTTTCCTGGATTGCCAAAGGTAGGATCACAGAAGTTTTCCTTTATAACAATGTTCCTGAGAAAAGGGGAGATTTCTCAGCTGGCATCCAAAAGAGAACACAACAGAAAGATTTGGCCAATGACTGCGAGTTTGTATAAACAGTTTCTCTTTCAAGTCTACCAATGAGAGGGTCCCTGGAGTATAAGTTTATCATTGGCGCTCCTAACCAGAGTTTCTCTGGAGGCTGACTGACTGATATTCCTGGAGGCATGTGAAAAATGGTGGTTCTGGCTGGCTAAGGTCAGGAGACATGAAAACATGGAATTATAGTGGAGTCACATTCTATTTTTTCATCATCTTGTGTTTTTGTATGGCTCTGTTAGCTTCAATATCATGCAAACTTGATAATTAGTTCCTTGGAGATTTCTGGTACAGACTTGGATTAAACTGAGGAGAAAATTTTCATCAAACATCATCAGATCTGGATATAGAGGAATGAATGTGTAAGACAGTGCGAATAAAGGAAAACAGAAGTGAGTGCACAAGAGACTGGAAATAGAGTGAGGTGGTGAAAAGAGTACAAAAAGGCAAAAGTGAGGTGGTGAAAGAGTACAAAAAGGAAAGAAAGAGCTGAAAGGACGTCCCAAGACATATCCTGAAAATCTGTCGCGTATCAGATATTTTTAGGTATTTTTCCCTTTTCATAACCTTTTTTAAACTTAGAGAAAATTTAATACATGCTCATTTTTAGCAAGCTTGTAAATTACAGCAGTTGTCTTTATATTTATGAAGATAAAAATTACCTGAAATCCCTGATATACCATAATTAATATAATGTACTGCTTTTCACTGTTTCTTTGGCATCTCTCTTACCTACCTACCTATTTATTGATTTATAGATCAGCCTATCACAATTTAGACAGGAAAGAGCAAATTATTCTGTAGATTTTCTTTAATATTACACATTTTATGCAACTTCACTGAGGTTTAATTTATATTTTAAAAAACCAGGGCAACTGGGTGGCTCAGTCAGTTAAGAAATCGACCATTAATTTCAGCTCAAAGCATGATCTCAGGGCTATAAGATCAAGCCTGGCATCTGGCTCCATGCTCAGCATGCAGTCTGGGATTCCCTCTTCCTTTCTCTCTGCCTCTCTCCCTGCTCATGTGCATGTGCACGGTAAATAAATAAATAAATAAAAATTTTTAAAAGTCCATTGAAAGTGACAGTTTGAGAATGAATAAATTTATGCATATGTCAAGCATAGCCTCATTCAAGATATAGAGATTTTTCATCTGGAAAGTTCCCTTATGGCTTTTGCAAGCGATCATCCCTAACTCTTGCTTTGGGCAACTACTGATTCTAAAGCTGTTACACATTAGTTTTGTATATCAACTATACATTGGTGTTATATGTTAGTTTTGCAGGTTCTACTATTTCATATTAATCAAACAATATATTAATACTCTTTTATGTCTGGTTTATCTTGTTCTGGTTCTGTTTTTGAGGTTTATTCATGTTCCCTCCTGTGTATGTTCATTCTTTTTACTGCAGAGTAATATTTAATTATATGGATATACTACCATTTCATTATCTATTCTTTTGCTGATGGTTTGACTTAGGACTATTATAAATAAAATATTATATTTTTCATCATTAAATATATTATCTATAGGTATTTTATGGATATCTTTACTAATTTGAGGATGGTACCTTCTATTTCTTGTTTGCTCAAAGTTTTTTATTTTTTCTTTCTTTTTTTTTTCACCAAGAATGAGTGTTGGATTTTTCCAATTTTTTTTCCTGCCTATATTGAGATGATTGAGATGTGATAAGGATCATGAATTTTTTCCTCTTTCACATGTTAATTTAGCAAATCATACTCGATTTCCCAATGTTGAACCAACCTTGCATTACAGGGATATTTGTACTTCATCATTTTGAATTATTCTTTTTGTAAGTCTGGATTTCATTTGCTAGTTCTTGTTCTGGAGTTTTGAACTGATGACCATGACTAATACTGTCTACAGTTTAAAATTTCCTGAAATTTTTTGTTAGCTTTTGGCATTAGTGTTGTACTGCCTTCATAAAATGATTAGGAAAGCATTCTCCATTCCTTAATTTTCTGAGAATGTTTGAGTAAACCTGATGTTATAATTTCTTTCAGTGTGTAATAGAATTAACCAGTAAACCATCTGGGTCTGGAGTTTTCTTTGTGAGATTTATTTTACTATGGTTTCTTTAATAGCTACAGAGCTCTTCCGATTTTCTATTGCTTTTGTTTTATTTTTGGTAAGTTGCTTTTTTTTAAGGAATTTGTTTCATTTTAGAAATTTTTAAATTTTTATATGTTATTTATTATTCTCCTAATAACATTTATAGGACCTCTAGTAATATTCCTCTTTTTATTTTATATTATTTACTTATTTATTTGAGACCACAGTTGAAGGGGAGCAGTGCAGAGGGAGAGAGAAAATCTTAGGCAGGCTCCAAGCTCAGCACATAGCCCAACTTGGGGCTCCATCTCATGACCCTGAGATCATGACCTGCGCCAAAATCAAGAGTAGGATGTTTAATGACTGAGCTGCCCAGGCATTTTGTATTTTTTATCTTTTATTTTCTCATTTAGTTCTCCTAGATTTTGATCAATATTATTAATCTTTTAAAAAAAATTGTGGTCTCTGTTGATATTTTTTTCTTCTGCTTATCTGTTTTTTATTTCATCAATTTATACTCTGAGCATTATTAATTCTGCCCTTTTTAAATCTTGGTTTTAATCTGTTTATTTTTCCTCTTAGTCTTTTAATGGAGAAACCTAAATTATTAATTTTAAATAAAAATTTAATATTTAAAAATAGGATTTGCTTTTGTTACATCAAAGTAACTTTGAGATGCCCTCTTTTCATTACCATTTAAAGATTTTTCAAAGCGTCATTGTAATTTATCAATGTAATTTATTCTACGAGAACTTGTTTTTATATCAGTATTAATAAATTTCTCCAGTATTTTATGATTTTATATGTGTTTATGAATATGGTTTCTAATGAAATTTTATTAGGGTCAGAAAACATAGTCTGCTTGTAGGTGCATAAAGATTTAGGATTGTTACATATTTTAGGTTATTTGTACTCTTTATCACTGTGAAGTTTTTCTTCAGTTCCTGTATTTTTCTTTGCTTGGAAGTCTGATTGTCTGAGGTTAATACACCGTACCAGCTTTTTTAGGCATACTGTTTACATACAATACTTGTTTTATTCTCTGACTTTCAAACTCTTTATCTTTAATTTTGAACATGGGTCTTTGTAGACAGTAAATATTGGGTCTTGCTTTTTCATTACTGTGGTTTTGTTAACATTTACATGTAAATGTTATATCTAGTCAACATTTACAATAACATTTACATGTAATAATGGTTGAATTTTTGTCTACCATCTTGCTTTGTGTTTCTCATGTGCCCTTTTGGTGTTTGTTTCTCTGTTGCTCCTTTCCTGATTTATTTTAGGTGAATTGAATACTGGTAGTATTCTGTTTTAATTTCTTTATTGGGTTCTTAGTGATAAAAATTTTTATGGTTTCTTAATAGCTTCTCTATAGCTAAAAATATGTATTCTTAACTTATTAATGTCTATTTAAAATCAATACCAATTAATGCCTGACTCTTCACAATTTTTACATCAGCTTTTTCCATTTCTCACTTTATACTTGACAAGTCTCCCTTCCTAGATATAATGATTTTACTGTATTATATTTGCACTTGTTCACTCTCATTCATTTATGTTATTGTCATATCTTTTACTTCTATATACTTTATAATCCCTACCTTAAAGTATTATTATTTTTGTATTACACAGTGAGTGGTTTTTTAAGAAAATCAAGACATAAAAAATATATTTATACTCTGATGTACCATTTTTGATTGTCTTTGTTACCTCCTATGTGTCAAAGTTTCCATCTGGTATCATTTACCTTAAACCTGGCAAATATCTTTTAGAATTTCTTATAACCTAGGTTTGCTGGTACTTATCTAAAAATACCTGTTATCAAAAAACAGCTTTGTTTCATCCTCCCTCTTTGAAGGATATTGCCAGTAGAGAATTCTGTTTCTCTCTTCTTTTAGCACTTGAAAATTGTTCCAGTTTCTCTCTTCTTTTAGCACTTAAAAATTGTTCCAGTGTCTTTTGGCTTCCATTGGCTTCCATTGGCTTCCATCTCATTGTGATGAGAAGTCACCATTTATCCTTAGCACTGATCTCTGTATATAAAGTATTGTTTTCCACTGAATCCTGTCACGATTTATTCTTTGTATTTAGTTGTAACTACTGTGACTCTGATGTGACTCTGTGTGGCATTTTGTACATTTATCTTTCTTGATGTATCCTGAGATTCTTGGATATATAAATGTTTTTCATCAAATTTAGTAACTTTCAATCATTATTCCTTCAAATTTTCTTCTAATTCATTCTCACCCCCCCTTTTTAAATTCTATATGTCTTAATACAGACATGTTAAACCATTTGATATTGTGCTTCAGTTCCCTGATAAACTGTGTACATTTTGTTTTTCAATTTTCTCTATTTATCAGGTTGAATCATTCTGTCCTTGAGTTTGATTTACTATTTCTTTGTCCATATCAAATCAGCTCTTAAGTCCATTCAGGAACTTTTCTTTTTCTTATTTTAATTTTTAGTTCTATAATTTCTATAATTGGTTCTATAAATTATATGTTTGTAGTTTTTAGAACATTATTGTATATATGCATAGTTTTCTTTTTTGTGGAGTTTCTATTCATTCATTACATATTGAATATATTCTCAGGGCACCTGGGTGGCACAGTTAGTTGGGTGACTAACTTTTGATTTTGTCTCAGGTCATGGTCTTAGAGTCATGGGATTGAGTCCCACATCTGGCTCCGCACTCAGTGTAGAGTCTGCTTGTCCTTCTCCCTCTGTTCTTCTCCTGCTTGTGCTCTCCTCTCTCTCTCCCTCTTGAATAAATAAATAAATAAACAAAATTTTTTTTTTGGAAGATTTTATTTGACACAGAGAGATCACAAGTAGGTAGAGAGACAGGCAGAGAGAGAGAGAGGGGGAAGCAGGCTCCCTGTTGAGCAGAGAGCCCATTGCAGGGCTTGATCCCACCTGAGATCATGACCTGAGCTGAAGGCAGAGGCTTTACCCCACTGAACCACCCAGGCACCCCTAAACAAAATTTTCAAAAAAATTTTTTTTTTGTTCTTTTTGTTCCTTGACCATATCTTCTTTTAGTTCTTTCAATAGATTTGTTATAACTGTTTAAACTTTGTTTTTTTTACTTATTGTTATTTATTTATTTATTTATTTATTATTTATTTATTTATTCCCATCATGATTAGTATACTCTTTAATCCACATCCCTTATTCCCCCATTCTCCTATCCACTTCCTCTCTGGTAATCATCAGGTTGTCCTCTCTGGTTAAGAATTTGATTTTTTGGTTTGTCTCTCTCTCTCTCTCTCTTTTTTTCCTTTGCTTGTTTGCTTTGTTTCTTAAATTTTATATATGAGTAAGATCACATGGTATTTGTTTTTCTCTGACTTATTTTGCTCAGCATTATACTCTTTAGCTCTGTCCAAGTTGTTGCAAATGGCAAGATTTCATTCTTTTTATGGCTGAATAATAATCTATTGTGTATATATATACACCATATCTTCTTTATCTATTCATCTATTAATGGACTTGGGCTGCTTCCTACTTTGGCTATTATAGATAATCCTGTAAATGAAGTGTGCATGTACCCCTCTGAATTAGTGTTTCTGTATTTTAGGGGTAAATATCCAATAGTGTGATTCTTGAATCTTAGGGTACTTCTATTTTTAACTTTTTGAGGAATTTCCATATTGTTTTCAACAATGACTTCACCAATTTGCATTCCCACCAACAGTGGAAGAGGATTCCTTTTCTCATTATCCTTGACAACACTTATTTCCTTTGTTGTTGATTTTAGCCATTCTGACAGATATGAGGGGATATCTCATTGTAGTTTTGATTTGGATTTCCCTGATGATGAGTGACGTTGAGCATCTTTCAACTGTCTGTTGGCCATCCAGATGTCTTCTTTGGAGAAATGTCTGTTCATGCAGTTTGTCCATTTTTTTTAACTGGATTATTTGGGTTTTGGGTGTTAAGTTGTATCAGATCCTTATGTATTTTAGATACTAGCCCTTTATTGGCTATGTCATTTTGCAAATATCTTCTCCCGTTCAGTAAGTTGCCTTTAATTTTGTTGGTGGTTTCCTTCTCTGTGCAATTTTTTTTTTATTTTGATGTAATCCCCAAATTCATTTTTGCTTTATTTCCTTTGCCTCAGGAGACATATCTAAAAAGATGTTGCTACAGCCAAAGTCAGAGAGATTACTGTCTGTGCTCTCTTCAAGGATTTTTATAGTTTCTGGTCTCACATATAGGTCCTTATGCATTTTCAGTTTATTTTTGTGTATGGTGTCAGAAAGTGGTCCAGTTTCATTCTTTTGCATATGACTCTCCATTTTCTCAACACCATTTGTTATAAAGACTGTCTTTTTTCCATTGTATATTCATTCCTCCTTTGTCAAAGATTAACTGGCCATGTAATTGTAGGTTTATTTCTAGGTTTTCTGTTCTTTTGATCTACGTGTCTATTTTTATGCCTGTACCATGCTGTTTTAATTACTAATACTTTGTAATATAACTTGAACTCTGACTTGTGATACCTCCAGTTTCATTTTTCTTTAAGTTGTCCAATATGTTGGCATATAGGTTTTCAAGATACTCTCTTACAACGGTTTGTATTTCTATGCTATTGGTTATTATTTATTTATCTGGGAACTCTCTTTTTTTAAATGAGTTCTGCTAGATGTTTATCAATTTTGTTGATTTTTTTCAATGAACCAGCTCCTCGTTTCATTGATCTGTTCTATTTTTTTTCTATATCATTTATTTCTGCTCGTCTTTATTTCCTTCCTTTTGCTGGGTTTGGGTTTTGTTTGTTCTTTTTCTAGCTCCTTTAGGTATAAAGTTATGTTGTTTATTTGAGATTTTTCTTGCTTCCTGAGGTAGGCATTGATTGCTATAAGCTTTCCTCTTAGAAACAATTTTGCTGCATCCCAAAGATTTTGAACTGTTGTGTTTTCATTTTTATTTGTCTCCATGTATTTTTTTGATTTCCTCTTTGATTTCCTAGTTGATCCATTCATTGTTTAGTAGCATGTTATTTAACCTCCAAGTATTTGTGCCCTTTCCAGATTTTTTCCTGTGACTGATTTCTAGTTTCATAGCATTGTGGTCAGAAAAGATGCATAGGTGGTATAGCTCAGTGGTAGAGCATTTGGCTGCAAAAAAGATACATAGTATGGCATTGATCTTTTTGAATTTATTGAGACTTGTTTTGTGGCCTACTATGGGATCTATTCTGGAAAATGTTCTATGTGCACTTAAAAAGAATGTGTATTCTGCAGTTTTAGAACAGAATGTTCTGAAGATATCTGTTTAATCCATCTTGTCCAGTGTGTTATTGAAAACTGCTTTTCTTTGTTGATTTTCTATTTGAATGATCTGTCCATCTATGTAAGTAGAGTATTAAAGCCCCCTACTATTATTGTTTTACTCTCAACATGTATGTTTGTTATCAGTGGTTTCATAAAATCATTTAGGTGCTCCCTTGTTGGGTGCATAAATATTTACAATTGTATCCTCTATAATGATTAAAATAGTGTCCTTCTTTGTCTCTTATTATAATTTTTGTTTGAAAGTCTATTTTGCCTGACATAAGTATTGCTATCCTTGATTTCTTTTGGCATCCATTTGCATGATAAATGTTTCTCCATCCCCTCACTTTCAATTTGCTGGTGTCTTTCAGTCTGACATGAGTCTCTTTAAGAGATGGGCTTCTTAAACATTTTTGTTTGCCAATCTTACATCTAGTCATTTTAAGTTGGTTTCCATTGTATACATTCTTTTTTTTTTTTTTTTTTTTAAGATTTTATTTATTTGTCAGGGAGAGAGAGCGTGCACAACCAGGCAGAGAGTGGCAGGCAGAGGCAGAGGGAGAAGCAGGCTCCCTGCTGAGCAAGGAACCCGATGCAGGACTCGATTCCAGGACCCTGGGATCATGACCTGAGCCAAAGGCAGCTGCTTTAACAACTGAGCCACCCAGGCATCCCTCCATTGTATACATTCTTCACTGACTAAACTTTTCTAGATTTTCCTCCCCTGTCATTCATATATATTTCTCACCTAGGATACATTGATCCCAATTCATTATAGAGACTAAGAATTATGTTCTCTTACTTTGAAGGTTCTTGGTTTTCATTCTGGTAGGCAATTCAGTTTACTAGCTGATCACTTAACTTTGTACAAAGTGGGTTTTGCTCTTCATTAAAACAGATCTATAGAAATCCAAACTTATTTTCTGAGTTTATCTAACTTGGCAAATTCAACTTCTAAACTCTATTTCCCCAATTACTCTTGTCAGGGCCTGGCTTGGGTTTCATTATGTCTATAGTAGACTTTATTTTGGACCTGGTTCTTACTTTAAGGTATGACTTTTCTGGTGTCTCAGATGGCTTCCTATAATGTTAATGAGGTCTCTGCTCTGGCTAGGCTGCACCTCTAATATCTCCCAGTACTACCCAACTTTTTTCTCTGTTACATTTGCAACCTCGGACTTGTGGTATGCACAGCCCATCTCTTGGACAAGGAGTCACAAGGAATCACTCAGTCTCCCAGTGGCCCATCCTTCATAGTCCTATTCCCTTTTTCAACCCTGATCTCTGCCCTTCTGCTCAGTGCGTTAGGGAGGAAAATGTCCTTGGGCTGAAAGCCAGGGCACTCATAGGGCTTAGTTCATGAGTCCACCTTTGTTAGGATTAAATTTCTCCACTCCCTTTTGTCCACTGTCCGCAAGTAGTTGTGCCATCTATTTTTTTTTTGGTCTGGGTTTATTTGTTTGTCATATTTTAGTATGGTACCAGTTATCCCAGTCTGAAGCAGAAATCATAATATTTTACTTTGAATACAAAAATTATTATACTTGCATTAATCAGGGATCTCCAGGGAAACAGAATGAATAGCAGAGGGGGCAGATTTGGGGAGGAATTGGTTCATGTGATTGTGGGGGCTGGTAAGACCTAAATCTTGTAGGACAATCCTGAAGGCTAGAAATTCAGGTAAGAGTTAATGTTATAGTCTTTAATCAGAAATCTGAAGGGCAACAGGCCAGGCAGGCTGAAAACTCAGGTGAAGTTTTTATATTGCAGTCTTGAGGCCAAATTTCTTCTTTGGGAAACCTGTCTTTTAAGGCTTTCAGTTGATTGGATGTGGCTCACCCACATTATGGAAAGTAATCTACTTTATTCGAAGTCTATTCATATAAATATTAATCACATCTAAAAAATACTTTCAGGAGCACCTAAATGGGTCATTTGGTTAAGCATCTGACTTGATTTCTACTCAGGTCATGATATCAGGGTTGTGAGATCAAATGCCATCCTGGGCTCTATGTTGGGTTCTGTGCTGGGTGTGGAGCCTGCTTAAGAATCTCTCTACTCCTGAAACTAATATCTTGATATATATTAACTAACTAGATTTTAATTAAAAATCTGAAACAAATGAATAAAAAATGAATTTCTCTCTCTCGAATAAATAAATAAAATATAAAAATAAAAATAAAAAATACCTTCATAGTAACATCTAGACTGGAGGGTGGCCAAACAACTGAGCACTATAGCCTAGCCAAGTTGACATAGAAATTAACTATCACAATACCCACAATTCTTATTTAGCCTCAATATGTGATCCTCTGTTGCTTAAAAGTTATTAATACTCAGTTCCCATAATTTTATTACCTTTCAATATTTCATAAAGAATACACTTGTTCATATGTCTTCATCTGAACATTGGTTATTTCCTTGAATTGAGTACAATAATCGTAGTATTAGGTTGAATAATTGAAAGACATTAATGTATCTTACCATTTGGTCCTCTGAGGAGTTTAGTATTTTATATTATTACTATAAATATATGACAGTGTCAGTATTTTCCTATGATGGAAAATTCTCAATATTTTTTCAAAATATTTTTATTTGGTGAGGAAGTTATAAATTGTTAATGTTTTCATTTGTTGAAACATAATTACAAATAAGTATAAGAAAGCTTAATATTATTCTATTCCAGTTTGTAGTTATTGTTTTGCATATTTACATTGAACTAGCCAGTCTTCTTGTAGGTTTACAATGGGTAGTTTTCTAGTTTAGATGAATATACTTTGTCATCTGCTATTTGCAATTTTTCATTTTTTTGTTGCTATTTATTTTTCTTTTTAACTAGAATAAGCAGAAAGCTTTAAAAGAGCAACCTAGGGGCACCTGGGTGGCTCAGTGGGTTAAAGCCTCTGCCTTTGGCTCAGGTCATGATCTCAGGGTCCTGGGATCAAGCCCCGCATTGGGCTCTCTGCTCAGCAGGGAGCCTGCTTCCTCCTCTCTCTGCCTGCCCCTCTGCCTACTTGTGATTTCTCTCTCTCTCTGTCAAATAAATAAATAAAATATTAAAAAATAAAAGAGCAACCTAAAGTTAGCAATTTCTCAGATCTCTGATTTATAGAGAATATCTATTCTTTCTGTTTTTTTATGCAATATTTCACAGGCAGTATTCCATGTAGAGGAATAATTTTTGATTAATCAAAAGATTCTTATTTTAAAAAAAGATTCCTAGTACTAACTGCCATTTTTGCCCCAATTTTATATTACTTACAGAATTGCTTAAAGCCTTTCCTCCAAGTTTTTCCCTAGCTTCACAATAGGTTACATGACTTGTAAAAGAATGCCTTTGTCGCAACCTTAGAAGAAGTCTCTAACTTTTTCCAGAGTACCTCAGTGGACACATCCTCTATATTTTAATATGTAGTTTTCTTAGAGTCATTATTTTGAAAATAATAATTGTAGTTTGGATTCTTAACTCAGGAGAAAAATGCAAGGGCTGAGAGTTTTGATTTTGCTTTTATTCCTTTTGTATTTTACTTCTAATTTAATGTCACTATCCTTAAATAGAATGGTCTCTACAGTTTCGCCTTTGTGTATTTAATGGAATCTGAAGAATAGAATTTGTGTAGCAGCAAGAAATATGTTGGAGAGAGAGAATAATTTGCTTGTGAGAATGCCTCTTTCTCTTCTTTATTTTTGTTTCAAAATCTTAAACCTGCTTTGGAAATTATGTTGAATAACCAGGTGTGATTCAGGACAGAGTGTCTGTAAGGAGGCTGGACGGGACATGGAGAGACAGTCCTCTGGATGAAAGAGATAATTGGAGCCTAGGAGAAAGGGGAAAGAGAGGTCCCTGGATTCCTTAAGCAAGGGGAAGTATATCCCGCTGTTTGATGCTGAAAAAGATAAAAAGACCTAAAGAAAAGGAGAGCTGTGAGTTTTCTGCCTTTGACTAAATAGCCTCTTGCCTCAAGCTGAGAACCTTTGGCTTCAATGAAAAATTAGAACTAGGGAAATTTTACATCTCATGGTTGCTGGGTCTACTGATGCCTCAGGACCAGAGCAGTCTTCTCAATTTAGTGAGGACAGGTAAGCTCCCAAAATATCATACCAGGAGAGCCAGAAGCCTAGTGGGAGTCAGAGGTTGACTGTGTCATTCATCATGCAGGCTAGGGCCAAGGGATCACAGCTAGTTAATTCACTGAAGCTGGGTTAATATTTTTTGAAAATCGGAAGCTATGCACTGAAATTTATAACCACTATTTTCCTATAATTTAATAAACCTGTTCTTTCATATTCTTGTGAATTTTGTTAAGCCTTGATATATTGAAGATTTGGAATAATGAATTAAATTCTACCACTTTAATGGTATTTTTGTTCATCTCTATTTTCAATAGTTTTGTTTTTTTATCTTGTTTTGTGCTTTGCTATTATCTTACTTGTCAAATTAAAGACTGTGGCTACAATGTCTTCACTATGGATTTTACATTTTGCCACATTTACGTTACTTTACCCCATTCCAAATATAAAGTAACTCATCTTTTTTAATGCTTTAAACCTTCTTTGTTTGTTCTTTCCTGTCCTATATCTGTTTTTGATTATCTGATATGTCTGCACAATTGTTTTTCTAATGTAATCATCTTGCATCATTGCATGAATGTTTTTCATGCAAAGATTGTCTTCATCTTAGAAAATTTACTCATTTTGATTGATCATATTAATGGATCTATTTAGTTTTTAGTCTTAAAAAAAATTATCCTCTCTGTCAGAGGTTGCAATCTATAACCTGTGGGCCAAATGTGGCCTGGCACCTGTTTCTGTATGAGCTAGAATGTTTTTACATTTTTCAATAGTTAGAAAAAGAAAGGAAAAAGAAAAATATGCGAGAATGTGGCACACAAGACTTAAAATATCTACCATCTGGTACTTCACAAAAAAGTTTGCTGACCCCTGCTCTGTTTTATTTCAAAACACACTTTTAGCAGATGCTGTCCCAGCCCACTCATGTTCTCTCTGTGCGTATCCAACGTTCCTACATGTGTTTCTTTGACTTAGGGAGGGGATTCCATTCTCCATGCCCAGTGGCTGGGGAAGGCTCTATGTGCCAAGGCATGAGTGCCCCCTGGCAGCAGCCCAGTGCATAAACATTGCTCCTCCAGTGGGAGAGCTCTAAGGATGCATTCTACACCAGAGTCCCCAAGGTGATCAAGCTCCATTGACCACAGCAGTGACATGCTTGATATGACACACATTATGGCTTCCTTTTGTTCCTTGTCTCACTTCCCTGCTCCCTCTCAGTGTTTCCTGGTATTGTCTCTCAAATAAACTACTAACACTCAATTCATGTGTCTTTGCATAAAATAGTCTTTAGACTGCTATCTTCTATTTTTTCTGCTTCCTTGAATTTTACCCAGTTCCTTAATTTCATACATAATGCATTCCTGAAAACATGTTCAAGTGAAATATGTATAATTTGAGAGGACAGACTTACATTCTAGAAGTTCTCAGCCAAATATATCATTGAAAATTCCTCCTGACATTAGCCTTTAGTCATTAATTCAAAAGTGTATTTTAAATATTCTATAAATACTTTTTAAATGTTAAACTTATTTTTCTTTACAATTGCTCACAGTTGACTGTATTTATCAAATCATTAATTGAGGCTGAAAACTCATCTTTTTAAACACAATAGTTCTCTTTTTGCCTGAGTTTTATTCTAAATATTTGAGCTGCCTATGACTTGGTAACTTTATTTCTTTCTCTTTCTGCTTTCTAAATCAAAATAATCAGGTCCAAATGAAAATAGTTCCTCAAATAACTGAAAAAATACTATTTTTCAGATAAAGACAACAGTGCTGCTGCTGAAATGCATGTTTGGCAAACAGGCAATTTCACCTTGAAATATTTCAATGTTTTTATCATCAGATGAAGAATGAAAACTATAATTTCCTTGAGAACGGTATTTCAGAGCAAGCAGTGCATTAATTTTCTAAAGAATACTATGCATAAAAGTTAAACATTTTTTTTTAAAATATCAAGAAGCTTCCCACCACCCCCCACTGCCCCACTAACCTTTTGCTGTGTCTTCCATGTGCCCTTACAGTTCTGTGCTGCAGTAGCTTTTTTTAATTTGGTAATTTTTCCCTGGTCTGTTTATTCTTGCAGAAGGAGACATTTATTTACCTAGTGTTTATTTAGGACAGTAGTTCTCAACCACGACTACACAGTGGAGCCCAGCATGCTTTAAAGACAGTACAGAGGCCTGGGTCTCACCTCTAGAAGTTCTGATTTCACTGGACTGGGATGAGGCCTGGGCTTTGGGAATTTTGAAAACTTCCTAGGTGATTTCAATGTGCAGCTAAAGCTAAACTGCAGGTTAGCTAAAGCTAAACCTCCTAGAATCATCTAAGAGCTGAGGTGGATTCTCTTGGACTTTGATCTCTTCTTGTCTGAGTCTTCCACATTATGGGAAAGCCAAAAGGATGTAGTAAATGCCCGGCGTAGTCTCAATAGGGGGCTCTGTTTCTTTCCTAAAGGGTTTCTTTCTCTGGTGCTTTATTTGGAAGAAGGAGGTTGCACATTCCCAGCTCTTTGCCGGTGTGGCCAGGTACTCAGCCACTGTCACTTTGTCTTCCAGAAGGACACGTTGTACCACCAGCTCTTTGCTTGGCACCGCCGCCCAAAGCACGAGGAAACACCTGTAGCATAGGAATGGGCCCTAAGTCTAGACAGAGCACAGAGAGTTGTTTTTAAGTTCCTCCCTTTCTCCAGTCCACCATCAGTGCCCCCCTCACTTCCTCCTTACTATGTAGGTATCTCTTCTAGACTGCAAAGTACGGTTTCACCAGGCTCCTATCTACTCCATTCTTTGCTCAATGAGGCAGAGTCCAGACTTTCCCTTTTAGAAAAGCTGAAGGCAAGCATTCCACTGGAAGGGTCCTGGCGTCCTTTTCTTGTGTTTTCTCGTGTACAGCAAGCATGGTGGTGTTACTAACCTCAAGTGTTGATTGGGGGCTGCTTTAGCAAAGCTGCTGGAGACTATCCATATGGCTTTAGGGTAACATAGGGAACATTCTTCCCTTGCACGTGCTTGCACTTTTTAGTCAACGTTGTCTAAACTTATGGTACATGGCTGCTAAGGTTTCCTTGTCGCTGATGCCAAAAAGGCGCCTCTCCTTCTCTCCCAACTTAGTTCAGTAGTAATCTAGGAGTCAGGACATCAGTGTGCTTGCTCTCACAGTCTAAGAAAAATGTGATTAGTGATTTTTGATGGAGCAGTTTGGGTGGTCAGAGTGTTCTAGCAGAATCTGGTACATTGATTGCCCCTGAAGCCAGAAGTCATGGGATATGACTTCCCAAGAGGACAGACTCTTGTAAGATTACAGGAACTTCCAATGGTGACAGCAGAGCCAGATGACACACATGTACAATGTCAGAGATGGAACTTACGCTCCCATCCCCCACCATCATGTAGTCCTAATTATTTCATGCAGCAGACACTACCTTTCCTACCTTCATTGGGTATCTTATTAAGCAAGTGAGGCCCATGATTATAATTCACCTGATAGGTACAGTTCGTTGGTGCATGGACTGTCTGAGCAGGACTGGTCAGAAACTGCCCAGGACATGTAAGGCAGAGCCTCAATCCCAGTCTCTCTAGTGATGAAACTTGGAAATATGAGACACAGGGGTGACCAATGGCCTTCCTGCCTGCTCTGTGGATGGGTCCACTTGACAGCTAATGCCATCAAGCCAAGAGAAAGAAAGAGACTCGGGAAATGTCCTGACCATGCTCAGGTTTCTGAGGCCCAGCCACCCAGTCATATCCATATTTTCTCAGATAGCAAGTCAGTTCTCTTTTGCCGGAAATGGTTTGAGTTGGGTTTATGTTGCTTCCAAACCAGTAATAATGGCATTCAAGTAATGATCAGAAGTTCTGAGTTTGAGACATGCCTCTCACCCTCTTGATTTATTAATAGGCATTCTTGTGAAATGATAATAATACCAATGCATTAGAGAAAAGATGAGAAAATTCTTGCCTCGATGTCTGGTATTAATTAGAGAATATAATAGCATTTAGAAATTACTCCCCTCCCCTCCCTTATTCTCCTCACTCATCTCCACTCACCAGATGAAAAGGCAGCAAAAGGAGATCCCAGACATACCAACCAAGGTACCTGTTCATACCTGTGGTGCTCCATAATAGGATCTGCCATGTATGTCCTGGTTTGAGATCCAGAATAGTCTCACCTGAACAAGCCCTACACTGTCAAAGAAAAATGGAAAAGCAAGTCTTTTAGATAATTTTTTCCTTGTCTGAAAATCCATACATTTCCCCTTTTCTGAACAACTATATACGTTTTCTCAAAGTCTGTGACAAGTTGCAGATCTACAAGAGATTAACCTGCTCCTCATGACTTCGCCATTCAGAACTAGGAAGTAAACTCTGGCAAAGTCTTAAATCAGACAATGCAACAGTCAACAGAAAAATAAGCGAACATTTCATGTTATTCAACTTCAACAATCTCTGTAAACATCTTGAGAAAGCCAAAGCCTTCTATTGATCAGTTTAGTATGTCATTCTACTCCAGAGGAAAATGGTAATAAAATGAATGTCATTAAGTGTTTAGAGACCATATCACAATACATTATGTGTGACAGGTCCCTCTACACTCAGAATGTTCCACATTTATAAATAAAAATCCTCCTGTCTGCTTCCTAAAATCATACCCAGCTATAAAATTATATTTGGGTAATTTTATGTTTCAAATTCTTATCTTACCCTCATTTGTGCATTTTCCTCCTGCTTCCACTTTGGTGAGGGTGATATATTTATATCCTCACTTGGAGTTCAGAGGCAGCAGAAAGAATTGGATAAACACAGCAGGGGCCTGACAAGGCCATGGAATACCTCACTATGTTCCCATACGCTGCCTCTTCTTACAGAAATGTGCTTGTCCTTGAAAAGTGTCTGTTTATTTCCTACTTTTAGATACCCCTGTGTCTTTGTGCGACTCTACTGCCAAAGATCCATCAGATGAAATATAGAAACTAAGCCAATGAAAGCAGCAGACAGGGCTTGGTGTCACAGAAACCCTGTGTGCTTGTCAGTTAACATGAAACATCATTTCCTTGCATACGAATATAAACACCTGGCACATAAAGTGTACTTCTTGCCCAAGGATCTTTAGGTGAAAGAGTATGGGCCCTGTCGTCAAAGGATAGGTTTGTTCAAGTCCAGTTTCTGTTGGCTAATTATTTCTCTCCAGTGAAAGAATTTATCCCTGTCAGCACTGTGTGTCCACTTTTATAAAGTAGAAGTAATAATAATATATAACCAACCAACAGCTGGTTTATGGTATAAATGAGAAAATGCGTCAAAATAAGACCCAAATCATTTTTGCAAAGATCATAATTAAGAGTCATATCAACCCAAGAAAACTTCCCAGTGGATTATGGATTTTGTCCTCTGGAAAAATAGTCCTAATAAGATAAAGTCATTGTGCTCCTCTTCCGGGGGGATGGGAAAGTTAAACTACATAATTAGCCACCCATTTTTTTTTTTCCCAACGCTCAGTCTCACTTTCTCTGCTGCTATGTGAATGACCTAAGAACACCTCTCAATTGTTCATGGAAGAAAGGCATTGCAGTGGCTGCAGTAAAAACACCTGCTTCTTTCTCTGCAGTTTGAGGCTGTGACGGAAATGTTACTCATAATGATCCCAGAATCAAGAAGCAGTGCCCTGCAGATCAGTCAGATGGAATTCTTACTTGGTATGGAGTTAACCAACGGAGCTCTTGAGATGTTTAAGTAACCATCTTAGAACTGACCACATGCAGGCCTGACAGTCTGCAGCCCGAGACGTTAGAAAGCTAGCGTGATGCTTCTAAGATCCAACACTCAGCATGCTATTTATCTGCCCTGCACCCTGCAGTGGACCCCCACATAGGGCCTGATCCTTCCATATGATTTCCAAAGCCTTTTCCATCTGGCTCCATTTTCTCTCTTCGCATGCCACCGTTCCCACACTCTAGGCTGGCTTCTCCAAATTTCTATGCGAGTCATAGCTTTTGTGGTGTCTGTAGAGAGAGACTGGGTTTTTTGAGGGGCGAGGGGAATTTCGGTTTGTTTGGGGTTTTGTTGTGTGTGTGTGTGTGTGTGTGTGTGTTTTGTCACATTGGCCTGTATTTCAGTAGCTTTAACACTGTCTTTTCTGGTAGACAGCAAGTAAGTGCTGATGAAGCAGCCTGTAAGAACTGTGTATTCTATTTCGGCGTGAAAAGAACAATCTCCGGAGACAGCAGAGACTAGCTGGGGCACATTTTCACTTTTCCTCTGCTCTGTGGCTGTCAGGAAGGTCATTTGGGCCGCTCTCGCTTTCAGTAGAAAGTAACTCTCCCTTATGTGCCACCAGACAGTTGTCACGGAATTCATGATACTTTCTTATGTCATAATTTTAATTAGCCTCATGCTGCCAAAGCTGGAGATTTGGATGTTTAACCATTTCACACCAAAGCCACACCATCATTTACAAAATAACTTAGGCTGTGAGAGTGGCAGGGTAGGATTCAGAAAAAAACATACATCCTGGGTTAGTATTTTAAAGCATGTCAAAAGACATTAATTCGCCATAGACTCGGTGGAAGTCTCCTTTCTAGTGATGAGAAAAGGGCAAAAAATACTGTACGTTGAATTGGCATTTCACAAAATAAATCAACATATCCCATTAGGAACAGGAAAAACTCAGTACATTTGAAAATGGTTATAGAAAAAAAAAATTATTGCTTAGACTGTGGTCATTATTTTTAACAGAACTGTTTTGGCCTGGGGCAGAGATGAGCCTCCGGCTGGAGAGCAGGGTTAAGGAGCATTTGCCTTAGAGAGTTGCCGGTGTCCTGGGAAGATCAACTCTAAATGCAGAATATGCGAACATTTCCTAATTTTACAGAATACAACAGGACTGCCTCAGTGGCTTCCACATCACATCCTTTGATTCGTTTCAAGTTCTTTCTTGCAAGGAGAGAATTGACTCTATCGACTGAAGCTTCAATATATAAAAACATATCTGATGGGCCTTTTCACCGATGAATATGTCAAAATTGCCGTAAATGCTCAATCTAAATGCTCCGAAGCCTTTTATTTGATTAGCAAGAAATCCAGTCTTGTCTGGTACCCTGCTCCCTCATGTCTCCCTCTAGAGGAAATGTGCAGTGGTAGGGCAGATGTTTACCTTTGTAGGGTTCCCAGATGTTCTCAGGTCTACCACAGATGGGGAATTTCTCTGTTCCTAGGCTCTGCTCACACTTCCGCTCTGTTGGAGGCTAGGACTCTGGGGTGTTAGGCTGCTGGCTATGCTCTTGGAGCTGGTGATGCATACTGGCATACTAGTTGGCAGATTAATTAGCTGTTTGCTTTCCATCTTTCCAGATATTGTTTTAATGAGCAACATTTAAGGGGAGCCTGGGTGGCTCAGTGGGTTAAAGCCTCTGCCTTCGGCTCAGGTCATGGTCTCGGGGTCTTGGGATCAAGCCCCACTTCAGGCTCTCTGCTCAGCAGGGAGCCTGCTTCCCCCTCTCTCTCTGCCTGCCTCTCTGCCTACTTGTGATCTCTCTCTCTTTCTGTCAGATAAATACATAAAATCTTTAAAAAAAAAAAAAATGAGCAGCATTTAGGAGGAGTTTCTTATCAGAGAGCTGCTGAGTACTCAGAGTACCCAGGCCTTAGGGAGAAGGGATAATGGTGGGACTTGATGGGGATCCGAGCTTGGCAGGGAATGGTCAGGAAAGTTTCATACTAATCTGAGATATCTGCAAGCTAGGAAATTAAAAGGAGAAAAGGTAGTATCAAATGCCTTGGCTTTAATTCTAATTAACTAGCTTTATAACTTTGGGTAAATTGTTTAATCTCTTTTTTCTTCAAATATAAAATGTGAATAATAACTTTCTGCCTGATGACCTAACTGGAAGACTTAGTCTTGTTATGGGTACAAAGTAAGCATCCTTGGAGAATCTCTTGACATACAGCCTTCTAATGCCAAATACAGTAATAATGGCATACCTCCACTTTTTTATTGAGGTATAACTGATATAAAACATTATATTAGTTTCAAGTGTACAAAATAATGACTTGATATTTGTATATGCTACAAAATGATTGCCGTAATCTATCACCGTATGCAGTTGCAAAAAAAAAAATTTTGTGTGATGAGAAGTATATTTCTATTTTTACCATCATTAATCCAACAGCAATCTAGATTTGATTAACATCACTCTTTTATAAAAATGGGTTGAACATTGCCTTTTATTAATTTCTTTCATGAATTCTGTCCTCAATTGTCATGGTAAGAAAGGATTTATTCTCTTCCACACTTTGGCTTTTAAAATAAGGGGAACTATCCTTTCTGCATGAGCTTTCATCCTTCCAGGGTAAATAGACCTAATACCCCAAAATAGCAAGTCCTAAAGCTCTTTTTCCTCCACTTCCTCCATCTATAGTTTATCAGTACCTTATTAAAGTAAATCACCCAGAATATTCCAAGTATGCTTAAAATTACACAATGCAATTGAACTTCTAGTTGTGTACTCTAAGAGCAGATAGGTCTTTTTAGCCCTCCTGGCTTCCTGAGGATGCAAAGTGAGATTGAAGTTATCTAAACTTCTAAAATGTTCTTGTATATCTTGCACTTGGGCAATTGATTTTTTGAAGTTATATACTGGATTTATATCTACTTCAGCTAAATTGCATTTATTATATTCAGCTCCACTGTTTTTCAGCCTGCTGAGAAATGTTATCCCTGATTTGATCATTCAGTATTATGTAGTTTTCCCATCTTTGTGTCATCGTCAAAAGTTACAAGCATACCACGTATCTTTATTATGTTATTAAAATGTCATCCTCAACTTCCAATTGTATCTGATGAATTAAGCAGAATTATTTATCTCTGCTCCTTTCTGAAAATCTGTCAAAATGATAGTTAAGGGAAAGAAACTTAACTACTTGCAGAGATGGCTGCCTATAAGAAACAGCCTTATTCCTCTGTAGAATCTTAAGCTCTGGGACTGGAGTCACCAGATGCTCTGAGAACATTTTACAAAATGTGAAGACATTTTTGGTTGTCACAACATTCGGGAGGTAGGGGTGCTATTGGTCTTTAGTCGGTAGAGACCATGGATGCTGTTAGATATCAGCCGACTGCAACAAAGAACTTATCCACCCCAAAATTCAGTGTAGCACTGATACTGAGGAATCCTGCGTTAATCTAATCAAATCCTATGGACAAGCCCAATGTCAAGGGGTTAGGAAATACCCATCAGGAGGCTAGAACAATGATGTAGACACATAATAATATCACAAGGGATTGAAGAATTAGATGCATAATTTGATCATCAAAGGAATTGAAAATTCCTTTCAAAGAATGTGGACAAATCTTTCATGGGGAATGGATATGACCTTTTTTTCCTAGAAAGGAAACTAGTGATTTTTACTATGTTTTGTTGATTCTAAGACACATACTTCTTTTTTACATTATAACGTCTTTGAAGTACTAATGTGTTTTATGAGCAATGTGATGAGAAAGTATTGTATTATATTTAATTATATTGTAGTATATTAGCATTTTTTATTCCTCTGGAACATGAAATGATGATGTCTCTTACTCTTGATGGTATATAGATTTAAGGACACACATTAAATGTATTTTATGTACTCACCCCATGATAGGCAGTAAATTCAGAAGAACTCTTGGAAGTATAGATAATTATACTTTACAAATATAAGTAAGCCCCCTCTTCACATCTTTACATATGAACAAGAATCTACCTACTGGACCCTTGAGCTATGTTTGATAGCAGTTGGGGACATTTTAGCAGAGTGGTAAAAAAAAATGGGCTTCAGCATCTATAGAAATAAAGTAATGAATGAAAACACTTAGGTTGGTAGTAATTATTGTCAATCCTATATGCCCATTACTATGATAATTGCTGAATATCCAGTGTTTTGGTGGGCGGATAGCTATGGGAGCAACATTTTTTTGTTTGTTGTTGGTTTTGGTTTGTAGATACATTTTATTAGGTATAGGTAGCAGAGGTCTTTTCAGTTTGTTAACACCTTGCCAAAAGTTAAACCTATGACTTCATAAAATTGGAACAACAAACTCAGTTATTAGGTGGACAACATTGAAGTCAGAGTATCTCTGTTTTGGTTTCTTACCTACAAAGTGGGGATACTGGTTTTGGTGTTGCTAACTCATACATTTTACAGAATGCAAAGTGGATCACAGTGCTAGACAGAGAACATACATGATAAAGTGCTGCCAAGATATATCTCTCATGGCATTAGACAACTGACAGTTATTGTCTGAACTTAGTGTTCTGATATTTCTGTTTTCTTAAAGGCCTTAGGTTTAATGCACATCTTCTTTAATATACATAAACACAGCAAGATAATCAGTGCAGCTCTTTGGGGGTTCAGAAATACATTCATAAGGTAATGTTAAAGTCAGCATTTATAAGGAGAGGTTAAAACAAATCTTGTGAAATACTTAAAGAAGATAAATGACTAACACTTTAGCTGGATTCAGTATTTATTCCTCTAGAGCAAAACTTATATAAACCCTCCCATTAAAATTTCCTCTGGGCACCTTTGTATCAGTTAATAAGAAAAAAATATTTCCTTATATTCTAAATTGTCATGAATATAAATACATATTATTGTAAATAGATAGCCCATGGATATTGACTGCATTTATAAAAGAGGGAAATCACATAACAATGTCCTATTACCATGGCTGTGTAGAGAAGAAAATGCTATGTTACTATGGTAAAAGAACAAGAATGTGTTTATCAGAGTAAGATAAGAGAAGTCATGGGTGGGAGGCATGGGGGAGCTGCCTGTCTGCTCCCCTGACTAATGTTCCAACCCTATCTTCCGCTGTGCCTCTGCAAGCAGATCAAATTTGTTTTCAACACATTTCTGCTTTTGAGTTAACATTTTAAAATTGACTGTGACTTGGATCATCTGACTTTCCAAACAGATTTGGGGGTGTGTAGGTGCATACCAATGAGGACTTACAATTCATTTCAAATAAAGCTCAGGACCATGGTAGTTGAAGTCCAGGGCCATAATAGAAAGTGCCTGCCCTCTCTTAAGATTATTTCCATTATTGGCCAGTATTTTGTCTTTTCCTTTCCTTTTCCTTTTCCTTTTCTTTTTCCTTTCTTTTTCTTTTTGAGATCACAAGTAGGCAGAGAGGCAGGCAGAGAGGGAAGCAGGCTCCCTGCTGAGCAGAAAGCCTGAGATATGGGGCTCTCAATCTCAGGACCTTAAGATCATGACCTGAACTGAAGTCAGAGGCTTTAACCCACTGAGCCACCCAGGCGCCCCAGTATTTTGTGTTTTTCTGCTGAGTTACTGTTAGGTGCAACACACAGTCCTGGCATTGTGGGAATTCATAGAAAGAAGTGACTGGCAGTAATTATTGATGATTTTAATAGCATAGCCTCATGTTCTTAAGACTAGGACATTTGATGGATTTATCTTTGTGTTTAGAGCATCAATTTAAGAATGGAGCCCCTAATGATTGAATGATCAACCCAGGTATACTTGTTCTCTGGGGCTTTCCTACAAATTTCAGAACATATAGTAAATGTCATGGCAGCCTAATTTTACTGTATAATCCTAAACAAGATTTCAGATTAGATCTAGAGATGGTGTCATTGAATGGGGAGAAAGAACCATAGATTAATAGATCAGAACTGGGTTTTAGGGTCATCTGGGTAGCTCAGTCTGTTACGTGTCTCCTTTCAGCTCAAGTCATGGTTCTGGAGTCCCATGATCAAGCTCCACATGGGGTTCCCTGCTTAGTGGGGAACCTGCTTCTCCCTCTCCTTCTGCGACTCCCCCTGCTTGTGCTGTGTGTGTGTGTAACATGCATGTATGTGTGAAATAAATAAATAAAATCTTCAGGGGAAAAAAACTGGGTTATAGTCTTGACTTTGTATGACTCTGGACTTCCATTCAACTTTGGATTTCCAAGGCTAGGTTGATGTAAGAACTCCCCATCTGGCTGTACATCACAATCAACATAGAAGTCTGTAAGATATACTAGTACATGCCCGAACCCAGGTTCTTTGGTCAGGATATTTGTGGGAGAGGCCTGAGTATCCATATTTTTTAAAGATCCTCACGGTGTTCTAATGGAAGCCAAGATTAATACCACTAATCTGGCCAATTCCTGAGAGTCATTCCATGCTATTCAGTACAGTTGGTCTTTCTTCCACTTTTATTTCTTTCTACCTGTACTTTTATTTTACCCTTCACTTATTTTCTTTTTTCCTTCTTGTTTGACTTACTTAACAACCCAAATCCTAGAGCTTTGAGCTTATTTTCATGATGTGTGGCAGTATCAACCTGCATATGTAAGTAAAATCAGATAAAATTTTAAAGTAAATATTTTCCTCATATAAAGGCACAGTGCTGAAGACCCTTTAGTTTCCAGAACTGATTTCAGTCCCAGGAAAAACCATGGCTGTCGGTCAAAAGGGATGGGATAGACACAGCTCTCATTTGGCCATTTTCTGAGTCTTCTGATGGAAGAAATTCATTGGGGAAAAAGAAGACTATTTGGTAGAACAATTATTTCCTATTGAAAAATGTCTACAGTTCTTTACTTTTTAAAAATAAATTACTTTGTTATGTGTTCTATTTATGAACAGTGCCTGTGAGGACCACAGGCCCCACATACAAGGGATTTCTCAATTTTTTGTACGAAAAAATTCCTGGGGCATATAGCATTTTATATTTTGATGGCAAGACTCTGAGTTGACAGTCTGGATTAATGCAGCTTTCAGCATCCATCTCAGGAGATTAGCAAATTGTAGGGAAGCTGTGATTGGTGGATAAAACATTGCTATCTGATGTGCTCAAATTGACACCTGGTGGACGAATTTTTTTTCTATGTCATTGCTTATAAAATTCTTGTAGATAAAAACTCTAATAAAGAACTCTCTTTGTTATTTATTTTTGTTTGACTTCACCAAATTTACTTCAACCAGCCATCAACTACTTCATTTATCATTTTACAGCCTAGAATGAATAACCCTAAATTAATCAACTGATTACAAATTCCTTAATTCCATGCATCGTATTTCTCATTCTTTGCAGTTTCCTTTTAACCAGAACTGGGAATTAGACTTATGGGACTATGCTGTCAGTACCAGCTAAGTGTGAAGTAGAGACAGACTTACATTGTTTCTGTGCCTCTGGGGAGCTTCCAGGAAGGACAAAGTTACTTTCATTAAATATCTGAATTATTTGGAAGGAGAATGGAATTTTGTCTGGTCATCCCCCTGAGAAATCTACATTTTTACTGCCTCAGTATCCCTCCAGTGGTTCTTTGAAGAGTCAGGGAAAATCCAATATGTCATTCCTTTCTTCTGGTTATACAATCAGAGCACCAGGTAATTACCACATTCATTCTTTCATTTATTCAACAAATATTTATGATGTATCAGGCATAGTCACAGGCCCTAGGAATGAGAAACTAACAAAATAAAGGCTTTGCTTCTGGAATTCAACTGATAAGATCTGATAAGATCAGGAAGTACAAAGTGGAAGAAAATAAAGTATTTGGTTATCGTAGTACCTAGTGTTGTAGAGACAGAGAGAGAGAGTGCTATTTCATATATATATATCTCATAGCCAGAATGTTTCTCTCTGGCACATGACATTTGAGCAGAACTTGAAGGAAACAAATCCATCAGGCTGAGATCTGGAGAAAAGTTTTCAAGGCAGTGGTAACATAGTGTGCAAAGCCCCTGAGGCAGCTTTTTCCTTGATTTCTTGGGGGTACAAGAAAAATCTGGTATGGCTGGAACAGAATGATGAAGAACCAGGGTTGCAGAAGAGAAGGTCAGATAGTCAAGAAGGGACAGATCATTAGTGCCAAGGAGGTCATGGTAAGGGATTTGCTGTTTATCCTGAAAGTCTTTAGAGGTTATTGAACTACCTCATTCTCATCTTCAAAGGATACATTCAGCTTCTGTGATGAGAATAAGCTTTACAGGCAAACTCTGGAGCAGAGAAACCAGTTCAGAAGCTTCTCACATGGTTCAAATGAGAGATGATGATGGGTTGGCTTAGGGAAGTGTGATGAAGATGGTATCAAGTAGGTTCTGGACTTATCCTAAACATAGAGCTGACACCTGCACTTCTGGATTGGGTATGGTATGAGAAAAGAGAAAAAAATTAGAAAGATTCTCAATTTTCTTCTGTTAATCATCATCTTGCTTTATTATGAAACTATCTCAGGCTTGGGAATGAAAGAGAAGAGAATTCAGATTATTCCATAAGTTGAGTGGCTGTGGATGATTTTCTTAAGTGTTTTGAGCCTCAGTTTCTCCAAAGGTACATTGGTCTAATTATATTTAATGCATTAGTGTATCTTCAGGACTTAAGTTATGATCATAAGTGTACTACAACTCTACTCTTAATCTTCACAGCAACACTATGACAGAAGTGATATTATCCCAATCATTATGGCTGAGGAAACTAAAACACGAAGAGATTACAGAATTTGTTCAAGGTCACACAGTGCTAGATCTGGGATTTGAAGTCAAGTCTGTGTGAGACCACAACCCAAGTCCCCAAGCAGCTTATTAACAACCACAAAAACTATCATAATCTTAATAATACAAATAGCTAACATTGTGCAGCATGCCAACCCTTTTGTTAAATTCCTCACATACTTTATTTCTGTTCATTCTTACGACTTCCTACCAGATCCATGTATTATCTTTCTTTTACAAATGAGAAAGTGGAGGTTCAGAAAGGTTAAGTAGCTCATCCATTCAACTTAAGCAGTGTACTAGCACACTCAAAACCTGGGTCAACACTACACAAAACTGTCCGCCTGACTCATGCCAAGGGGCCTCTCTACCCTAAGGGGTTCAGTGTACATTCCCTTCTCCTGATGTGGGGAAGGGCAAGCTAGGCTAGGGTGGGGCGGGGGGAGGAGAGCTGAATCTAGAGACTCTTTTTTAGAACCCCCAAAGCTCTGAAGAATAGCAGGTACCTAAGATACCTATGATACCTTAGGTGGGTTAAGATACTTAGCTCACCTAAGATAACTAGAGTAGTAAGTAGAGACTGGCCACTTTAGCTCTCCAGCACATTTCTCTGAGGTTAATATTGTAAGATTTTAGTCTGTTTCTTTCTCTAAAAACACAATTTATTGCATTTTTTCATTGTTTTTATCTTTGATAAATGATGAAGTATTTATTAGGAGGCATGCTTTTGCAATTCATAAGTACTCTCCTTTCACCAGCAAATCCAATTGTTTTATGTTGAGAGGAAGAAAGAATACAAATAAAAATCTGGCTCTTGTTGGATTTTTTCCCCCTCAGAGAAATGAAAGCCAAAAACGAGAAAAAAAAAAGAAAGAAGAAAAAAGTCACTATGTCAAAGGTAGAATCTGACTGCATTTAGAGGGTAATAAGGAAGAAAAATGTGATTTATTATCAAATAGCAATGATAGATTAGTTTCCTTTTGTTTCAATCTCAGTTGTTATGAAGCCCCAACATTCAGCTGAATCTTTTTTTCAGGGATCTTGTAGTATTTTCCTTGCCATGATTTGGTCAAAATCTCAAAGGAGTTAATTTAGTCCTTTATGAAACTTGTGTTTAGAAAAGCAGGGATTAAGGCAGTCCTTGACATAGCAGTGGACAGAACTTCTTCCAACTACCCTTGCTCATTTCGGATGGGGATTCCATTTATTCTGATGGAGAAATGCAGCTAGAGGCTATTTCTGTGCCTTCTGCAGCGCCATGGAAAAGGCTATAAAAGGGAATAAACAAGATCCTGAATAGTGGTGGAGGTACGATGTCTTGATTTCTAGAGTACTAAATGTGCAAACAGTTGTTGAATCTCCTTACTGTACCTGACATAGGACTAAGCATCAATACTTAATAATTTGATCTATAAAACCACCACCAGAGCAAAAAAGCTCTTGGCATTCCCATTTCAGAGATGAGGAAACAGAGACTCAGAGAACTGAAGATGTTTGAAACACATATCTAGGAGTACCTGGGTGACTCAGTTGGTGAAGTGTCTAACTTCGGCTCAGGATATGATCTTAGGGTCCTAGGATCAAGCCCACATCAGGCTCCCTGATAAGTGGGTAGTCTGCTTTGCCTTCTCCCTCTGTCCCTGCCCCTGCTCAAGCTCTTTCTAATAAGTAAATAAAATCTTTTAAAACATGCACATATCTATTACATGGGGAAATGATGGGAATCCACTCACATCTGCATGATTCCTACTGATGGCTCCTATATTACTATGTCACCTCTTAGCATCATAACCCTCTGCTAATGCCTCTGTAAACTGGGACTATATAGAAGGACTGATTTTAAATAACATGTGTAAAGTATTTAGTATAGCACCTGGCATATTTTAGGAAGATTTTTCTTGTTTTCCTTTACTGAGAAAACTTGTTTCTGTTTTACACAATTACCTGACCAAAGCATTGAGGAGCAAACCATCAAAGTTCCCAATGGTCTCTTAATGTTGAAAAGTAGAGTTTAAATATATATGTTTTTTAACCTCAAAGGTTTTATTTAGTGCACGGATCAGTCAGCATTGCACAAGAAAGACACACACACACACACACACAGAGCAGAATTCTGTAGGCAAAATTTCCTTTTCATCAGGGCACTTCACTTTTCTCCTTAAGGTCTTTCAACTGATTGTATGAGGTCCACCTCACTGATCAAAGATAATCTTCATTAAAGTCAATTGATTGTACACTTTAACAAATCTACAAAATACCTTCACAGCAACACCTAGATTAGTGTTTGGTTAAATAATTGGTACTATTATCTAGCCATATTGACACACAAGACTACCCATTACAGTACTCATTGTTATACTGTGCGACAGCAGGAAACTTGCCTGAATCATTTTATCATATTTGATAATTAAAGACCCAGCCCATTAGTATTCTATAGATTATCTTCAGGGGGTTGGGGGAACCATTGGAGGAAGAGGCACTGCTTTTCCTTGTGTCTGTGCATTTTCCCTAAAAAGTAACTACCATAGTATTTGTTTTTGCTTATTGAATTATTTGCAAAATGCCCTGAATTCAATATTTTCTTGAAGGCAAACACTTGTTAAATTATTCATAGCTCTACTTTCTAAGAATAATTAGATTACCTGCTGCCTACATCAGCTAGGAGACTATAGTGCCAAAATTTGAGGATTTATTATGTTTTTTGTGCATTTTTCCTTGACTAAACTAGACTGTGTTTGGGAATAGAAATAGGATCAGCTCTGAAAGCAATTTACAGAGCATGCCTTATGTTGATGGGGATTGAGATTTTAGAAAAAGGTGATCAGAAAAAGCCATACTGACAAGTTGACATTTGAATAAACATTAGAAAGAAATGGAAAGTCGTGTATACATCTGGGCAGAAAGCATTCCTGGAAAAGTTCCGCTGATAGAAGCATGCCTGGTATGTTCTGGTAAAAACAACGAAGTGGTGTAACTAGAGGGGAATTAATGAGGGGAGAGTGCTGAAAAATGAGGTCAGAGAGATAAAAAGAAGTCTGATTCATATAGACTTGTGGGTCTTGTTAGTGTTCATTAGATTATTTTTCAATCATACTCTCTTACTTCATGGGAGGATATGGTTCCTCGCCCCAATTTTGTCATCTTGACAATGTAACTGGCATTTTATCTAAGTAAATATGCTACTCAAATCTCCTTCAAAAAAGCCTGCTTTGAGCATCATAATTGGACCTAGAGCTTCCAGTGTTGTCCTTTTGATATATCACCTTGTTCACCCAGATGCTATACTCCTACAGGGTTGTTCTTAGGCAATAACTGAGCATTACATTGCATGGTAACCAGTATCAGTTTTGTGAAATGCAAGCCCCCCACCCCTTGCACAGAAACTCTGGCTCATTGGTATAGCTGGAACTTTCTTAAAACTGCGCTGGGATCTGAAATTCACCCTACCTATTTCTTCTGTCTTCCCTCTCTCCTTATACAGTTGCCAGGCATGCATTGCAATTCTGCACTGAAAGTTCTCCCTGCCTACTACTATGCCCTCTCTCCTGTCTTTCACCAGCCTTCCCTCACTGAATCTCTTGCATGTCAAATATGCTTCTTAGGGTACCTGAAGAGACACACTTGACTTGGCTTCAAATTGTTATACTGTACTTCTTGTGTGTTGATTTTAGCTTGTATATGGCACACGTTGACCAAAGATGACGTGTATATGAGGGAGAACTGGACCCAGTGTGTAGCATGAACCAAGTGCGACCAAGCCTAGAGTACCACCATCAAACCACCATCAACCATTCCACAGATGTGAGCATAGATAAAATATTGTCATTTTAGGCCATAGAGATTTAGTACAGTTTGTTAAATAGCATTATCATGACAACAGTCTAATTGATTGATAGACAGTAGGATTTTGGCCTTTTCTGTAAGTTAGATGTAAAGCCATTGGAGAATTTGAAATGCAAGATGACATGATCTGAATCATCCTGTTTTAGCAGGTTCACTTTTATTACCATGTTGATAATAGCCAGAAAGAGATTAATGGTAAGAACAGAGAGAAAACTATTTGTTTATGAAATAATTCAATTGAGAGATAATGTTGGTTTTGACCAAGATGGAAAGAAGTGATAGAAATCAAGATATTCTTCAAAGATGACAAAGACAGGATTTATTGATGGGATGATGTGTAGTGTGCAATAAAGAGGAGAAAATGATGACACCAAGGGTTTTGACCTGAGCAGTTGAGATGATGGAGTGGTCTTCACTGAGAAAAGACGCAATCTGAAATCAGGCTTTACAGATCCTTGAACTTTTCAGCTGCAATCATCTGTAGTTCCATTACACTTCAGCCACCTCCCACGGTTATTTCCTGGGCCTGTCATGACCAATAAATACATAATTTCCAGAATCTAGATTTTAGGTGCGTTCCATTCTGGTAACTATCTCTTACTTTTCAAATTTACTGCATCAAATTTACAGACTATCCCATTTCAAAAATGTTTCGATGTTATCAGGAGTTATAAATTTTATGCTATCAACCTCAGGATCTTTTTTTTCTTTTTCTAGTGTAAGACATCATACTTCTTACTATAAAGACTTCCAATGTAAATTTTCCTTAGGAAAATTAGTAAATTAATAAATTTTACTAATTAGTAAATTAGTAAAATCTCTGTCCTTCTTAGCAATTGTTTACATCTAAGGCCACCTTGTCTCTTGTGCTCAAGCCAATCCTTGCTCCTCAATTACCTGGTATATCGGCCAGATGACCAGCTTCTGCCCTGCTACTAAATCATTTCCAAAAGTAGGAAAATATGCCTATCTAGGTCCAGTATGAAATATCTGCTCCTTTCTCTGCCCACCCAGGATGTCCCATGGGTGAGGGCTAGAGGTCAAACTACCCACATGAAGAAGATGGACACCATCCTGACAACAACCTAGATCTCCAGAGTTCTGGGTGTCAGAACTCTCTCAGTTTCTCACACATAGCAACCCAACTGCAGTCTAGAGTCCACTGATCCCTGCTGTCCAGGCAACAACCTATTCCAACCACTAGGTCACTGCGTCTTTCACATTAGCCTGTTACAACACTGTGCCTGATCATGGACATGGACCCAGAGCTCTAATACTACTTACTGATGGCATAGCTTACTGGAGCTTCAGCTTTCATATCAGTATAATGGGAATGATAAAATGATAATGGAACCTAATGCAAAGGACTGTTGTGAATATTAATTGTCCTCATGTGCAGAATAGACTCTTATTTTAGGAATGTCTATAAAGGATTTACTGTGTTTAGATTTCACTAGGATATATGACCAATAGCTAACATAATTATGTAAAAATATGCATCCATCTTAACTTTAGGAAACATATTAAAATAGATCAAGGTAATAAGTTAAAGAGAGCAAATGAAATATGGATATATGTAGTAAAGATCGATATTACAAAATAAAAATCATATTCTCAAGAAATATTTCATTGGCATGCAATGACACCTAAATTAATCCATGGATCCAAGTAGCAATTGTGCTTCTGTTACTTATAATAGAAAAATATGTAAAATCATAGCTAGTGGATGAGACCTGTAGCACACATTAAAAAAAATTATGACCAACAGAATAAAATAATAAGACCCATGGAATTAGAGATTTGTTTGTACTGGGGTTTCATAATCAAGTTTAATTTATTAAGATATGCAAGGATTATTTAACATTAGAAATGAATTAATATAATTCATCTCAATAATAGATTAATGGAATTTAAAATAAATGAAAAGTAGGTAGCTGTCTCAACATGCATAGAAAAGGCATTTGATAAAAGTCAGATTTCTACCTTAAATAGGAATAGGACAGAACTCCCTTGGCATTATAATGACCATGAAAAATCTATAATAAATGTCATGCTTGATTTTGAGACTATACAACTATTCCACTTGGAAAATAATTTAGTGATCATCCTAAAATTGAATATTTATACACCCTAAAACTTATGCATAACAACAGTCATTGCTTCTTAATTTTTTCAAAAGATAAATGCAATGTGGTAGGTTCATATGATAGGGCACAATGCATCTCCTAGACAAAAAAATCTCAAAACAAAACTCTAGGAGATGCAAGGGATTTAATAAACTCAATCCCAGTGCAATGCCAATGTTACCAGGCTATTTTTGAACATCAGAAGATTGCTACTTAAGATGATATAAAATTAAGAATCTAAGGTTCCCTTATTTTATTTGGAACTATGATAAATTTATGGTGTCATAAACCTAAAGACATAAAAGTGTGTATATCACAAATCTGGGAGGTCTTTGCAATTTTTTGACACATTATGTTCTAGAATATAGGTTAGCAGACTTTGCTGTAAAGGGGCAGATAGTAAGTATTTCAGTCTTTGTAAGTCACAAACAGTCTTGGTCTCTATCACCTTCACAGAAGTTATATTTTACACTCATAGTAATTCCAAATAACTACTGTCCCTTAGTGTTTGATATGTATGATATGCATTTGATTTCAGAAATTAAAGTCTGAAAAGTATAAGTAAGCTTTTAGAATGCTAACCACTACAGTTACTTCACTCCTTTGGAAGTTTTTTCTCTACTACCTTTGTTCTTCCAACACCCTTTTATCTGCCCAAATTTAACAGCATTGAAAACTTCCTTATTTGCATCATTATAATCTGTTTTTATGACTCTTCTGCAATATTTTATTTTATTTTATTTTATTTTATTTTATTTTATTTTTTTAAAGATTTTATTTATTTGACAGAGAGAAACACAGCGAGAGAGGGAACACAAGCAGAGGGAATGGTAGCGGGAGAAGCAGGCCTCCTGCCGTGCAGAGAGCCCGATGTGGGGCTCGATCCCAGGCCCCTGGGATCTGACCTGGGCCGAAGGCAGACGCTTAACGACTGAGCCACCCAGGCGCCCCTCTTCTGCAATATTTTAATCTTAAAGGAGAAAAACCAAGGATTGATGGTGAGATAAATTTTGTTTTTTATCCTCCCCTGAAGAACTTATGAAAGGAATCTGGGATTTATGTTTTCTAAAGCTGTTAAAATTTGTGAATATACCTATTTACTTAAATATAGCAATGATTGTGCAATAAAAATTAGAAAAGGTTTGGGGATCAACGGGAAAAGAGAGGTACACTTATTACCTACCAAAGATTTCAGAAGATTTATATTTGGATTTTCATTTTGCTCTAATGAGAGCTCACGGATTTGATATTGTTAAGGCATACCATATATGACAGCTGAGGAATCTGAGGTCTCTTACCTCTCAGTGCTCCCTTTCTCCTCAGCTCAGCGTTAGTAAAATGTTCTAAATCTAATTGGAGCTGAGAAAATGGAGAAGAAACCCAAGAGTTTTAGTGCAGTGTGATCCAAAAGACTAAACTCAATATAAGACTGTAGAAAACTAGGTGGTCATAGAAGACAACACTTTCCATTATATAAATTGCATACAAAGTCAATCAATAAATATGTACTGCATTTCTACTACATTCTAGGACAAGGTTAGTCTCCTTGGTGGAAGGCAAAAGTATGTAAACAGTGTCTCTGTCCTCAAGTATATGCATGATCAAGTATATACATGATCAAGTATATACATGATCAATTATATGTGATCTTGTGAGAAAAGACCAATAAACACAGTTAATAATTCACAGCATGGTAAAGTAATTTGATTGAATATGAAGTAAATGCTATATGCTTGATTAGGATATTTTACCAATTTCCCACTGAGAATAAACCTTTTACATCACCTGCCCTTTGTTATATCAACATGTTGTAAAATTTGAGCAGAGCAAGGTAAACTAAATGATCAATATTTCAGGTAAATAATAGAAATAATTCCCTTTAGAAAGAGTAGAAAATGATATTGCTATTCAGCCCTGAGTCTAAGAGATATTTAACAGTTGTTGACTTGCAGTTTTTTTGTTTTTCTTATACTAACACAATTCTATGATTCTCTAACACCAATTTGGATGTCCATCATTTCAGTTCAATGGTAATGCTACCAATCTGGGCTTAGCCCAGCCCCCTTAATCCCCATGGGTTAAGGATTCAGTCCCACAAGATTGCCCCTAATTTGGACATCAGCTTCAAATGGGGTGTCTAAGCTACCCACATTTCTGTCCTGCCGACCACAAATACAGGTATTCCAACAGCAGCAGCCTTGGGTTTGATAATTTGCTAGGTCAACTCACAGAACTTAAGAAAGACCTTTATTTAATATTACTATTTATTATAAAGGATAAAACTCAGTTTGTTTTGTTTTGTTCTGTTTTTTTAAGGATACAGTAGCCAGGTGGAAAAAGATGCATAGGGCAAGCTATGGGTTGGAGGGGAAGGGATGTGAAGCTCCCATGCCCTTTTTGGGCACATTACCCTCCTGGCACCTTGATGTGTTCACCCGCCCAGAAGTTCTTTGAACCTCATTCCATAGGTGTTTGTATGGAGGTTTCATTACATAGGAAAGCTTGATTAAATTACTGATGTTGATGATTGAACTCAACTTCCAGTCCCTCTTCCTTCTCTGGAGGCCAGGGTTAAGGCTAAAAATTCCAACCTTCTAATCACGTGGTTAGTTTCTCTGGAACCAGTCCTCATCTTGAGCTACCCAGGATTTACCAATAGTCACTTCATTAACATAAACTCAGGTACATTTGGGAGGACCTCACTATAAATAACAAGTCATTCCTTTTACTCAAGAAATTCCGACGTTTTTAGGAGCCAGGAATCAGGGAAAAAGACCAAATATTTTTCATTATACCACATGACCAAATAAAATATCTTTAGACTAACATATTGTCAAGATTATCAAACAATTGTTGAAGAGATGGCTAAAGCCTGGGAGATATGACCCTTGATAGCTAATAAAAAGAAACTAAAAAAAAAAAAAGAAAAGAAACTCCAGGCTCTTAATGGAGTGGGTAGATGCATTCAGATTTCAGTTTGAGGATAGGGCCAAGTGCTCCCATTCTCCTCTAAGAATCAACATGTGTCCAGGATTATATATATATATATATTTTTTTCTGTGAATTACAAAAATGATACTTTCTTTTTTTTTAAAGTGATACTTACTTTGTTATTAAATTTATGTCTCCAGAATTGAAAGTTAAAAAATAAAACTGATGAATCAAAAAAATTTATATGCTGCAATCTGCATGTTTTCCTGGATAAATCTCTGTACTTTTTCTCTGTTTCTATACTAAATTGAGCCCAGATAATTTCACATCTTTGTAGACTTTTAAGTCTACCAAATTATCATCAAAACATTCCCCCCCAGTGACAAGTACCTAATTGATTAAATCCTTTCCTCCAGAATAGTGTTTGAGATTTATACAAAGATGGTTTAAAAAATAAGAAATCTTAGGGTTACCAATTTTTTTATAGTTTTCTCATTATCATTTTTATGTTTTCATTATGTGAGTCTCCCATTTTAAAACAGATGGGGCTGTATAATGACCTTAATAAAATTCTTATGGAGGTTCCTAGATCCTAGATTCAATTAAAAATTACCTATCATTTTTAATATGAAATATATTGATATTTAATCTTATGCTTTATTCAAAATAAAATATATTTTATGCAAAATTTTTATAAGCCTTTTTAAAAAGTCTTCTTATCAGATGTTTGGTGCTTGTGACTTTTAGGGAGGTTTAGTTTCTAGGAAAGATAAGATTCTCCTGTGTTGTAAGAGAATGAAACCTTGTGACAAGTCCAGATGCATGGTCAGGTGAGGAGGATAACAAATCCAGGGAAGGGATCGACTTCCGGCAGGAGTAGGAGCCGTGGTTCAGAGGTTCAGCTTCTGGATGCTGAATACAGAATAGTTTGGTCTACGATTGAGTCCACGGGAAAGTAATGGAGGAAAAGGAGTTTGATCTTGGAATCAAACACATTTTATGGGATTTTTAATTACAATAAGATCTATCCTAGGAATTTTATGAGCAGCCTTCAAAGGCAAGAACCCAGGAAAACCAAACTCACTGAAAATCTGTAAGAACCAGTGATGTACCAAAGCTTTTCATAAATGAATCTATTTCGGAGAATTTAGACATCACTACACAATGTGAATGTGATGTACTTCTCACTTAAACCGTGATGTCTACTTAAAAGTTATTTTAGATATTCAATGAAAGCAAAAAGAACTCATTTCCTAGCACATCAACTTTGTTTATCATTCATCATGTTCATTCACCAAACATGAATGTGACACCTACAGTATGCCAAACGCTTCTAGATGCTAGAGATGCTGCAGTGGTTAAAACAAGACAAAATCAAAAAACCAAAAAACAAACTCTGCCTCTAGGAAACTTAAACTCTAATGGTGGGGGACAGCAAATAAACAGAAAAAAATATGTAATATACTTAGTATATTAGTTGGCAATAATTCTGCATCACTGTGCCAGCAGTTTCTACTGTCCACTCATGGGAATGTTGCGTCACAGGTAGATGTGGTCCAATTAAACCTTATGAAAATTCAATCACTGTGAAGTAAAAAAAAAAAAAAA
>CM053617.1:32769632-32811056 GCA_028646535.1 Procyon lotor | reverse complement strand
CATGTTGATACAAAAGATGGGTATTCGTCCTTTCTGATGGAGGCATAATATTCCATTGTATATACGGACCATATCTTCTTTATCCATTCATCTATTGAAGGGCATCTTGGCTCTTTCCACAGTTTCGCGATTGTGGCCATTGCTGCTGTGAACATTGGGGTACATGTGGCCCTTCTTTGTACTGCATCTGGTCCTTTGGGGTAAATACCCCAGGAGTGTAATTACAGGGTCATAGGATAGCTGTTTTTAATTTCTTGAGGAATCTCCACACTGTTTTCCAAAGCGGCATCCTTGAACAGAGGTGCAGTCAAGGACCCAGACCCTTCTGCCTTGTCAGGCTCTTCCCGTAGCTGCATCCCTGCCACAGACACTTTCATGCAGAGGTCTCTTCATCTGAGACCTTGGGCAGAAGATCTCTTCTGGTACCTCCGCTGAGATCTCCTCATGGGGGTTATGAGAGGGAATCTCAAAGATGCTTTTTCCCACCCTGACTCACTACCCAGAACTTCTCCACTCCTATCCTAACCCTTTCCCCCCGAACTCCAGCTTCTGGTTCAGAAAACTGCAGGAATTTATATTTGGGGCTCTCTCAACCATTAGTCAACACTCTCTTGATCCTCAACTAGTGAGCCTGTCCATGGAGGAAACTAAAAGGAAGGATGTTGGTGCCTTCTCCAGGTTTAGCTGGTAATTTATAATGTGACAGTAATTAAAGGCTTCACTGTTACTTTCATGTTGGCTCTTTGGTGCTTTAGTAGGTGACTGCAATACCAGGAAGTTTCTCCACCTTGACTGGGCTCCCAACATTGGGAAGTCACGTCTCAGTTTAGCACTCAGGAGTATCTCATCAGTAACTGGCGCCTGCCAGCCAAATCCTGGGTGACTAGCACCATCATGTTAGACAATTCAGGTGTGTCCAGAGAGTGGCATGGGTATGAACCTAGGGAAAAGAGAAAAGAGAAAGGTAAACCAGAAAACAGATTCTTAACTATAGAGACCAAACTGGTCTCAAATAGGAAGATGCCCTCCCATCTTCCATTAACTACAGTGCCTGCCATTCCACATTCTTGATTGATCCATGGGAGGTTTTTCACTCCTGTGCAGAGTTTTCTCAATCTGCTTCCAAGTACCTAAAATTCAGATGAGCTATAGATTTTCCAGGGAAATTCGGGATCCCAGTGCTATGAACTGAGTGTATCCTCCAAAAGTTCATACGTTGAAACTCTAATTTCTAATTTGATAGTATTTGGAGATAGGGCCTTTGAGAGGTAATTAGTTCGTGACAGGGGAAGCCATCATGACGGGATGAGTATCCTCATATAAAGTGACAGTATAGCACTGGCATCTCCTCTCTCTGCTGGTTATGTGAGAACACAGCAGAAAGGTGGCTGTCTGCAAACCAGGAAGAGAGACATCATAAGGACCCAATCCTTTGCATTCTGATCTCAGACTTCCCAGCCTCTAGAGCTATAAGAAATACATTTCTGTTGTTTCAGCGATGTAGTCTATGGTGTTCTCTTATAGCAGCCCAAACTGACAAAGACACCCATTTAAATGTGAATATCAAATTTAAAGCTAAGAGCAAAGTTCACTGTTAGATGTTTAGCTGAATTTCAAACTTAATTGTGTTTTTTATTTGCCAAATCTGACAACCCGAACTATAAAATAACCACCTTTCTGCAGCACTTAGTTACTGCTCTCCCAAAATACTTCTGGGATCTGGAGACTAAGCAAATGCAAGTCTCAGTTCTTCAGAGCAGGTCATTGTCATTGCCAGGGTTTGTGTCCTTGTCTGTGGGCGTTAACACCTTGAGGAGAAGGATTCTCATAGACCCTGCTGTGCTTTCACAAGAAGAAAATGTTTGTGTTTGAAAATTACTTAAAACACACGCCCTGCTACACGGAACATGTTCATTCTGGACTTACTTTAGTATACTGGCTTTCTAGACAATGTCCTGCTCCCTAACTTATCTTGAAATGTGACTATTGACCTTCCATATGTGGTGGGTTAGGGCTATAGTGTCAATTCTGAATATAAACAGCTTTCAACCGAGCTTTATTTACTTCACAATTTTGCCTGGGGTCGAAATGATTCTAAGAATTGCAGAAGATATCACAGTGCTTTCAGCATAGGCTTTTTGCAATTCCTGAGGAATAATCAAGAGGGAACCAGGAAATGTCCTCCACTTACCCCACAGAACCAAGAAATGAGATGATGTAAATATGACATAGATCTTCCCCTTAAAAAGTAAAATATCCTGTAAAAAATGGAGTATTTCTATACCTGGTAATCAAATCCCTGACCTTTTGATTTCACCTAAATGCCTACGAAGTGCCATCTGGAATTCCATTCCAGAAATGCCATCTGGAATTCTTGGCTAGTTGATGAAATTTTATTTTGTTTTACTGAAAACTTTTTCCACCCTTGTCTATGTCCTCTGAGTGCTGCTGAAGTTGAAGGGTGTATTGTGCCTTCTGCTATGTTCATTTCCCACCTCCTAAACCCTGTCTCCAGAATAGACTCTCTATTTGATGCAAAGACATTGGGAGCTTGAGTGGTACTGGCAGATTTATGATTCGTGCAGTGGAGGGAATGGCCACCTTGCCCAGATAGGACAGCAGCTGCCCCGGATACCAAATAGCCCTGGCACCATCTGGTTGGCTGACCCACTAATTTGACAGCCAGTTTTAGTGAACGCAAGAATTGTTTCCCATTGGAGATTTCTTAAAACATCTCTTACATCAATTAAAGACTAAAGAACAGATGGTGATTTCTTGAAACAGTGAAGGATTTAACTGATTCATTACTCATGTAAGGAACAGTGATAACAACCAATTCAGCATCATATGCCTTGGCTTACTTTTCTTTTAGATTGTCAATTTCTAGTATGTTAGGAGATGTCAGGTTTTAGGAATGGAAATATGCTTGTGTCCTTCAGATGATGGAGACTTATAAGGATGCCCTAGGAAGTCAGCAAACACAGGGATCTCTTTCAGTGATGTCAAGGTCAGGCCTTGTATTAGTGGAAACTGTGTTCATCACCTTGCAGGTACCAAAGCAGTGAAACTAGTGACTGTAATAGAATTTTATCATGGTGGATGTCAAATGTAGCACTGTGCTGGGCACACAGAAAGAACTTGGCAAACAGCTGCCATTGTACTACTAAGTGCAGAAATTCATTCTTTTTTTATGGCTGAGTAATATTACACTGTATGTGTGTATACCACATCTTCTTTATCCAGTCACCTATCCATGGATACTTGGGGTGCTTCCATATTTTGGCTATTGTAAATAACATTACAATAAACATAGAAGTGCATACATCTTGAATTACTATTTTTGGATTCTTGGGGTAAATGTCCACTAGTGGAATTACTGGATCAAATGATAATTTTAATTATTTGAGGAACCTCCATACTGTTTTCCACAGTGGCCACCCCAGTTTGCATTCACAGAAATAGTGCAAGAGGTTTTCTTTCTCTCTACATCCTTGCCAACACCTGTTGTTTATTGTGTTGTTGTTAAGCCATTCTGTCGGGTATGAGGTGATATCTCATTGTAGTTTTGATTTTCATTTCCCTGATGATGAGTGATTTTGGACAACTTTTCATGTGTCTGTTGGCCATCTGGATGTCTTCTTTGATTAAATGCCTGTTTATGTCTTTTGCCCATTTTTAATTGGACTGTGTGTGTGTGTGTGTTGAGTTGTATCTGTTCTTTATATATTTTGGATACTAGCCCTTTATTGGATATGTCATTTGCAAATATCTTCTTCCATTCTCTGGGTTGTCTTTCAGCTTTGCTGATTGTTTCCTTTGCTGTACAGAAGTTTTTATTTTGATGTGGTCCCAATCTTTTATTTTTGCTTTTGTTTCCCTTGCCTCCAGAGTCATATCTAGTAAGGAGTTGCTATGTCCAGGGTCAAAAAAAAGTTACCGTCTGTGTTCTCTTCTAGGATTTTTATGGTTTCAGGGCTCATACTTAGGACTTTAATCCATTTTTAACTTATTTTTGTGTATGGTATAAGAAAGTGGTCTGGTTTTAGTCCTTTGCTTATGATTGTCTAGTTTTCCTAACACCATTTACTGAAGAGCATGTCTCTTTCCCATTGGATATTCTTTCCTGCTTTATTAAAGATTAATGGAGCATACAGTTATGGGTTCATTTCTGGGTTTTCCATCCTGTTCTATTGATCTATGTGTCTGTTTTTGTGCCAGTACCACACTATTTTTATTACTACAGCTTTGTAATATAACTTGGAAGTCTGAAATTGTAGTGCCTCCAGCTTTGCTTTTCTTTATAAAGATTGCTTTTGCTATTTGGGGTCTTTGTGTTTCCATGTATATTTTAGGATTGTTTTTTCTAGCTCTGTGAAAAATGCTGTTGGTATTTTGATAGGATTGCATTAAATGTGTGGATTGCTTTGGATATTATAAACAAAATAACAGTATTTCTTCTTCCAATCCATGACCGTGGAATGTCTTTCCATTTTTTTGTGTCATCATGAGTTTCTTGCATCAGTGTTTTATTGTTTTTAGAGTAAAGGTCTTTTGCCTCTTTGGTTAGGTTTATTCCTAGTTATTTTTTTTTTTTTGGTACAATTATAAATGGGATTGAATTTCTCTTTCTATTGCTTCATTATTGGTGTATGGAAATGCAACAGATCTGGGGCACCTGGTGGCTCAATCAGTAAAGTGCTTGCCTTCGGCTCAGGTCATGATCTTGGGGTCTTGGGATCAAGCCCTGTGTCAGGTCCTTGTTCAGTGGGGAGTCTGTTTCTCCCTTTCCCTCCACTTCTCCCCCAGCTCATGTGCACCCTCTCTCTCTGTCTCTCAAATCAATAAATAAAATCTTTTTTTTTAACGAAATGCAACAGATTTGTGCATTGATTTTTTGTATTCTGCAACTTTACTGAATTCATTTATCAATTCTACTATTTTTTGGTAGAGTCTTTCAGGTTTTCTATACATAGTATCATGTCATCTGTAAATAGTGAAAGTTTTACTTCCTTACCAATTTGGATGCCTTTTATTTATTTTTGTTCTCTGATGGATGTAGCTAGGACTTCTAGTACTATGCTGAATAAAAGTGGTAAGGATGCACAGCCTCATCTTGTTCCTGACCTTAGGGGAAAGGCTCAGTTTTTTCCCATTGAATATGATGTTTAGGGTACCTGGGTGGCTCAGTTGGTTAAGCTACTGCCTTCAGCTCAGGTCATGATCCTGGAGTCCTGGGATCGAGTCTTGCATCAGGGCTCCCTGCTCAGCAGGGAGTCTTTCTCTTCCTCTGACCCTCCCCTCTCTCATGCTCTCTCTCTCTCTCAAATAAATAAAATCTAAAAATAAAATAGGATGTTCACTGTGGGTTTTTCATTATGGTCTTTATTATGTTGTGGGCTAAATTCACCAGTGGTAGACTCTAAACCTACTTTGTTGAAGTTTTTTTTTTTAATCATGAATGGATGTTGTACTTTGTCAAATCTTTTTTCTGCATCTGTTAATATGATATTAAGGGTTTTATCCTTTCCCTTATTGATATGATGTATCACATTAATAGATTTGCAATTATTGAACCACCCTTTCATCCCAGGAATGAATCCCACTTGATTGTGATGAGTGATTTTATAAAATAATGTTTGATTTGGTTTGCCAATATTTTGTGGAGGATTTTTGGATCTATAATCATCAGAGATATTGGCCTGTAGTCCTCTTGAGTTTTTTTTAGTGTTTTAATCTGGTTTTGATATCAGGATAATGCTGGTCTCATAAAATGAATTTGAAAGCTTTCCTTTTCCTTCTCTTTTGAAATAGTTTGAGAAAAATAGATACTAAACTCTTCTTTAAATGTTAGGTAAAATTTACCTGTGAAGCTGTCTCATTTTGGATTTTTGTTTGTTGTAGCCCCTCTGATTTTTGTATTACCAGGTTCAAGCTCAGCAGATACTCTATGGAGATATGTTGTCACATTTCACATTGAGATACTGGCAATGCAGCTTCTTCTGATGGTAGGAAGTAGGCTGAGGGAACTGCAGAGGAGCAAACTCTGAATGACTGATGGGATGCATGGATGAAACTCAGGTGGAGCCTGAGCCAGGCCTGGTGGGATCAGCACCTGGACCAGACATGATGCCCCCCCATTGATATTGTGGTGAAACCCAGCCTAAGAATCACCACATGAATGAAAATCATGGCCTTGGTTATGAATAGCTTTCTATACCTGCTCCCAATGCCTGATCCCACTTTAATTCTGATCACTCAGGCACAGCCCATGCTGATATGAAGCCTTACCTCCTGCCTCTGTATTTTTCCTCTTGAAAGGTATAGGAACACCCTTCTTTGCTGAAAAGAGCCCAAAGAAATGTTGTATACACAAATTTTTTATGATTATAGCTGACACCATCAAGCTCTTAAGTAGTATACTTTTAGGGTTCAAAAGTTTTTATAGCATTCCCAAATATTAGTACCAGATATTAAGATTTCTTAAGATTTACTTTACTCATTCATTCATTCATTCATTCACTCATTCATTCATTCATTCACTTTATTGGGGGTGAGGGGCTGGGGACAGAGGGAGAGGGAGAGAGACAGATTCTTAAGCGGTCCCCATACCCAGTGCAGAGCCCAATGTGGGACTCAATCTCAGGACTCTGAGATCATGACCTGAGCGGAAATCAAGAGTCAGACACTTACTGACTGAGCCACCCAGCTCCCCCAGAGTTTATTATTTAAACAGAGACAAACTGCTGGGACTTCAGCTTCATTTACATGCAAACTCCTGTTAGAATATGGCTTATAAACATTTCATGCTAGGTTTGTGTATGAGTAAAATACAAATTCACAGGAAAATTTGTGACACTGTAACTTTTAATTTCCTTACTAAAACATATATTTATTGAAGAATGAGACTGTTTCTTTTTTATCTTGGATTTTTATCATTGGTGCTATTTAAAAGACTAAAACATATTAGGTGCTTGAAATGTATTTGTTTAATGACTATACATTGATCATTTAATTAATGTTATGTCTGTTCTTGGTGTTCATAACAACCCTGGAATATTACTCTTACAGAATATCATCTGCTTAGTTACAAGATATTCTGATTATTCTTTCCTGGGTCATCATCCACCTTCATATAAGCATAAAGATTTGAAGGTACTTATTCTGCCTGAAATTTCAGGCCTTCCTACTCACATCTTCTCTCCAAACACAAAATTGCAACATATCCTCTTAAATCTAAGACCAGTAAGACTAATCTAAACAAAGTAGGAGGAAAGGATACATTTTAAATGTACGCTATCATAAAAGAAAATTATAGTAAAAGTTACAGATGAATATAAGTATTACTCATTTGCAAAGTTGAATAACATAGATCTGTAGCACAACAAAAAGAAATATAAATGCCCTAAGGAGGAATGAGTAAGTAGACATAAAATACACGAAGAAGCAATATTTCCCAATTCCTTTCTACAGAACACTAACATCCAAAATGGGACAAAGATAGCATAAAATAAAAAAGCCCAAGAGCAGTGTCCTTTAATATCAAAACCCTAAATAATATCAAACCCTAAAAAATAAAATATCAAATATTATCTAGCATCATGTTGGAAAAATAATGGCAAATATAGTTTATTCAGAGAATGTACATATGGTTTGATATTGGTTATTCTATTATTGTAATATAATTTATCACAGTTAAGAGTTAAAGAACCTGGGTGACTCAGTTAAGCAACCAACTCTTGATTTCAGCTCAGGTCATGATCTCAGGGTCCAGAGATCAAGCCCCATATCTACTCCGTGTTCAGCAGGGAGAACTGCTTGAAATTCTCTCCTTCTGCCCTTCCCTCACCCTACTCTCTCTCTCTCTCTCTCTCTCTCTGTGTGTCTCTCTCTTTCTGTCTCTCTCCAAAATAGATAAATCTTTAAGGGTTAAAGAAACTAAAGCTATTTGTATAAACCTGATATCCAAAAGAAATAAGCATTACAATAAAAAATAGGGGCACCTGGGTGGCTCAATCCAGTAAGTGTCTGCCTTGGGCTCAGGTCGTGACCTGAGGTCCTGGGATAGAGCCCCTCATTGGGGTCCTTGCACATCAGAGAGTCTGCTCCTCCTCCCTCTGCTGCACCCCCTGCTTGTGTGCTCTCTCCTTCTCTCTCTCTCTGTCAAATAAATAAATAAAATCTTTAAAAATAAATAAAAAAAAAACCCACACCTGAAGATACAAAAGACTTGACCACATACAAATTTAAAACATCCATATCCTGGGATAACACTGATATCAATTTGCTTGTATATTTTTAAATAGTTTTCTGTGCAGTATACATCTACCCACAAACCAGGGGAGTTTGGGAAGGGGAGTGAAGGACTGAAAGCCACATGAAGAAAGGGCTTGAAAGCACAGGAAGTCATCAGCGATGTCAAATGGCAAGTTAGATGAGGATAGGGAAAGATGATTACGGTCTAACAAAGTAGAAATCACTGGTGGCCTTGATCAGAACACTTTCAGGGGAGGAATAGATAATGAAAGCCTAACCAGAGCAGATTTTAGAGAGAAGGGGAAGAGAAGAGTTTAATAGAGGCAGACAATTTCTAAGAATTTCATTCTAAAGGTGAGGAGACAATGTGTGGAAGCAACTAAAGAGATAGGTGCCCGAGAAAGGTTTTGCTTAAAAAAAAAAAAAAGATATATGAGTGAGGGGCACCTGGGTAGCTCAGTCAGTTGAGCATCTGACTCTTGGTTTCAGCTCAGGTCATGATCTCAGGGTGGTGCTATCAAGCCCTGCACTGGAGTAAGCACTTAGCCAGGAGTCTGCTTGAGATTCTCTCCTTCTGCCCCTTGCCCTGCTTGCCTACATGCTGTCTCTCTTTCAGTCTCTCTCAAACAAAATAAATAAAATCTTTCTTAAATATGAGAAAACAATAGCATGCATGTGTGTTGATGAGAAGTAAAAAGTGGGGAAGAAATAAATGGTGGTACAGAAGAAAGGAGAAAATCTGCAAGAAACAGCAGCTAATGTGCAAGTGGAGAGGTTGACCTTTGGGAACCTTGTGTAAGAACCATTGACTGTAACAGGAATGAGAGCTGAGGTTGAGCACAGACCCCTGTGAGTGAGGTGTAGAGGTAGAAATTTGTGGAAGTTCTTATGTCTGCTCTTTTATTGAAATAGAAAACTATGTGTCTGCTGGGTAAAGATGAGGGAGACGTGAGCAAATTATTTTGTTCCCACAACATGCACTTACAGAAGAAGGTATTCTCTAACTATTTCTCCACAATGTCCTCTAGGTATCTATGACAGCAAATTGGCTGACTGTATCTTATCGTTTCTATATTACTTCTTTCTTTTGTCTCATTCATTGTTCTTTATATCTGTAAAATGAATTTAGTAATGCATATCTGAAAATATTGTTGGGACATGAAAAGTTAATTTACTTAAAAATGTATAAAAATATATAGAACTTGGGTTGTATGATACAAACAAAATTTTTTTCTTTCTTCTCTTTTTCCTTTCTTTCTTTTCCATTTAAATCAAGAGACTTCCTCCTTAGTGAAATTTATCTTGTCTTATAAAATCTCCAGTCTGAGCTCTACTGATCAAATGAGGATTCATCCTGGTTCTTAATTAGTGATGCACACCAGGCCAGTTATAATTAAGTGCATACTCCCCATCACTTGTAGGTTAAATACATGGTTCAGGGCATCAGACAGTATGAAAAGCTTTATGAATGGTGCTCTCAAGTATAGTCTGTTTTACCATATAAATTTATTGCTGGGAAGAAATTGCTCCTGGCAACATAATTATAGGTTAGAAAGAAATGAGGGGGCAAACGGTTCAACATATAGCATATGCCATGACTGACACAATCAGGGCTGACAGCTTGGCAGGAGTCTATACTGGAATGCTCAGTGTACCATGACCTCTGATGCCAGCTTTGTCTCTATCATAAATTATTTCATCCATAATGATTGCATGATTGAATTTTTACCCATGAACAATGACCTTGCTCTTAAAATAAGGGGCCTTAGGTGAAGAAGATGAATCTTCAGTTCTTAAAAAAAAAAAATTCTTGAAATATTGTTGTTACACCTGAAACTTAGAAATGTTTCAGAGAACTTCCATCCTCCAGCTTGAATTTGTTTGAGCTTTCTTCCATTCATGTATGTAACGGGAACATGAGGAAGAAGGGAGATGAAGAGGACCCCTTTCCTGAGAGTGGGGATGTGATTAAGAATATTTGCAGTGTCTTGGTGACAATTATAAATGGACGAACTATTAAAGACAGTGACAGCCCTAATCCAATAAAACAGAAGAATCATTGAACCAAAGCTTTATTTTGCAATCTTATGTCAGGAGCATGTCATGGAAGGACTTCTAGACTTTATAATAAGGGGCTGTTTTTCTAGATGGTGGGCAAGTAATTAGCATATAACACACCTTTACTCACACCTCAAAGTGACTTGCACTCTATTCAAAATATCATACTTTTTTTCTCTAATGTGAAGTTTGAATTTTCTACCTATTCAAAGCATACATAGATGGTGATACACATAGATCTTAAAAAAAGGGACAGTCATGATGCAAATCTGGCTCAGACACTGACACCAGGTAATAGCTTTCAATCACTGTACATTTTAATCACTTACATCTAATAAAACTGGAAAAAACTAGAAAACTAGAAAAAAACCATAAACCAGCAGGAACACTTACATGTTACTTTTAATGAATTGTTGGATGCTGAGTTTGAACTGGTGTGAGAGCAAGAAGCTCTTGAAGACTGCTGTCCTAGGAGAGGCTTGTGAGCTTTATTTCCAGGACTCACACCCTTTTCTCACAGTGATTCAAAGAAGATCCCTTCCTGGATCTGACAGAGAACAATAATTGTGATATAAGCCAGAGTATTTTTATAATAAAGACCTACTTGGCATGGAAAAATACTTCACAGAAAACTTTGCCCACTGGAGCAAAGGAAAATTACCTGACTCTAGCCCCTTCCAACCTTCCCAGATACCTAAGAGGGAAGGGGGAAAGATACCTGCAAAGATCACAGCCCAAGGACACCAGCTGGCCAAAAGATAGAGTTTAAATCCTAAAGTTATAGAATATCTCCTCCCCACACAAATAACCATCACAACAACAAGCCTTTAGCATAATAACAGTGGATTATAGCCAACTTGCTGCAAAGTGCAAACTTTATTTTAAAAAACATTCTCTGGGGACCCCCTAAAGATATCAGAGAAGGCAAAGGCACTATGGGAATTTGAATTCTCTAGTTCCTCCAGATATGGGAAACCATAAAACACATCCTAAATAGATTAGTTAGAGAGTTCAATTCCCCTCTTTCAGTAATTGATAGTTCAAGCAGTAGAAAATCACTTGAGGAAATATCTATATACCTTTATATATACATTCTATATTAAAAAACACACCTCAACAAAATTTTTAAAAAAATTGTATTAGAATAAAATATATACAATATAGATTCACAGGCCATGAGAAGATTAAACTAGAAATCAATAACATAAATTTAATTATGAAATTCCCAGATGAAACAGTACATTTCCAAATAACACAATGAGGAAAGGAAAAAATCTCAAGAGAAATTTAAAAATATTTTGAACCAAATAGAAATGACAGTGCAATTTATCAAATTTGTAGGATGTAGCAAAAGCAGTGTTTAGCAATTAAATGCATATATTACGGGGAAAGAGATCTAAAATCAATATCTTAAACTTCCATTTTTCAGAACTAGAAAAAAGAGACAATTTAAAAATAAAACAGATAAAAAAGAAATAATAAATAATAGAAGAGAAATCAGTCACACTGAAAACAAGAAAACAAGGAGAAATACAATGAAGCCAAAAACTGATCCTTTGAAAATACCAATAAAGTTTATAAATTTTAGTTAGGCTAACCAGGGAAAAAAGAGAGAAAACACAATTACCAACATCAGAAATTAAAGAAGAATCTTTATTACTGATCTTGCGAATATCAAAGGCTAATAAAGAAATAGTATAAACAATGCTATGCCCACAAATTTGATAATTAGGTGAAATGAACCAATTCATTGATACAAAGATACAAAATGACCAAAATTCACACAGAGATAAATAAATACCAGAATAGGCCTCTATCTGTTAAATAAATTGAATCAATTAATAATAACTTTCCAGAAAAGAAAGCACTAGGTCCTAATGGTTTTACTGGTGATTTTTATCAAACTTTTAAGGAAAAGAAAATGCAACTTTTCTAAAATGTTGTCCAGAAAAATCAAAGCAGTACTTTCTATGTACATTTTAATGATGATGTCAGCATTATAATAATGCCAAAACCAGATAACAATATTATAAGAAAATAAAATAATAGCCATTATTTCTAACCAACATTGATACAAAGATCTTCAAAAAATATTATCAAATAGAATCAATATTTTTAAATAATTATATACCATGACCAAGTGAAACTTATTTCTGGCATGCAAGGCTGGTTCAACATTTAAAAAAACAAGTTGATATGACCCACCATATCAAATAGTTAAAATTAGGTGATTTAACAAAATACTAAACCAAACCAAATAATAACAACAAAAAAGACCCAAAACAGATCACATCCATTCACAATGAAAACTTCAGTAAGGGAGGAATAGAGAGGAACTTCCTCAACTTGATAATGAACATGTATAAAACATACACTTAAGGTGAGAAATTGGATGCTTTCTTCCCAAGACCAGGAACAAACAAAATGACCACCTTTACTACTCTTTCATCATTATTTGGGATGTGTTGGCTACTGAAAGAATACAAGAGAAGTAAAAGTGATATAGGCAAGGAAGAAAGTAATAAGAATGGCTTTGTTTACAGATGCCATGATTTTCTATACAGAAAATTCCAAAGAATCAACAACAATAACAAAATACTTGGAACTGTAAAGTGATTATAGCAAAGTCACAAGATACATTGCTAACAAACAAAAATCTATTGCTTTCTCACATCTGCAATAAAAAGCTGCAATTGGAAATGAATAAAACAATCAATGCCATCTAAAAGAGCAGAAATACAATGTAATATACAGCCATTAATCTCACAAAAGGAGTATAGAGTCCATGTTCAGAAAATTACAAAGCACTGACAGAAACATCAAAACCACAATGAAGGGAGAGGTAATCTGTTTTCATGGGTGGGAAGACTCAGCATTGTTAACATTTCAGTTCTTCCCAGCTTTGTCTAAAGAACAATCTCAATTAATATCCCTGTAAGCTATTTTTAGCAAACTGATTCTAAAGTTTATTTGAGAAGGCAAAAGACCTAAAATTGTCAACACAATACTAAAGATAATAATAAAGTTGGAGAAATCACGCTACCTGATTTCAGGACTTACTCTGAGGTTACACTAACTGAGACGATATGATATTGGCAAAAGGATAGACACATAGATGAATGAAACTATATAAAGAGCCCAGAAATAGACCCACATAGATATAGCCAACTGATCTTTGACAAAGAACTAAAAGCAATTCAATGGAGAAAGGATAGCGTTTTTAACCACTGTTTCTGGAATAGTTGGATGTCCACATAAAAAATAAAATGTTAAACTTGTAAACAAAACCTTTATCTTCCACAAAATCAACACCAATGGGTTACAGGCCTAAATTCAAAACACAAAATACAAAAAAATCAAGAAGAAGGCACAAGATCAAATTTATGTGATACTTAACTTGGCAATGAGATTTTAGATTCAACATCAAAACATGACATGCAAAATTTCAAAAAATTGATAAATTGGAATTCATTAAAATTCAGTACTTTTACTCAGAGAAAGTCCCCATTAAGAGAAAGAAATGACGAACTGTAGGTAGGGAGAAAAGATTTGCAAAATACATATCTGATTATGCCCAAAATATGCAAAACCCTCTTAAAACTCAACAGTAAAGAAACAAACCACTCCATTAAAAAAAAAAAAAAAGGCAAAGACATGAATAGACACCTCACAAAAGAAGATATATAGATGGCAAATAACCACATGAAAATATACTCAATGCAATTTGTCATTAGGGAATCACAAATTAAGACAACGGTGAGATATGACTACATATTTTATTAAAAAGATTACATTAAAAAATCAAACAATACCGATAGCTGACAAAGATGAAGTGCAACAGCAACTCTCATTGCTGGTGGAATTGCAAAATGATACAGCAACTGTGAAAGACAGTTTTCCGTTCTCTTACATAGCAAGCCAGTGCTGCAGTCTGATTCATCAGTTGTACTCCTAGGTATTTACACAACTGATCTGAAAAACTGTGTACACATGAAATCCTGTATATGAATATTTATAACAGCTTTATTTATAATTGCCAAAAACTAGAAAACCAACACGCCCTTGAATTGATGAATACAAAAACAAACTGCTATACATCCATATAATAGTGTGTTACTCAGAAATGAAAAGACCTGAGCTATCAAGGCACAATAAACATAGATCAATCTTTAATATATATTACTAAGTGAAATAATGCAGTCTGAAATAGCTCCATGCTATATGTTTCCAAGTATATGAAATTTTGGAAAACACAAAATTATAGTAAAGTAGTATAATATAATAAAAATATCTGTGGTTGCCAGATGTTTGTAAGTAGGAATGATAGTTAAATATGTGAAGCATAGTGGATCTTTTGGGCTATAACATATTTCTGTATGATACTGTAAGTGTGGACACCTGATCTCATGCATTTATACAAATCCATGGGACTATATAGTACAAAGAGCAAACCTTCATGTACACAAATATGAAAAGATCATTTAGGACGTCAGGGTGAATTTGGCAAAATAATCTGATACACATTTATGAAACAACCCTACTTAAGGAGTAACATTTTGCGGTGGAAGGAGTTGCTGACCTAAGCAACCTTGAAATTGATGGACTCTATAAAACTAAAGGCATTTAGCTGTACCCTAGTTGATAAGTTGTTTTCCATAGGGATATGGATGAACAGTTATGTATTGCTATACATGTATACTGAACTGAACAATTAAGCAAGTGAATGAATGAGGTGGAAGCCAGGCTTCTCACTGTTATGAGTTTATAGATAAGCAAGGAGAGGAGGCTAGACTGATCCATTTGTTAATAGATTACAGTTGAAAACATCAGTATGAACTTATGTCGAGCTAAATATGATTATAATTACATATAATGTTATAGATATGTGTAGATATACAAGTTGGTATTCATGCATAGATTCCCTTACTTTGTTATTGAGAGGGCCTAGTAGTAACAACTATACTTAAGCCCAGATCTGATTTCTAATATCATTGCCCAGTAAAAGGAACCAAGGATCATTGTATATATGACTGATTCTGGCATTGGGGCAGGAAATATACAGCATAAGCCTGGAGTGTTTTATAGTGCTAGAAAGCAAGAAAGTGTTCAAAAAGAAAAGAAAAAAATCCACAATAATGAGGATTTTTCAAAAGGAGAGTGGGGTCAAATTAATTCCCATTGGAAAAGGTAGGACAAGTTGAGCAACAAAATTTAAAAGTAGAATGAGATATAAACCAAAGTATAAACTATATATCCATTAGTCCATATAGATATAAGTAAGTGACTGGATAAATTAATACATGGAAGAAAAGAGATAGATTTCACATGCAACAGAATCCCAAATAATTTATGTAAGTATTGCATCTGCTCAGAGATGAAGCATAAATTCCCAGTCCTTCAGTGTAGATTATGCATGATATCTCCAAAGAATATAATATAAAAAGAGAAGAAAGAATGACTTTACAATGGAGAAATCTGACAAACACTATCTCAAGTTATGTGATCAAGGTTAACATCAATATCCATGAGTCAAATTGATAGTATGTATTCTCAATGTGACGTGATGGAAATGATATGTTACCTCTGTAGTCTTATTCACAGTAAATTGCAACCCCCATTTAATCGCAAGAAAAGCCTGATCAGTGTTTCTCAAATTTTTCAAGGTTACTAAAAATAAGGAAATCTGAGAAACTATCACAAGTATAGAGTTGCCTAAGGAGATATGACAAGTAAAGTTAATGTGATATGCAGGGAAGAATAGAGAAAAGGACATTAGAGAAAAACTAAGGAAATCTGAATAAAGTAGAGATTTGACCAATAATGTATCAATATTTGTTTATTAATTATGACATGCGTTTTACAACTAAAAGATGCTAATAATAGAAATTAGGTATAGGGCAAATGAAATCTCTCTGTACTGTCTTCTCAACTTTTTTTTGTTAATCTAAAACTCTTTGGAAGAATACTCTATAAAAAATGACTTGTAACCAATTTCCACAACATAAAATGTTATGTGCTCAAAATATTTCAATATCAAAAAAACTTGTTGTAATTTCTGACACAGGTGTTAAAAAGTATATACAACATATACTTAAAGAAATTAAGTTCTCCATATTCTAATAAATATTTCTAGAATTCAAGGTATTTTTGAAAATCAAAAATATGAAGAGGGAAGCTTTAAAAAAGTCTGGGAATCCTGTGCATTTTTCTTAAAAAGAGAAATAAAGTTTACCAAGAGTAGTTTGTTAAAATAGCAGGTGTACATACATATATGTGTGTGTGTGTGTGTGTGTGTGTGTGTGTGTGTGTGTGTATAGTTAAAATGGGTATACATATATACATACATATAGCAGGTGTACATATATACACATATATATGTATTTTATATATACATGGTAGATGAAAAATAATTTAGCCCCTAATTTCCTAATTTATAGCAAATCCAACTTTTATATTTATCTATCTTCAGAGATTTGGAATTTCTAGGCTCAGGGCTAGAAAGTTCCAGAAATGGGCTTTTCAGAAAGCCTGATATGACTATAAGGCTATTTCATTGTGGTTGTTGCCTCTCCTTTCCTTTCAAAGTTTTTCCAGTATGACTTTTATCAGAATATGTGATTCTGATTTTCTGGATGAGAGGTGAATCATATGCTATACCATGTCACAAAGTTGTCTTAATATATAAGATCAGGTAGGATAGAGAAGGAGATATTTTACCTATTGCCTAGAGTGCCCCAAATCTGACAAATGAAGGACATGGCAAGTTGCAGATTAAAGTTATTACAAAATGGAAATAGCAGTGTGCGATACGCTTGCAACATATGTTCGTGCATCTTTCCAAATTAAAAAAAAAAAAAGGGAAAAAAATAGGGCAAAACCATTGCATTTAGGAATTGGAATGTGGAAATCAACCTTCATTAGAATGACAATCTGAGACTTTTTTTGTTGAAGTACAAACAAAAAAAAAATCATATTAGCATTTGCAGCATGAAATGTTATTAAAACTAAACCAGATGTTACATTCATATTCAAAGTTGTGAAGTCCTCTTAGCAGTGACAGTGCATTAGCAAACAAAGAAAAATAAACAATATGATAATGTTGGATTGTTGGGCTCTCTGCCAACAGAGGTAAAACATAATCTCAAAGAAAATCACCCAGAATAAGGAAACCAGATAGGACTCTCACTGATCTTTAACTGAGGAAATCTAGAGAAATCAAAATACAGATATGGCTCCAAGAAGAATGTTCCCTAAATTCATAAAGACAGTCCATGTTAGGTTTTATTCATTTGTTTTCTCTTATAGATGATCAGAAATAAAAAATTGTCTAAATGAATTCTGGAGAACAATTAAAATTAACGAATGCATTTTATGAATTCAGAACATTGAATTACTTCGTTTATGTATGGCTCGTTGTTTTCGATTCAGATATACTATCTGAATACACCTGGGGCAAAGCAGCCTCATGACAAAGATTAGGACTTTGGCATCTAATCTCATTCCAAATCATGATACACAACGTAATTATAAGTTAAAATCAAATATCAGTGTTCTCATCCTTAAAATGGAAGTAATAATTATCTTATAAGGCAGGATGAAGGTATCTGAAAATGGTCTAATGTATGAAATGTGTCAAACCAAGGCCCTGGCACCCAATAGACAGACACTGTAGATTACCTGTTATTTTTTTGTTTTGATTACAAGACATAGCCAGAGAATGAAAAGTAAAAGAACCAATTTAGCAGACAAAGATGTAAACACATAAAACACTTCCGGTGGCCACCAAGCTTCCCTGAATGCTCCAGATATCCCACTGGGAATGCCTTTAAGGGACCAGAGCTAGGTTATGTTGTTTTGTGAACAACTTTTGCCCCACTTTTTGTGTGTTGCATTTGGAAGTACTTGCTAGCATTGTGCTGCATACAATATTGAATGCTAAGCAAAAACAGTGCTTCCGTATTGAAGTTAAAATCCCCTTATGCATATAGGGTTGGTACATGAATCTGAGGGAGATTAATGAAAAGCAAAGCTGATTGTCACGTATTGTCACACTGTATTCAGAATTCCCCTGTCCCCTCCACAGCTTAGTTACAGTGTCAAGTTCATCATGTCTGGCTCTCTCTACTGCTGGGTAAAGTTGTTTCTCAGGAGACTATTTAATCTTTTATTGAAATGGACACTTCTCTGGCATTCCTATCCCTCATTTCAACTGATGAGAAAGGGATTTATTTAAAATTTCTGTTTTGATCATCCACACCAAGAATATGACAGTCATAAGCCTTTATATAATTAACAACATAATACATAGCAACACTGAAAGCCTACACTGTCAGAGGTATAAAAAAAAAATCATAACTGTGCTAATAGGTAATACTTATAGAGTACTTACTAAATGTCAGGCTCTATCCTAAGTACTGTATCTGTATTAATTTATTTTGTCCTCCCAACAATCCCATAAAGTAGGGGTCTATCTTATTCCTATTTTCAGCATGAGGCACAGAGATGGTGATGTAATTGATGACTGCAGGATTTGACGCAGCCAGTCTGACTCCAGAACTGGTTGTCTTAGCTGCTACATTATGCTCCAGTCATAGCATAACCCTTCAACACACCACGGTAAAATCAGCGGAGCTCACCAAAGATCTCTTCTGTTCTCTTACCTTCTTTAGACCTCTCAGAGTTAGGTGGAGCTGTGTGACTAGTAAGGGGCAGAGGGCCAGAGGGCAGAGGTGTTGGATATCACTTCCTGGTTGAAGGATGCAAGAGCTGCACCTCATTCTCCAGCAATGTCTTCTCCATTCCACCAACTGAGAAGGCCACGTGTTCCAGATCGAGGGTCCACAAGAGGAAGGGGCATCCCAGTCAGGGGCTTGAGTGGCTGTGTGGAACTGAGACACACTCCTTCCAATACATAACATTTATTAGTCATGTGGCATGAATAAGAAATGAAATAGTAAGAAATGTTTCCTCCAGTGTAGCCTTGCTTATGCTAAGACATTCCTTGCTCTTGAAGCGGGAGGGCGAGGTCCTTGTCTCACACAGTTGAAGAATGAATCTAGCAGACAAAGCAGAGTGAGGAAAGTGACAGAACTTTATTAAGCAAGGATACAGGGAAAAAAAGCTCTCAGGAGTGAGAGGGATCCTGACAGGGCTTTTAGGGTTGGTCTTTTATAGAAAGCTGACCAGGGAGCTTAAATCTTTTTGACTTTTCTACTGCAGCACCATTGATTAAGGACTAGTGATAACATCTTTAATGGCTTACTTCTTTTTAGGGTCTGGTTATTTTCTGTTGACCACAGGATATGGTCATAAATTAGATTTCTCCCTCAGATACCTAGGGCAAGGTGGTCTGGTATATGCCCTTATCTCTGGTTTTCTTACACCTCCACATTTTTAGGATTTCTTTGAGGCTGATCCCAGAGCCCCCATCTATCTCTCCCTTCCTAGCCCTGTCTGTCCCTTTCTCACTCTCAGAATTGAAAGACTATTACGTACTTATATTGATTTCAAAATTTTGATAAAATTTTTTTAGTTCAAACTTTTTATTTTATTATTACTTTTTTAACAGGATATTACTACATTTTGTGAGTTTAATACCCTCTGTAATTTCTCTGAGGATACTTATCAGAATTATTTAAAATCCCATTTGTTCTTAGCAGAATTTCTTGTGTCCTCCAGAGTCAGGTGTTAGTTTGTTCACTTTGGTTTTTCTTGTTCATTTATTCTTTTCTTAAATATTTATTGATTCTTGATTTATTTCTTCACTAGTCAATATCATCATCTGATTTATATAGAATTCTTCAACTTTTTTTTTTTTTGGTCTTTTAATGTTACTTTCTCCTGGTTTTGACACAATTGTGAAATTATTCTTTTTCCAATAACTTTTTTGCTGTTCCAGTGTGATTTGGAGAGAGAAGAAATCTAGACATTTATGCTTAGTTAATATCTTGATGTAGAATTCTGCTTTTGACTCCTTTGGGTTGAAATTGATCCTGTTTTATAACCTAAGGTTGTCCTCAATTGATTGATGATTCCAGCCCGTGGGTTCCGACCTCACATCTGGATCTTCAGTCATCACCTCTAACAGGTTAGCTGCTGGATTCTAATGAAAAGAGAGCACCTACCTGTTTAATGTAGTGATACCTCTACTACCACCACCAAATGTACCAGGATGCATTTTGCTCTGACATCATTGCCTACACATTTTTTTGTAATTGAAATATTAGCTAATAGTTCTATTATTTTAAGTTTTTATTTGAATTCCAGTTCGTTAACATTCAGTGTAATATTAGCTTCAAGTGCACAATATGGTGGTTCAGCACTTCCATACAACCCCTTAATCCCCCCCGCCCATCTCCCCTCTAATAACCATCAGTTTGTTCTCTAGAGTTAAGAGTCTCTTTCTTGGTTTGCCTCTCTCTTTTTTTTTTTTTTTTTTTTTCCCTCTTTGCTCAGTTGTTTCGTTTCTTAAATACCACATAGGAGTGAAATCATGTGACATTTGTCACTTATTTATTTCTGACTTATTTCACTTAGCATAATACTCTCTAGCTCCATCCATGCTGTTGCAAATCATTGCCTACACATTTGCCTATAAAACTGAATAAATGCCTGTACAATTAAGCTACTGCAGCAACTCACGTTTAAATTTGAATTATTGTTTTACTATCTTTCTTCATTGTGTATAATTCGCCAAGAAAAATGACACCCTGACTGTGCCCTGTTTCTTGTTTTATAAATATTCATTTCTTCCTGGTGATTTGAAAAATGTTGAAATGAAAGTTTCAGATTTTCCTGGGGAAAAAAAAAATGACAATTTTCAATTACTGTGCTGCTTATCACAAAAGCAGTTTCATTTGCCTGATGGCTTCATTGACTGGTGTCAGGATAATGCCAAGTAGAATGTTTTGCTAGCTTCATGCCACCCACAGAGCTAGACAAAATATTGCTTTTCATGTACTTTACAAAAATAGTAGCTATTAATTGTGTCACTCAACCATAAACTGATCAAGCTGGAGAAAACAAGAAATGTGGCATTAACAATTTAGGAAGCCACTTCCCTCAGATTTTTAGTCATTAATTCAGTTTAAATCTTGGATTTAAGAATACTTATGAAATTCTTTTAAGTCTCCTGATTTACTGAACGTTTACTTTTTTGCATGTCCATGAAGTAAAGTTCTAAAGAGGCTTGAGGCTACTGACTGAGATTTGCTACAACATTATAACTAAATGTTTTGTTTTTGTACCCATGTTGAATGTATTAAAAGTTAAATAAAGGAATGGGATTCAAATTTTAACAATGATTGCACATAGTCATAGACAGTTTTCTTAAGCATTGATTGGTGCTTTTGCCATGTCAAGCACTGTTTTAGGCACTATGAAATACTAAATGGTAATTTCAGAATCACATGTATTTGTTTTAAAGCAAGATCAGAGGGGCATCTTTGTGGCTCAGTCAGTGGAGCATCTGCCTTGAGCTCGGGTCATGATCTCAGGGTCCTGGGATTGAGCCCCACATTGGGCTGCTCACTCAGTGGGGAGTCTGCTTCTTCCTCTCCCTCTGCCCCTCACATACCCCCACAATTCATGTGTGATCTCTCCCTCTCTTACTCTCTCTCAAATAAATAAATAAATTTAAAAAAAAATTAAAAGACAAGACCAGAATTTAAAGTACAAGAAGTATAATGGTAAAATTTTCTAGAAAAGTAGCCTGGGACTAGATTGTGAGAAACCTTCAATGTAAGGCCCAGGAATGTAAATAGAGGAGGAGAAATGTAGACAACACTCAGGAAAGTGGCATGATAGTCCATGCTTTAGAAAAGTCATTTTGGAGGACCCAGGTGGCTCAGTTGGTTAAGCGTCTGCCTCTGGCTCAGGTCATGATCCCGGAGTTCCAGGATCAAGTCCCACATCAGGCCCCCTACTCAGTGGGGAATCTGCTTCTCCCTGTGCTCCCACCCCCTCTCGTGCTCTATCTCTCTCAAATAAATAAAAATCTTAAAAAAAAACCTCATAAAAAAAAGAGAGAAATGTCATTTTGTTCACAATTTGAATGATACCCAGGTATATGGGATGAAACTGAATGGAAGGGAAGCAGAAGTAGTGGGTATATCATGTAAATAGTGAACATACGCCTGGTCAGCAATAGCAAATATAGAAGCAAAATAGTTTTGCAACTGATGATTACACTGAAACAGAAACAGATGAACAAGCTCTTGTTTAGAATCACAATGGTTCATACAGTGTTCCTCCTGGAAAGTGATTTATATTGAAACTTCTACCATTACACTTGTTGACACTCACCCTTCAATACTAAGAGTACAGCCCATTTTCCATGTAACAGAATGAAAAGGTAGATAAATGTAGTTATCATCATAAGGGACCCTAAAAATAATTATGGTTGTGGTAGTTAAAAACACAGTAAATTAAATTAAAACTAAATTAAATTAAAATTCTGGCTATGCCACTGTAATCATTCAAACATAGGCAAGTTACTTAATCTTTCTAGCCTTTTCTTCACTTTTTGAAAGGAAAATACGCATGTGAACATCATAGAATTGTTTTTAAATTTAAATGAAATATGTGGAATACATAAGGGGCGATTCTGGCAAATGATAGTGGCTCAAAATTTTAGTTATTGTTATGTAGACAAATGAATTTGAAAGTCATTTTATAATACCCTATTTTCAATTCTATACAGAATAGTAATATATAAAACAGGTCAAAATAAAACTTAATTTCTAAGTTCAGATGTATGATTTTTTTCTTATTCGTGAATAAATTGCAGACAAATCTTAATCCATATGGACTTTGATATACTAATATTTGGTATACCCCGCTTGATGCATCAAGTTTGAATTAAGGTATTTAAAAATAAAAGATATTGATGAATAAATTAGGTCAAATTATAATGAAAAGTTTGCAGAATCCTGGACATATTCCTGATGAATTTTGATCTTGTCTGGAAGACTGTTACGAAAGAAGAAAAGAACAAAACAAAACAAAAAACCATGAATGCAGTAAAACCTTTATCACCCTCATTTTGCAAATGGGAAACATCTTGAGAAAGAATAAATAAATGACTTGCTCAGATTGACAGATTACTGGCAAAGCGAACACTTATTCTGTTTTGTTCTTGGAAACATGCAGATAGTGCAGGTAGCAGAGTACTCTTATGATAATGTAGGCACACTCCTTCAAGCATCTCCTTGTATCTTCAGCTTTGCTCTCCAGACTCCTCAATTGCTATTGTCCCCATTTCATCTTAGAAAAGCTATAGAGGAGATCATGATTGATGTGAACAAAAGCCACAAGAACAGAAGCTCTCAAAAGCAAGACTTTTATCTGTATTGTTCACTACTGAATCTCTAGTGACTAAAACAAAGCCTGGCTCATTACCAAGTTCTCATATTTGTAGAATGCATGTCCGTTGTTTTATAGACCATGAATGGGACTAGGAGGTAGATATGATTTCAATTAAAAGAATGGTAATAAGGATAATGATATTAATAAAATAATGATATTAATAATATTAAACATATGTATATGTATGTATGTGTGTATATATATATATAGTCTATATGTATAAAGGCTCTATGTGTAGTCTTTATATGTATAAAGACCATATGTCTTTTAATCATCTCAGCAGACCTATAGGGTAGTCATTATTATCTGCATTTTGCAAATGAAAACTTTAAAGATGTAAAGTTTAAATCATTTTTCAAAGTTGCACAGCAATTGAGTGGCAGGGCCAGTATGAGAACAAAAGAGTTCGGCTTTAGAATTTGCTCTCAAAACCACTAGAAAATGATTCCAAGATAAAGTCTGAAGTTTCATTTTCCTTCTGTAGGTTTTCTGTTGCGTCAGAATGAGACTATGCATGACATTGTGCAAGTTTTCTCTAGACAGTACAGCCAGAGGAAGAAGGCTGTCTTCTTCCAGAGTAAGGGCCAGTCTCTGGGGAGGGCTTGACATGCACATCAGGACTAACACCGGGTCTGGGCCAGAGATGACCTGAAGTGGGTGATATCTGGCTTTGACCGTTTTAAGTAAATTACCAATTATTTGGTGCTTCTTTCTTCAAGAGGTGAAGCCTTACTGTGCTCAGCTTGGTGAATCACTGGTAACAGATAGAATACAGTGCACTGATGGTATGTTACTGAAGAGATTAATTTATACTTCTGTGGCTCCTGTCTTGTGCTCTCTCTCTAATAACACACTCTCAGGGAAGCAAGCTGCCATGTTGTGAGCAGCCTGGTGGAATGAACTACAAGGCAAGGAACTTAGATATTCAGCCAACAGATGGTAAAGAACCGAGGCCTGCCTGCAACCACATGAGTGAGTTTGGTGGCAGGTCCTCCAGCTCCGCATAACTACAGACTGGGCCAGGAGCTTGACCGTGACCCCTGAGAAACCCTGAGCCAGAAGGATCCATCTAAGTTGACTCTGCCCCACAGAAACAGCGAGATAATCAATATTAAGATGCTAAGATTTGGAGTAATTTTTACATATCTATAGATAACTAATATACTGACCTAGGCTATCCAGGAAAGGAAATGCGTAACAGTAGTTGAAAGAAGGCAACATTTTTTGTAATGTAGATTCTTTTCACCTCCTTGATCAGTTTAGTCTTAACACAAAGTATGAACATTCACTTCCTTTAGAAAAGGTACTTATCAGTGTGCAATTACATAAAGACCCCCTAGGAGGATCTTTATCGGTATCCCATACAGAGTTTGATATGGGTACAGGAGCAGCATTTTCTACTCCATTTACTCTATTTATTGAAAACTCAGAGGCCCAAACCATACTCATCATAGTAATTATTTTCCCATTGTGCCATTAATAAAGGGAAAAAGTACTTGCTGGTCTGGAGGAAGACTAATTGAGAGGGGGAAAAGAAATAAACAAATTAGAGTTGGTAATTCTATTGTGATAAAATGTCTTAATGGTAAAATTACATTGTAAAGCTCGGTCATATAATATCTGAGGGAGGCCTTTTAGTGTACACTGCACATTAAAATGCATTTGTACGTGCATTTAATTTGATGAATGGTGACACCTTCCCATTCAAAATGCCAAGTGGTAGTTGACAAAGAGTTCAAGAGGGACTGAAACAAAGCAAAAGGAAAAAGTCTGTATAAAAATTTTTCATTTCCCCATCAGAACATGCTCAGGCCATATTCAGAAACTCTTACTAAGGTGCCCAAATCAGGGTCTCCCCCGCCAACAAACCATAGGCATTATGCCTTCTGTATATGCAGCCATAGAAAGAATTTTTAAGTCTTAAAAATATTATATTCCAAAGTGTACTGGCAAATTTAGGTTCTTGATGATAGCAGAAAGAAGAGAAAGTATTTATTTTTCTATGATTCTATTTGCATGAAATGACAGTGGCTTGGATGACAGTGATAGTTAAAACAGCTGTGGAAAGTGGAAAATCACTGATACCAGGATGTTTTTGAAAGTAGCTGATAGACTCATGATAAGATGTGGAGTGTGAAACAAATAGAACCAAGGATGAACCAAAGTTTCACCTGAGGAATGACAATAACTCAATGGTGCTATTAACTATAATTGAAAACACTAGCTGATGAACAGATTAGGTGATGGTGATGGGCAGTGAGTCAGGAGTTCTATTAAAATTTCATTGCTTATTTATACCTAAGTGTAGATGTCAAATATGCAGTTGGATTTACAAATCCATAATCAAAGGAGATATTGTCACTGAAGATATAAATTTGGGTATCATTAAATTGTAGATAGTTGTGGTAGCCAACCTCCAAAACAGCCCCAAATAATTCCTGCCCCCTGGCATTCATGGCCTTCTTTGGTCCCTGCCTTCATTTTACCAAGGTTGATCTGTGTGACTAATAGAATATACAAAAGATGTATGTCAATTCTGAGATGAAGTTGTTGTATTAGTTAGACTTCTTAAGAGAAAGAGGAGAGAAAGAAATTTAAGGAATCGGTTCATGCAGTTCTAGAAACTGGCAAGTCCAAAATCTGAAGAGTGAGCTAGCAGGCTGGAGACCCAGAGGAGAGCTAATGTTGCAGTTGAAGTCCAAACGCTGTCTGCTGGCATAATTCCTTCTTGCTTAGGACAAGTCACTCTTTGTTATAGTCAGCCCTTTGACTGATTTGTTGAGGCCCACCCACATTGTACTAGCAATCTGATTTACTCGAAACATACTTATTTAAATGTTAATCTCATCCAAAAATACTCTCACCAAAAAAAGAAAAAAAAATTAGAATAATGTTTGACCGAATATCTGGACCCTGTAGCCCAGCCAAGTTGGCACATAAAGTTAACCATCACAGTTATAAAAGAAATGAGGCTTCTTCTTTGCTCTCTCTTGGGTCACTTTCTTTTGAGAAAGCCAGCTGCCATGTTATGAGGAAACTTAACAGCCCTGTGGAGGAGCATATGTGGTAAGGAACAGAGCCTTTTGCCACATGAGTGCTGTCTTCAGAGCACATCCTTCAGCCCCTAAACACTCAGGTGGGTCAGCTGTAGTCCAGAACTTGACTACAACATCCTGAGAGCCTGACTAAAACCACCCAGCTAAGTGGCTCCTGAATTTCTATCCCTCAGAAAATGTGTAATATAACAAATGTTGTTTTCAAACTGCAATATTCTGAGATAATTTGTATGTAGCAATTGATAACTAATACAGCTTTGGGTGCTAGAAGTGTTTAAGTATCAACTAATACTTAAAATTTACAGTGCTTTTGGAATAAGTCAGCGAGTAGAAGTGAGGAGGGCCGATGGGGGTGTTCATAAAAGCCTGAAGAGCCTTGAGGAAATTTTGTAGAAACATCATCATTGCCCTTGAAGAGGCTTTGATTGATGAAAGTGAGGAAAATCTCAGAAACTGAAGCAAAGGATATCCTTTTATGTCTAGTGACAGAATGTTTAGCAACACCATTCCTATTATAACAAATAAAATAGAAGATGTGCCTGATGAATTTTGTGATGTATCTAAGATTTCCAATTGGAGTGTTAGAGGTACCACTTGTTTTCATCCTGCTGCTTAAAGTAAAATGTGAAATGAGAGAGAAAAAGTAACGGGAGGACTGTTAAACATGGAGTAGCTGGGATTTATTTATTTATTTTTTTAAAGATTTTATTTATTTGACAGAGATCACAAGTAGGCAGAGAGGCAGGCAGAGAGGGGGAAGCAGGCTCCCCACTGAGCAGAGAGCCCAGTACAAGGCTCAATCCCAGGACCCTAAGATCATAACCTGAGCCGAAGGCAGAGGCTTTTAACCCATTGAGCCACCTAGGCACCCCAGGAGCTGGGATTTAATGGTATTGAACATTCTCAGGTTCTCCAGTAGGAAAATGATGCTAAAATTAAGAAATGTCTTCTAAATAATGATCCACCCCAGAGCACTGCTAGGAAAACATGGGCTAATGATAAAACCCATGGTGTGACAGTAACATCTTTTGTTAAGACCTCAAAAAAAGCAAAAGTGGTACGTCAGTGGGGTACCTGGCTGGCTCAGTCTGTAGAGAATGTGAATCTTGATCTCAGGGTTGTGAGTTCAAGCCCTGTACTGGGCGTAGAGCTCACACTGGAAAAAACAAAAAACAAAATGAGACAAAAAAACCAAGTAGTGCATTAACGTTTCATTCTGTCAGACAACAGATTTTCTAAAGAGTATAAGGTTGTAGCTCATACATATTCTTAAACCTCTAAGTGCAAATCAAACTTCTAGGAAGCTGAAGGGCATTGTTGCTTAGACGGCTCAGGATAAACCCAATGTAGAGAAAAACTTACCTCAAAGAGGTGTGTAGGTGCCTACACCTAACATGTGACCTTTGTCTAACTTTTGTCTAACATGTCTAACATGTCTAACCTTTGTCTAACTTTTGTCTAACACAGACAGTACAAAACATGTCTAACATGTTTTGTCTAACATGGTCTTAACAAAAGATGTTACTGTTACACCATGGGTTTTATCATTAGCCCATGTTTTCCTAGCAGTGCTCTGGGGTGGATCATTATTTAGAAGACATTTCTTAATTTTAGCATCATTTTCCTACTGGAGAACCTGAGAATATTCAATACCATTAAATCCCAGTTCCTGGGGCGCCTGGGTGGCTCAGTGGGTTAAAAGGCTGACAGGATGGCTTCTCTGTTTAGTTTCACAGGTCTTCAGATTTGAGAGAAATTGTATTTGAGATGTACCTAAGGCATTAAATTCAAACAGCCTGGTCTAATCCCTGCCTTCTAGTGTTCACAACCTTGTTTAGACCTCTCACACATTGTCTTGAGATTAATCTGTTTGAACAATAGAAAATGGCAAATCTTGATATGTCACTTCTAAGCCTATGTCCCATGACATTATGGCTTCTGCTTAGTTCTCTCAGGATTCTTGCTTGGGGGAAATGCAAATGTCATGTTCTGAGGATACTCAGGCAGCACTTGGAGTGGTTTTCGTCAAGAGGAACTGGGTCCTATTTCCAAGAACTACATGAGAAAGCCATCTTGGAAGCATATCCGCCATGTTTAGTCAAGACTCTGGATATGCTCTGGCATAGCTGACAGCAAGACTGCAACTTCATGAGAGACCTTGAATCAAACACCCCCCAAAGCCACTGATAAATTCTTCACTCCCAGAAACCATGTGAGATAATAAATATTTGTTGTTTTTAGTTGCTAAATTTGGGGTAATTTGTCACCCCAGTAGTAGATATCTACTAAAATGGTTTTTAAATCCATAGCTCTGGAGAGCACTCCTAGAAAGTAAAGATGAGTAGAGAAGTCATGTTGTCAGGGATGTGATGCCTGAAGCCTACTGGTGTTTATCAGGAGCAGGGAGGAGACGATACAGCTACACAACTTTGGCAAATTACTGGCATTTATTTTCCCAATCCATCAAATGGAGATAGAACAGCTTACAGTGATGTGGGTGAAGATTAATGAATAACACTTGTAATGTGTTCAATATAGTATAAAGCATTATAGAGTCTCAATATTTTCCTTCTTCTTTGTACCCTACTTACCATAGTTTTAGGTTTTCATTCTCATTAACAGAACAGGATCTGAGATGTTCAGATGAGCATTGTGAAGTGTGTGAAAATTTCAGAATTAAATTCAAGTTAGGCTGACTGTGCCTTTTTTTTTTTTAAGATATCTTTTCCCTTTAACTTGGTGTGTTCCAAAGCCTGTTTTCCAAGGACAGTAAAAGATACTTATCAAAATGTGCATCTATTAGAATTATATGTGAGAAATATTGCTAAGGAAGGGACATGTTAAGGACTTAGCTACAGAATGATTTATGTTTTACTTTTTGGATTATTCATGTTCATTACCATTCTGTCTATCTGACTGTTGAGAAATTTCTATTCAATAGTATATTTTTTTCTAAGTATAACGTCCTGGGAAACTTTTGAGCAATGAGAAGTTAGAAGGTATCTGTTCAAAGAAGATGGGTAGAAAATGTATTTTCCTTGGAAATTATTTAATGTCACAATTAGAAATACTGTAAGGCTGAAAGATTGACCATCAGGCATCTGACAATTTTAATCCTTATCTGCCGGTCAAATGCTTCAAAAAGACTTAACGATCTCACATTTCATAACATACTGGTAAAATTAGGTTCCTCTTAATATGAGGAGAATGCAGGAAAATTATTCTTGTTTGACTCAGAATTTCAGAATGAGGTTTCCTTAAAATTGTTTCTTATATTGTTGTGAAATAAACATTATGGCCACGTCACAAATTCCATTTTAGACAATGATGCTTACATTTTGGGAAAAAAGTGGGCTCAAAAAATGTTTAGATCTTTTTCATACAAGCTTTCATAGAAAAAGAAATGTAACCTTGTCTGGGTAACATTCTGCATCTTAAATGGAGAGTGTATCACCACTTGAGCATGGCGCCTTTGCACTGCTAACATGGATGTTGGAATTACTTTTTTTTTTTTTACCCTTTGTGCCTGTTGCTTCTTTAATCCATTCTCTTCTACTTTCTACTGCTACTCTAAGCATGTTGAAAATATGATCATTCACTTTTTGCTTCCTAAAATATAAATTTCACTGAAAAGAAAAAAAATGTGTAATGAGAAAAAAATGATTTCTTTTTTTTTTTTTAAATGATATCTTTTCAGTGTTTCTATTTGACCCAGGTTTAGTTCCTGAAAACAGATTTTGTGATAGAAATTTATGTTCAAGAAGTTTATTAGAGATTTTCCAGGAATATACCTGAAGGGGGAGGGAAATGAGATTAGGCAGAAGAGTAGGTTAAACTGTGAAGCAGGGTAGCAGAGGCATTCTGGAGCTGGATTTGTTCTTCCTATTTACCCCAATAACCCTTCATCGACTAGTCATTGGAGGCAAGCTGCTCCCAAAGAGGAGCATGGAAGCCTGTAAGCCATGGGAATGATGGAATCTGTTGGTACTGCTTCAAGAAATTCAACTGTTGAATATCCAAGAAGTTTGCAAGCTGGTTATTAAACTGTAGATACCTTAAAATTGGCCCTCATAGGAATATCTGTTTCAGGGCTTTGCTTTTGGAACACCAGTTTATCAACACAGGACTGGTGTATCCTTGCGCAAGGTGGTTTTCTTCAACAGAAAGTAATGTCCAGCAAGGTACTCAGCTATGAGCCATCAGCAAGCAACAATCCCAGAAGCCAGAACAATGAGTGTCCCAGTCATGAAAGGGGAGATATGAGCAGTGCAGCATGACATGTGGTACACTTTACATGACATATGGTACACTTTACACCATTCATTATCCAGAGTCACATGCTTTGTGTAGTAGGTTCATACCATGTAAGAAACATCTCTTCAGAATTCCAGGTGATCTCTTTCCCGTGAGTAACTTAATATAGTAACTTAAAATAAAGATTAGTTAGTAGACCTTGAAGCCACAAATTATAATCATCATCTTTCTTCCTCCTTCTTTTACAATCCCTTGTAAATTCCCTTTATGCATGGCTAGCACCTCTGCTGGCCAAAGAAGCATATCTGATAGGGGGAGACTATCTCCATAACTGGGAACTCCATGCATGGCTGCTATACTTCCATTGATCATCATAAGTAGGTAACAGAGTACTAAATAATTCCCAAGTGGATCATATACATACTGTCCCTGTGCCCAGGGTTAAAAAAAAATGTACACCTACTGATGATAAATAAACTTATCATGTACTGATAGTTAAGGTAAATTACCCCTGGCAGAATGTTGACTCCTTTCTTTACCTCTGTTTCCTTGGCACAAAGAATCAGGAAAGAGTAGGTGAAAGTTTGAAAATAGATTTGAATGAGACTCTACCTATGTCCTTTGGTAGAAGTGTTACTCCTTTGGGAACTAAGAGCTCTAGATTCTCAAAGTCTAAGGTAATAGAAAATAGAAGTACAAATTCCCAGGGCACTTAGGTGGCTCAGTTGGTTAGGCATCTGACTCTTGATTGTGGCTCAGGTCATGATCTCAGGGTTGTGAGATCAAGGCCCACAGTGGGCCCCATGCTGGGTGTGGAGCCTGTTTAACATTCTCTCTCTCTCTTGCTTCCTCTGCCCCTCCACCACTCCTAAAAAAAAAAATACAAATTTCCTACATGGGTTATTGCAAGTTATAGTAATTAAGGCTACTTTTATTTTTATCCTTTTAGTTCATTCATTCTACTTACTGAAGACCTCATATACTCAAATCTCCAAGTCGGTACCACAGCTGCGGCAGGACATCAACCTTGGGATAGTTTCATATGTGATATGACATCCACAGATGTGTGTCTATTGACATATCTCCTTTGGTGTGAAGTTGATCACTTGGTCTATTGTGTTATTTTGCAGGATTCTGTATAGGTGCATCAGATATTCTGAATATCTTTGGATAGTGTGTTAGCTGAAGCTCTATGGGCAAGAAAGAAAAATCCATACCCAAAATACATGCTGATTCTAGTCAGAATGAATGGCTGTCTTCAAGGTAACAAGGATTCAATGTAATAAATTTGCCACCCATAAGCCTTCTTGGCAGATAATACCTTATTAAGGTCTTGTGTAGGTTTGTGTTGTGGCAGGTTCAACGTCTAGCAGAAGTAGTAGCTGTTTCAGGCTGAGTGAGTTGGAACACATGCTATTGAGACCATGTGTATTCTGTGTCTCTGATATAATGGCTGCTCTACTCATGAACTCATGGTATTAGGAATGAGGTGGTAGATGACATGCACTGACTGATGCCTGGACTACTTGGTGATTCAGTACTTATTCCGTTGCATTTGCTTTCTGGTAGGTATCAATATGCAATACAAAGTCTTCAAACATTGTTATCTTCTAGCTTTCTTCTAGGCCCACAGAAATCCAGCCAGTCATTTGCCATTGGCCATTAGTCCATTTGCATTCTTATCCTGGACTGCTTCTCTTTCCACACAAAGTGGGTAACCAGATATCTGACTCTTGGCCTTTTTCTACTTCTATCAGCTAGTCAAAAAGAATTCTGTCATGTGTTTTCAGCTAGATGTTGGCGAAGAATCACAGGTGCAATATTAACAAATGATACGGAGGGTTGGCCTATCAATTCATGCAGCTCTGCCATCTTACTCATATTATATCTGGATATACCAGTTTCATTTTACCATAAATTGCTGCTGAGCTCATTTAGCCTAGGACTTCATGAATTTGACAGGATGCTACTATGGCCATGTGGTCAGATGATGCCCATGGTCAACATTTTACTGTACCAGACCACTGGCAGACCAGCAGCTATTTGTTAAATGGCATATAGTTCTCCACTGCAGAGCAAGAACTTACTGCAGATCCTTAGGGGTCTAATTGTGATTTTTCTGTTGTAGAATTTAATAAATGTCATATGGAACCTTTATTAATTGCACCTTTTATATTCATGGAACATTTTACCACTACAAAATAAGTATAGAAATTTCCCTGTAATAACTAATACTGTAATTATAACTTACCTGATATACATAATCATATCACTATCTTTCATAACCATTCAGTAAAACTAAGAACTCAACATTGGTACAGCACTGTTACTCAACTACAGACTTTATTCAGATTTCATTAGATCTTCAAACATGTCTTTTTGCTTTGTTGTTGTTCCAGAACCCAATCCACCATACCACATTGCATTGAGATGTCAGATCACCTCATGCGAATTAAAACCACAAGCTGATGAACACATGCCTTAAAAAATGGCTAAAATTGAAAAAAAAATCTGACAATACCAAGTTTTGACAAGAATGTAGAGCAGCTGAAATTCTTATAGGTCCCTGGTGAAAATACAAAATGACACAACTTTGCAAGACAGTTTGGCAGTTTTTTTATGAAGATAAGCAACTTACCCAGCAATCTAACTCCTAGAAATATGAAAATATATGACCACACAACACCTTTCCTGGAATGTTCATAATAGCCCCAAATTGGAAACAACTCAAATGTACAGCAAATGGTAAATGGACAAACAAATGATGCTACATCCATATAACAAAATACTGCTCAGTAATAATAACAACCTAATGACACATGCATAAACATGAGTGAATCTCAAAATTCTTACGCAAAGAATACATATTTTACAATTCCATTAGACAACATTCTGGGAAAGACCAAACTATTGAAACAGATATTACAACAGTAGGTACTATGAACCAGAGGTTGCAGAAGAGGACTAAATGCAAAAGGAGGAGGGAATTTGGGGGAGTAAGGAAAATATTCTTTTTTTACTGGATTGGTGGTATTTATATGACTGTACATATTTGTCAAATTTGTCAAAATAAAGTTGAATAATATAATTTAGTCATATAAACTCCCTAAATCTCAGTTATTTTCTCTGAAAATGGGGTTGACAAACATTATCTAACAAGATAAGCAAAAATTTGCTCATCTTTTGTATGTTTATCTAACAAAGATAGCATAAAATATATGCAGTGTATCTAGGGTGGTGCTGGCTCAGAACAAATAAGTAGTAGAATACATATTTTTATTCAAATTTTTGTAATCATCAATACTATAGTCTTAAAATTTTACCTGCAAACCAGAAGGATGTGCTCATTCAATTTTCAGATGTTCATCTGCTAGGTCTGAATACTTCTGTTTGTTAATAAGTGTTAGTGGATGTTTTATATTCATAAGCAAATGCTCATTTACCTCACCTAGATCTACTAAAAGGAAAATAAAAGCTGTGTCTAGTGAGAATAAACATCTGAACTTTGAGACTATGGAAGATGAAGTGTTCATACTGTAAATATTTTATTCATAATTTATTGAAATCAATGTAAAAGAACATGAAGGAATTATTTGTCACACCAAGAAATTAAGAGAACACAAAATAAAAATGTGAATTGTTAAAATAGCTGGAGGAACTGCTGAATCACAAGAAAATATATTTTCTCTATTTATCCCAGTTCATATTCAGACTATGAGCCCACAAAATGGCTATCAAAATGAGGCCACCGTATATTATATTATCATTAGAAATTAGAGAAAGGTTGTAAAGGGTCATTTTCTTTCTCTTATGGTGTTTCCTTTAGCAAAATGTAAATTGTGTCTTTAATTTTGTGTTCTCATCTGCAATGATTCTTTGAAAATTACTAGGCGTACATGGCACATACAGGAGGAAATCTCCCAATTAAAATCTATATTATAGGATGACAATATAAACAAACCAACTAACCATATGTGTCCCTATCCTGCTCCCGTTAAACTTCACTTATATTTCAAGGAAAGTTTTTATTTCATCACTGGATGTATTTTATAGGCCAAAACTTCAAAAATTTTCCCAGTAGCAGACATCTAATAGAATGATAACATTAGCCAAAGGCTAATTTACACCTCTAACTTACCAAGAACTACATAGAGGATATTCTCAAAGAATCTTGTTATTGTTTTATTTTTATTTTATTTAAACTTAATTAAATAACATACAGTATATTATTAGTTTCAGAGGTAGAGTTCAGTGATTCATCAGTTTCATATAACACCCAGTGCTCAATATGTCAAGTGCCTTCCTTAATGCCCATCACCCAGTTGCACACATGTCCCCACCTCTCTCCCCTCCAGCAACTCTCAGTTTGTTTCCTATAGTTAAGAGTCTCTTATGCTTTGTTTCCCTCTCTGATTTGGTCTTATGTTTCCCTCACTTCCGCTATGATCCACTGTTTTGTTTCTTAAATTCCGCATATGAGTGAAATCATATAACTGTCTTTCTCTGGTTAACTTATTTTGCTTAGCATAATACCCTCGAGTTCCATCTATGTCATTGCAAATGGTCAGATTTCCCTTTTTTTGATGGGTGAATAATATTCTGTTGTGTGTGTGTGTGTGTGTGTGTGTGTGTGTGTGTGTACCACATCTTCTTTATCCATTCATCTGTTGATGAACATCTGAGCTCTTTCCATAGTTTGGCTATTATGGATATTGCTACTATAAACATTAGGGTGCAGGTGTCCCTTCAGATCACTATGTTTGCATCCTTTGAGTAAATACCTAGTAGTGCAATTGCTGGGTCATAGGGTAGCTCTTTTTTTTTTAACTCTGAGGAAACTCCATACTGTTTTCAAGAGTGACTCTACCAGCTTACATTCCCATCAGCTGTGTAAGATGGTTCTCCTTTATCTGCATCCTTGCCAACATTTGTTGTTTCCTGCTTTGTTAATTTTAGCCTTTCTGACTAGTGTAAGGTGGTATCTCATTGTGGTTTTAACCTATATTTCCCTGATGCCCAGTGATGTTGAGCATTTTTTCATGTCTATTGGCCATTTGGATGTTTTCTTTGGAGAAATGTCTTCGTGTCTTCTACCCATTTTTCGACTGGATTATTTGTTTTTGGAGTGTTGAGTTTGATAAGTTCTTTATAGATCTTGGATACTAGTCCTTTATCTGATAAGATATTTGCAAATATCTTCTCCCATTATGTGGGTTGTTTTTTGTTTTTGCCAATGGTTTCCTTTGCTGTTCAAAAGCTTTTAATCTCGATGAAGTCCCAATAGTTCATTTTTGCTTTTGTTTCCCTTGCTTTTGGAGACATGTCTAGGAAGAAGTCGCTGTGGCCTAGGTCCGAGAGGTTGCTACCTGTCTTTTCCACTAGGATTTTGATGAATTTTTGTCTCACATTGAGATCTTTCATCCATTTTGAGTCTATTTTTGTGTGTGGGGGGTAAGGATATGGTCCAGTTTCATTCTTCTGCATGTGACTGTCCAATTTCCCAACACCATTTGTTGAAGCATTTTTTTTTATTTATATTATACTCTTTTTTTCCATTGGACATTCTTTCCTGCTTTGTCAAAGATTAGTTGAACATAGAGTTGAGGGTCCATTTGTGGGCTCTGTATCCTGTTCCACTGATCTGTGTGTCTGTTTTTGTGCCAGAACCATACTGTCTTGATTATTACAGCTTTATTGTATAGCTTGGAGTCCAGAATTGTGATGCCACCAGCTTTGGTTTTCTTTTTCAAATTCCCAATGGCTATTCAGGGTCTTTTTTGATTCCATACAAATTTTAGGATTATTTGTTCTAGCTCTGTGAAAAGTGTTGGTGGTATTTAGACAGGGATTGCAGTGAATGTGTAGATTGCTCTGGGTAGCATAAACATTTTAACAATGTTCGTTTTTTCAATCAATGAGCATGGAATGTTTTCTTATTTATTTGTGTTATCTTATCCACATAAATGTGTTTCTCATTTATTTGTGTTTTCCTCAATTTCTTTCATAAGTGTTCTATAGTTTTCAGAGTACAGATTCTTTACCTCTTTGATTAGGTTAGTTCCTAAGTATCTTATGGTTTTTGGTACAATAGTAAATGGGATCAATTCCTTAACTTCTTTTTCTTCTGTCTCATTGTTATTGTATTGAAATGCAATGGATTTCCATGTGTTAATTTTATATTCTGCCACTTTGTTGAGATCCTGTATAAAATCTAGCAGTACTGGGGTTGAGTCTTTTGGGTTTTCTCCGGAGTATCCTGTCATCTGTGGAGAGTGAGAGTTTGACTTCTTCATCAATTTGAATACCTTTTATTTCTTTTTGTTGCTAATGCTAGGACTTCTAGTACTATGTGGAACAACAGTGGTGCCTCCCTGTTGTGTTCCTGATCTTAGGGGAAGAGCTCTCAGTTTTTCCATGTTAGAACGATGTTTGCTGTGGGCTTTTTGTATATGACTTTTATTGATATTGAGATATGTTTCCTCTATCCTTATACTATGGAGAGTTTCATCAAAGGATGCTATATTTTTGTCAAATGCTTTTTCTGCATCAACTGAGAAGATCATATTGTTCTTATCCTTTCTTTTATTAATGTGGTCTATCACATTGATTGATTTGCAGATATTGAACAATTGCAGCTCAGTAATAAAACCCACTTGATCATGGCGAATAATCCATTTAATGTATTGTTGGATCCTATTGGTTAGTATCTTGAGAATTTTGGCATCCATGTTGATCAGGGATATTGGTAGGGTCTATTTGCTGGGGTCTTTGTCTGGTTTTGGAATCAAGGTAACGCTAGAGTTTGGAAATTTTCCTTCCACTTCTATTTTTTGAAACAGCTTCAGAAGAATAGGTTTAATTCTTCTTTAAATGTTTGGTAGAATTCCCCTGAGAAGCCATCTGGTCCTGGACTCTTGTTTGTTGGGAGATTTTTTTATTACTCCTTCAATTTCTTTGCTGGTTAGGGTCCTGTTCAGGTTTTCTATTTCTTCCTGTTTCAGTTTTGGTAGTAGATCAAGGAAGGCATCCATTTCTTCCAGATTGCCTAATTTCTTGGCATATAGTTGCTCATAATATATTCTTATAATTGTATTTCTTCAGTGTTGGTTGTGATCTCTCCTCTTTCATTCATGATTTTATTTATTTGGGTCCTTTCTCTTTTTGATAAGTCTGGCTGGGGGTTTATTGATCTTAATTCTTTCAAAGAGCCAGCTCCTAATTTCGTTGATCTGTTCTAGTATTCTTTTGGTTTCTATTTCTTTGATCTCTGCTCTAATCTTTATTATTTCTCTTCTCTTGCTGGATTTAGGCTTTATTTGTTGTTTCTTCTCTGGCTCCTTTAGGTGTAAGGTTAAGTTGCATATTTGAGACTTTTTTAGTTTCTTGAAAAAGGCTTGTATTACTGTATACTTCCCTTATAGGACTGCCTTTGTGGCATCCCAGAGATTCTGAACTGTTGTGTTTTTATCTTCATTTGTTTCCATGAATTCTTTTTATTCTTCTTTGATTTCCTAGTTGACCCATTCATTCTTTAGTAGGCTGCTTTTTAGCCTCCATGTATTTGTGTTGCTTCCAAATTTCCTCTTGTGATTAATTTCAAGTTTTAAAACATTGTAATCTGAGAATATGCAAGGAATAATCCCAGTCTTTTAGTATGGGTTGAGACCTGATATGTGATCTATTCTGGAGAATGTTCCATGTGCACTAGAGAAGAATGTATATTCTGTTGCTTAAGGATGCAATGCTCTGAATATCTCTCTGAAGTCCATCTCATCCAGTGTGTCATTCAAGGCACTAGTTTCCTTATTGATCTCCTGCTTAGATGATCAGCCCGTTGCTGTGAGTACAGCGTTAAAGTTCCCTACTATTACTGTTTTATTATCAATATGTTTCTTTAATTTTGTTATTAATTGGTTTATATTATTGGCTGCTCCAAGTTAGGGGAATAAATATTTAAATATTTACAATTCTTAGATCTTTTTGTTGTATAGGCCCTTTAATTATTATATAGTGTCCTTACTCATCTTTTATTATAGGCTTTAGTTTAAAATTAATTTGTCTGATATAAGGATTGCCACCCCAGCTTTCTTTTGATGTCCATTAACATGATACATAGTTCTCCGCACCCTCACTTTCAATCTGAAGGTGTCTTTGGGTCTAAAATGAGTCTCTTATAGACAGCATATCAAAGGGTCTTTTTTTTTTATCTAATCTGATGTGCTATGTATTTTTTTTTTAAGATTTTATTTATTTGACAGAGATACAGCAAGAGATGGAACACAAGCAAGGGGAGTGGGAGAGGGAGAAGCAGGCTCCCCATGGAGCAGGGAGCCCAATGTGGAGCTCAGTGTCAGGACTCTGGGATCATGACCTGAGCCAAAGGCAGATGCTTAACAACTGAGCCACCCAGGCGCCCCACCCTGTGTCTTTTGATTGGAGCATTTAGCCCATTTATATTCAGAGTAATTACTGAAAGACATGAATTTAATGCCATTGTATTACCTGTAAAATCACTCTTTCTTGGATATTGTCTCTGTTCCTTTTTTTTTTTTTTTTTTTAATTTATTTGACAGAGAGAGAGATCACAAGTGGGCAGAGAGGCAGGCAGAGAGAGATGGGGAAGCAGGCTCCCCGCTGAGCAGAGAGCCCGATGCGGGGCTCGATCCCAGGACCCTGAGACCACGACCCGAGCCGAAGGCAGAGGCCTCAACCCACTGAGCCACCCAGGTGCCCCTGTCTCTGTTCCTTTCTGGTCTTTGTTAATTTTTGGTTCCCTCTTCACTTAAAGGATCCCCTTTAGTATTTCTTGAAGGACTGGTTTAGTGATTATAAATGTTTTAGTTTCCATTTTTCCTGGAAACTCTTTATATCTTCTTTTATTTTGAATGACAGCCTTGCTGGATAAAGTATTCTTGGTGCATATTTTTCTCATTTAGCACCTTGAATATATCATGTTAATCCTTTCTGGCCTGCCAGGTCTCTGTGGACAAGTCTGCTGCCAGCCTTATCTTTCTACCCTAGTAGTTTAAGGACCTTTTCCTCCGAGCTGCTTTCAGGATTTTCTCTTTGTCTTTGAAGTCTGCAAGATTCACTAGTGTGTGTGTAGGTATTGACCTGTTGTTACTGATTTTGAGGGGGTTCTCTGTGTCTCCCGTTTTTGAATGCCTGGTTCCTTCCCCCAAGTAGGGAAGTTCTCAGTTATAATTTGCTTCAATATACCTTCTGCCCCTGTCTCTCTCTTTCCTCTTCCTCTGGGCCCCCAATTACTCTAATATTGTTTCACTTTATGATAGTGCTGATCTCTCAAATCCTCCTTTCATGGTCCAATAGTTGTTTATCTCTTTCTCTCAGCTTCCTTATTTTCCATCATTTTGTCTTCTATATCACTGACTCTCTCTTCTGCCTCACTTATCTTAGTAATTAGAGCCTCCATTTTTTGTTGTATCTCAGAAATAGGCTTTCTGATTTTGGAATGATCAGATTTTAGTTCTTTTATTTCTCCAGTAAGGGATTCTCTAGTGTCTTCTATACTTTTTTTGAGCCCAGCTAGTATCTTTATAATCATTGTTTTGAATTCTAGTTCTGACATCTTACTTATATCCGTATTTATTAGATTACTGCCTGTGAATTCTGCCTCTTGTTCTCATTTCTCAGGAGAGTTCTTCCCCTTTGTTATTATGTCCAGAAAATAGATGAAAGGGAGGGAAAAGTACAAATATAGCAAAAATGACACCAGGAAAATATACATTACACAAATAGAGAATAGAAATCAAAAAGAAAAGTCAATTAATGGGAATAAAATCAGACAATAAGTTGAACAAAACAGAATAGACTAGATCCTGGGTGTATTTCAGTCTGTTTGTTAGAAGAAACTAGATCCCAAAATAGGCAAGAAAGAAAACCTTACACAGATACAAAAATATAGTTGAATGCAATGAAAGGAGACCAAAAATGAAATATTTATACACACACACACACACACATATAAAACATAAATGTAAAAATGAAAATGTAAAGTCTTAAAAAATAATTGGTATGATAAAAAATTGTTGAAAAGGATAATATATGAAACCGGAGGACTAAAGAGTAATAACTGTACCAGAAAAATATATACTACATACTAATCAGAAAAGAACAGAAACCTAACAAAAGGAAAAAATGTGGGAATAAAATGGGAATAAAATCAGACAAGAAATTGAAAAGAACAGAACAAAAAACTAGCTCCTGGGTATATTCTGATCTGTTTTTTAGTAGAAACTAGACCCCCCAAAAGGTAAGAAAGAACAACTTAAATACATACAAAATAAAGTTTAATACAATGACTGGATGCCAAAAATGAATATGAATATATATATATATCAATACACACACACACACACACACACACACACACACACACACAGAGTAAGTGAAAAAAATGAAAATTTATTTTTTAATT